>CAMXCT020003469.1:419516-564572 GCA_947184155.2 Cladocopium goreaui
ATTTCACCTGAAAATAATGGGCGGAAATGAACGGGATTCAGTTACGGGTGTGACTGGGTTACCTAGTGTTGGGACTATATACATCGCTTTGACCCACACGGTTGACAACATGAGAATGTGGAACTCGTGAAGAAATCATCTGGGCTTTGGCTTCAAGCAGTGGTTTCAATTCTCCAAGGCATCGTCCGCGGCACCTTGTAGTTCGGCAATCCGCCCCAACAGCACCTTGGACAGCCGAGGTGGTCAGCACACTTCAGGGTACGCTTGAAATTAGTTTGTTTGCGTGTTGTATGCGTATATATGTGTATAGAATATACACATTCAAAAGATGTATAGAATCTATGGTGGTACGGCAATGTAATGGAATGCAATGTGATGTGATGTAAGTGTAAATGCAAACGCAAATGTAATACAATGTAATGTTCTAATGTATGTATGTATGTATGTATGTATGTATGTATGTATGTATGTAAGTATGGATGTATGTATGTATGTATGCATGCATGTATGTATGTTACATAAGTTATATATAATGTTTGTGTGTATCTGTCCTGTGGAGCATTCTTTAGCCTCCAACTGGGACCTATCAATCTCAGTCATCTGATGGCGCCTCGCCGATGCTGGCGTCACGTTCAAGCTCAGCTTGCAACCTGGAAGTTGTTGGACGTTTGAGCCACAAGACAAACAAAAAACGTGTGCTATGTGTAAATCTTTCTTCCCGGGAGGTAGTCAGAAAAGTCCAAAAATTGTTGAATCAAATGTAAACATACCTGTTCCAAGAAACATTGTGGGCTCTGAGTTGAACCATGCTGAACCCACCCAGGAAAGAACAGGCCCCTGGACAAAACGAGGCCAGAAAGGTGGTGTTGGTGACTCCCTCGTGAAGTTTCCCTCACTACAGGGGTCTTCATAGTCCCTTGGAATTTTTGCCACCCAAAGCACCACCATTTACGATCGAAAAACATGACGGGAAATCCATGTGCTTCGCATGAGAATCATCAATCCATGGTTCCATTCCCAGCAAGGAGAAATATAGCAAAGGCATCCATTGCCAGCCTTTGAAGCTCTTCGTGCGCGTGACATTTCTTCCGCATCTTCACAGTGAGCTCCTCCAGATGTAGCAACCTCAGATTTGGCACCTTCGGGCGTGACCGCAGTGGCCACAATTGGATGGTTTATGTAGATCAAGAACTAAACGCTAAAATCTGATGGCAAACCGGTGCTCTGACCCACCTTGTATAGATTTATGGGCTTTCAGCCCGGTTGTCTTCCTTCTCATCATATAATCTTCAGAACTGGGTCAATTGCGTGGTACAGTGTACACCACTTTAAGATTCCTTTGCAATGGCATTTCAGTTCGATGATGTTCCCATTTAAATACATCTAAATACCTCGTTTAATAGGGATTTTCTCAGCCAGCCATGTTTGATTCCCGGATGGTATCCGCAAGGAGAAAAAAGACGCCGAAGCACTTCTCCTCCGCTTCAACGAAAGCGATGCGCTCATCCTCCTGGTAGCCATAAGAAAGGTACAATGGTGGTCCCCTACCATCTTTAAAGGATTAGAACTAGGATTGCAAATAGGACCACGTATATGCTATGCCATAAAATATGAATGCTCTATATATAGCGATTACAAATATCATGTTTGTAAATGACTGCAAATGGGTCCCCGATTCATCCCACTCAACTCCAGGAAACAGGACCACTTACAGCCCCATCAGATACGCATCTGGTGGGCGTCGCCATTAAATGCGCCACAGCGGCCGAGATCGAATGTTCCGCTGCGCTGGTGGTGGCAAGAACGATCCAGTCGCTTACCTGGTTCCGCGCCACGAAAATCAGGGGCTGGTGGGTTTTGAAAACCAGGGGTGCCCAGGGAAGGACCCTCAAAGGGAAGAGTTTTTGGCTGGTTTTTGGGACCATCCAGTTTGACGTTTTGGGACGTTGATATGTAAAGACTTCCTGGGAAATCAAGTCATGCAGGTCCTGGAAAAGGAACTTTATACCTGTGTGAATTTCACATCACACAATAGGCATTCGATGTTGCCGGGCTTTGTGCACTGGCAAAAGTCTCCCCCAGCACAAAGATCCACTAGAACACCGAGAGGATATCCCAGAACGAGGGAGGTTACCTCAAAAATCTGAAACCCTTAAATCCAAGGTCCATAACATTATCATCATTATCATCAGCATGATCATCAGCAGCAGCATCATCACCATCATCGTCCTCATCATCATGATCATCATCATCATCACCACCATCATCATCATCTCACCACCACCACCACCATCATCATCATCATCATCACCATGATCATCATCATCACCATCAGCAGCAGCCGCAGCAGCATCACCACCACCACCACCACCATCATCATCGTCGTCCTCATTATCATCATCATCATCATGATCATTATCATCATCATCATCATCATCATCATCGTCATCATCATCATCATGATGTTTTCCCTGTTAACATGGAGAGGGGGAATACTGTATTGTACGTTCATAGCATGTGCTTTAAGAGCGAAAATGTGTCGTATCATGTTCACTATTGTCATTGTGACTGTGACTTGTGTTTTGGCTCTTACTCTCATGACTACTCGATGTTATAACTATCATTATCGACTAGTACTATAGCGGTTACTACTATCACTATCGTTCCTATCATTGCTTTCATCATAGTTAGTATCATTACTATCACTATTACGATCATGACTAGTTATCATTCAATGCAATATGTAAATAAATATATATAGATACATAGTATATACAAAATATATACGTAGTATATATATATATAATTATATATACACACCCATTTTAGGCATATCGGTATGCAAGAGAACTTGACTCCACCGCGCAAGGGCCTCACCCTGAGCACCAGCCAGCTGGGACACACTCTCCTGGCCATAGCCATCGGTTACGTTTGGGGCTGGAAGGCCCCCAGTTGGGATAGAAAAATATGAAAATAAGCTTCGGGGGCATCCCCAGCAGCCGCAACGCTTTATTTTTACCAATCTTTCTGAAGCGTCTGCCAAGCCAAGCGCTGGGCACACCTCAGCTGGGGTTCCGTGAGTCAAATGGCCGCAAATCCTGTTGAACCTGACCCGGCTCTGCACCGAAGCCTCCCAGACCTTCTCCGGAACCTTCTCCGGAACCCTGTTGACTCTGCACCGAAGCCTTCCAGACCTTCTCCGGAACCTTCTTCGGAACCCTGTTGAACCTGACCTGGCTTTGCACCAAATAGCCTCCCAGACCTTCTCCGGAACCCTCTCCGGAACCCTGTTGAACCTGGCCTGGCTCTGCACCGAAGCCTCCCAGACCTTCTCCGGGACCTTCTCCGGAACCCTGTTGAACCCGACCTGGCTCAACACCAAAGCCTCCCAGACCTTCTCCGGAACCTCTCCGGAACCTTCTCCGGAACCCTGTTGAACGTGACCTGGCTCTGCACCAAAGCCTCCCAGACCTTCTCCGGAACCTCGTTGAACCTGACTGACCCCATTAGCTTACGCTGTTGGGGAAAAACATTTGTAAATCATGGCAAATCTAACTTTCAACCATTAGTTATGCTAGTTATAGCAACACCACAAAAAAAAATCAACCCTAGTCGGGGGGCTGTTAGATTAACAAAAGTCGGGTGGTAGATACCATCGTTGTAATTACTGAAGGCACCACTATGATCTTAAATTTAGGGCTACTATAGAGTTGTAACAGCAGCACGAAAGGACGGCGGCCAGTGCTTTTGGCGGCTCCTGCAATTTTTCAAGAGCACGACAGGCGCGCTGGAATTCGGTGGCCATGGGTCAAGCATGCTAGGAACTCAGGGCAAAGCTAAAGGTCAATTCATAACAATGCTTAGCATTGCATTAGCAGTAAGATTGAGATCCATGGTTAGATGCATCGTAGCGAAACGAAAATCACAATGGGAGACAAACAGGGCAATATTCCAGCAGTTTTAGAGTTGGCTGATTTCACTTCAGACTTTTGCTCCACCTACTTGGCAGATTTGGCAGCTGGCGAAGCCTCTTTATTTTGCTTGCGACAGCGGACGAGGTGTGTTGAATGAGATTCTCCAATGGCAAGAGCAGATCAAAGTGCCAAAGTTCAGCTCTGCTGACGGCAGAAGTTGTTTTTCCCTCGCTGGCGTCCGGTTAGGTCCTGAAACTTTGTCAGGTAGTCCAGCTTCGCAACTGCAGATTCCGTTGAAGTCACTCAATTTGACTCTTCGATTCTCGGCAGTCAGGCAACCTGTCATACAGTGATTACCCACACCTGAGCCAACTCACCAGTCGTTGTACTGCCTGAAAAGCCCTTGGAACTTCCTGGGCGCCTGAACAGGTTGGAGGTCCAGAGTCGGCGTTGGTGTCCGAGACGATCATGGCACCTCAGAGAAATCCCATCTCCAGGAGAGAATGGACATGGAAATTTCATGGCGGATTTGACACAAAAAGTTGCGGTTAAAATCGATTTACATTGATTTCTATGGATTTAGCATGACATACCCTCTGGTATTTCGTTACATGGCTATGGTATAGATTGCCCATTTAGTTCGATCTTGTTATTGAAACATTGTGTTTTGCCATGGCAAACTGTTACGTTACAACACGGTAATTGGGTTTACTTAAGATTCAATGGAGTTAAGAGTGGAGATAAATTGATATGATTGGGATACTTCTGAAGCTTATACTGAGGATAATGATGTAATGGAGATACATTGGGGATAGCAGATGTACAAAGTTTGAAAACATACCTTCTGGTGGTTTAACAAAAAATTATGTAAAATGACCTGTTGAATAAATGATATGTACCTGTTAATTATATACATCCCCGTAGGCCCCAAGCAGTTTTTCCATATCCATAGCGTCTGCAATCTTTTTTGTGGGTATACTAGCTCCTGGTGTTGGCATTTCTAGTCATCTAGTCCATCTCAATTGAGAACAGCATGAATCACAAGCAACATGTTTTTCATGTTATTGCCATCTGGGGTCTATGCTGGTGTAGCTCCTGAGACAACAAGAAGACACAGAAGGAGGAAAGAACAGAGATAAGGACCAATCACTAATGAAATCGCGATGAAACAAGAACAGGACAGCGCCACTAGGGGAGACATATGAATGGGGAGGAAGACACGCACAAAGGCGAACAGGCGAAAGAATCAGACGCCACCACTAAGGCAGACTGATGATTGAAGACAAATGAGTTGGGAGACAGATGAATCAGGAGACAGATGGTAAGAGACAAACGATGGGAGCCAAGTGAAAGCAAAGAGAAGACATCCGGACAGCCGGACACCACTTGCCAGGGTGGGAAACACATGAAGGAAGACACGTAAAGAGAGACACCTGGAGAGCCAAACAACACTAGCAAGAATGGGAGACACCACTGGCCAGACTGGGAGACAAATAAAAAGAGACCGGTGAAGAGAGGCATCCGGAGAGCCGGAAACCATTAGCCAGAGCGGGAGACACATGAAGAGAAACCAGGAAACAAGCACCGTAACAAGAGAAATCTAGAGTCGGTCACCAGGAGGCGGAGACAAGTAAAGAAAGACATCCGGAGAGCCGGACACCACCAGATGGGAGACAAATGAATTGCAGACATCCGGAGAGCCGGACACCACCACCTGGACAGAGCCAGACACCTATTTAAGAGAGAATTCAGAACCCCAACTGTAAACTGTTTGGGGAAAAATGGTGACTTTCCATCGCAAATTGTTAAGTAAATTGCCAAAGAGTACAAGTTGCGGATTACGTTTCCGTCTCTCGTGGAACCTAGAGATACTTGCTGTGACTTGACATAGCAGCACACCTTGTTGGTGAACCTCATCTCCAGACATAGCTTAGCTGGCCTGGCAACGAGTAAACTCAGTAAGGAAGCTCCAGAAAGCTACAATGCACTGAGATTATCACTGTAAAATTCTGCAGTGCAGCGGGAAGCCGTGACTTAAATTCTGTAAATATCCATTCACCATCATTCACCATCCATTATGGCCAAACTCTGCTTGTGTTATGCATCACTCATCCCATTTCTATTGGCCAAATCTTGCGCCAAATCCACCAAGTCATTGCATCTGCAGGTGGACTTCCTACGGCCTGCCTTGGTCTTGGCTTCTTTCTGTAGCTCTCTGATTGGCAAGTACTGCAGCAAAACACGGGCCGGAGAGTCGGAGAGGGTCACAACGTATCACATTTTTTTTGCCACGAACATACGATCGCCAAGAGTTCCATGCAACTCCATGGAACCCACAACTCTCCAACAGCAATCCTACCAAGTGGAAATGAGGTTGTGAATGCCTTGAGGTAGGGGGACGTCGTTCAGTGTATACATGCCACAACTACAAACCTGCTCCCCGGGTCTTGCAAGTCCCGCGGCGTACCACCGTCAATGCCAGCAAGCCCCCAAAGAATGCCACATACGCTGCACCTAGGCAGGACTGCAATGGGATTTGGGCTCGTCTCAAGCCATGGTGTCGCTCCAAAGTCGAAGAACCCCAGCAAGAGACTATACATCTTTATGGCTAGATGTTGAATCCAATCGCCTGTAAATATGAAAACCGTGAAAGATCCAATTTGGGGTGGACCAAAAATGAGTTCTGCCCATCTCCAGCTTGTTGGGAGCTCACCACAAAGAAAGTTGTAGGTGCTCTCATCCATGGCTCAACTACTCCGGCACGCTGGTTCTAGATCTGTCGCTGGGGGTTGCGTGTGCTGCAGACTTCACAAGTTTCAGTTGATTCAGCAAATCTGCGGCCCCCATGTCTTTCCTTTGAAGGCCAAAAGGCTACAAGCTCCGCAAGTCAATTCCAACCGGTTTCCAGCCACTTACAGTCAGTGACGCAAATTAAAGTCCAGACACCTGCACCAATCCTCCTGTTGTGATTCTCTGGCCACGGCCGTTTCTCTTGCTCCAAACCAGCGGGCTCAAACGGGGCTGCCGAAGCTCTAGAAGCGGCTGCTCGCATTAGGTGAAACCTGTTGTGCAACCTGTTGTGTCGATGGTTGACACTGGCAGGCTTGTTGGTGAGCCTGCCAACGGAGGTCAACGGGTCGCAGAGAACGCCGACTTCGGAAGCTTCTTATTCAGAAACTGCGGCGCGTGTCTGCCGTCCTTCGGTCGCCTCGGTCGAGCTTCACGGTTGGTGCCTCCATCCTATGCCCTCTTGTGTTCTTTGAAAATGGAAACATACTCCCTGCATTAGCAACAAGAAACAGGGTGAAGACAAGACCCCCAGCAACTTTAGAGTCCTAAAATGAAATGTATACCTGGTCGGTGGATCGTCCCATTGGGATGGAGAAAAATGGACTGAGGTCAAGACTCCGTGAGGTCCATGGGAAAATCACCTGCCGCCCATATGTTTGGTTAGTCCATTGGTACAGAACCCCCGAGCCAGCCATTCTGAGCCGCAAACCACTGGTATTTCTGCCTCGGCAAAAATCAGATGGCTCTTCAAGGTAAGAGCTCCCACAACGCGGGCAAACCACATTTGGATAGCAATTCTAATGAAATGGATATGATACATATACTGTGCTTTTTGCAGCGAAGCATGTTCTAGGTCAACGAGGTCTTGAGTCGCACTTGACCGCAGTGAGTAACATCGAGTCGCTTCAACAGCGCACCTTGTAGAAGCAGCCATGGCTGGACTTTCAACTTCTTTGGCTTAGAGTGGGCCTCAGCAAGAACTGGAAATGACGTGCTGTCAGGAGGAACGCAAATAAACTGAGAGGACAATTTGAAGAAAAATCATGTCCAAAAAAATGCCGAAAATATTCGCCTGTGAGTATTACTCACTGTACTCAAGTGGCTGTTGGGAGCCCGGCTGGTGTCAGTTTTACCTTAGCCGAGGGATCCGTCCAAAAAGAGGAGAACCCAAGCATTTCTTGCCTATTTTGGTATGAACCATCGACAAGAAAGCATGATTTCGGGCCAAGTGTATCCAAACATGGGAGTCAAAAATCAGCCAAATATCTCAAAGTTATTCCAAATATCGGAATTTCCTGAAACAGATCCCAGTGTAGCTGGTTCGCCCAGACCGCCGCGTTGGATCTCTTTTCGCGACGACCGGTGCAGCCACTTTCAACTTGCATTCCTAGTTGAGCACATCAACTGGACATGCAACTTTCGGGCAACCAGTTGACGAGCGTGGCCAAGTGCCACTTCCAACTCAAATCAATTTCACATAATTTACTCAAAATCGTGAAGAATGATCAAATTAATATCAAATTCATCCAATTTCATCCAAATTCACTCTAACCACCTTCAAGATCCTTCATGTACTTTGGCCATCTGGTCTGCCCGTCTGCTAAATTTCCTAAACAAACTCTGAGCCTTGGGATTCCAGGGAGGCAATGCGCTTGAAGAGCACTTGGCGGACCAAGTCGGCATCCACAGCCATGCCGAAGTGCACCTGCGACTGGATGGCATGACATCATGGTGGTTGTGATTCAAATGAAAAAAAACGGAAAATGGTTGCGGATGATGCTTGGATCCCGTGGGTGTCGTAAAATACACTCAGCTTCATAGCGTGTCCATTCTGTATGGATCAAAACTAGGCACCTCAAAATTCGATGGTTTGTTCCTTTCAAAAGTCACGCCACCTGTGGTTGTCTCAAAAATTCAAGCTCCATCCCAACCCAGCTGATATAAATCACCTCATGTTTTCCACATGTGAGAACGGCTACGTGAATAGTTAAAGCATGTTAAATCCTCAATTTCCATAAATTTCCACCAACACTGGGGCTCCGATTTAACATGATGGCAATGATGGCCATGGGCCATGATCTCATGGCAATTTCCATGGCAATTTCGCCGGCACGACAGGACGCCCCAATCCCATCGCTGTCCCGCCGTGGCATTCTGCGGCGGCGGGGGGCTGAGAGGCCCACCACGGCGGTCTGCCAAAACCAGGCCGCGGGTGGCCTACGAGGTGAGGAGTGGTTGGGAAATCCCCATCAAAATCACCAGAAATGGAGGTTTATAGCTGGAAAAATCATCTAAAAAGGGTGGATTTGTCGATTGCCAGGTTTGATTCCCAGAGGCTTTGCACAAATTAGGAATTAAGGATCGCACAACAAAGATGGTGATCGAAATTGACCAAGAATTGGATTCAACTGTTTAACCAACGAAAAGTTGCGATTTAGGCAACACGAAGGCGGACATAACCACAGCCATGGTGGAACTGCCGACAAGATTTGAGATGATAATCACCAACAAGCACTGTTGCCTTAGTTGAAGGACATCTTGTTTGGAAAAAAATTGCCTTGGGGCTTCTGGCAAAGGTTCCGTTCATCCATGTTTGGGAAACAACTGATAAATTGGGACCCATCAGGTATCAGGTATCGTAAGGGTCCTTCTATCCGATCACTTGTGCAGTCTCTCAAAATCGTTGTATGTACATGTACACCCCTAAATTCAACATGGAATCCAACAAGGCCCCATCGTTCCACGTTAAAATTTGGGGTTGTTGCTTTGGCAAGGCTCACTCGGATAGAGCGTGGTGTCAACCATAACAGGCCAGCGTTTCAGCGCGTAGCTCCTTGGATGTGCCCAGATGCCGTTGGGTGTTTAGGCAAACCAAACTGAGAATTGCCGAACAGAAACAGCTACAGCCGCCGACGAATGACCTAATTCGTTGATGCTGGGTTGGTTTGCCTGTCTTTCTTGCCCGCCCAATGGTCCAAAGGGATCAAAGGGTTCTGCAAAGCATCCCCTTTCCTCTGATTCTCTTCATAAGCTAAGGATCTCTGCATGCAAGAACATCATGACGGCACTTGGATCGTGCAACGGCATGCCACCGTCAAAACCAATGCTTCGATGGGCATGCTCGTAAAAGCGAGTGATGTTCCAAATGAAAGAGCCTCAGCAGCCCATCAGCTGGTGGTCCCGGTCTTGGGTTTCATCATGAAGTTAAATTGCCACCTGCACTCTGCACAATACCAACCTTTGCCGAGACAGCGGAGTTTCTTATCACAAAAAACACATTTGCAAGCCCGGACATTGCGGCCCGCGACCTGCGGTTCGCAAGCTTCGAAGCGACTCCAAGAAACTATGCGAGAGCCTTAAAGGATGAAAATAGTGACTGGGAATGCGGTGCAAACTCCGGAATCTGCAGATGTCCATCCCAACACCACTATATAGCAGAGCCCAAAAAAAACACAAACGTGTTTTTAAGGTGGTATGGATGAAATCTATTTTGGGATTGCTATGAAGGCTATACGCCAACCATCATGGCTATCACAATATTTAGAGCGATCGAGAGGTCTAACTACTTCCAGCTAGATATGATCTGCACGTATATCAGCACAAGGGAAAAAAATGTTGGCAACTTTGAGGCCCCGGCCACGTCGCCATGGTCACATCCAAACCAGCAACGTGTGCTTTGAAGCCCGCAGCAAAGACCCGCGCTGCTGCTTCGGGGTCGTTGGCTATGTTGGCCTTGCCGGAGGCTTGGAGGGGAAGAGATCCCAATGGTGATGAAACATGGATGGGACACCATGAGTTTGAATGGCAAAAATATGATAAACAGATATAAACAGTTTCGTTCTCCAACGGACAAGGAGTTTCCAATGTTTTTTTTGTGCCTTGTTGTTTGGGGTGGCACAAAACCCCTTTTCTCTGCCAGAACACAATGATTTGGCCGGTCGATTGCTATCTTCGTGTGAAACTGTTTGCGCGGTCGTGCACTCAGGGTTTTCTTTGGATTTTTTAAGCGCAATTGTCTTTGGAGTGGTTTTCTTCTTTGGGGTTGCCTTCTCGTCCTTCTCTTTTTTCTCTTCGATTTTCCTTCTCTTCTTTGTGGTTTCCTTCTCTTTCTTGGGTTCTTGCTTGATCTCTTGGACGCTCTGAACGGTAGAAGGCGTCGTTGGCTTGGCGATTCAAGCGACTTGCCAGCAGGGACCAAAACAGATTTTCTCATCCGCTCAGGGGGAAAAAAACACTTGTTTGCAAAAGGCTCTTGGACTGTTTTTGCCGATGCCTTTTTTTAATCACTTTGCCGACTTCCCTCATTAATGCTTTAGCAGCTACTTCTGCATTAGAAACAGCTTCCATTGAGCCAGGCTGTGAAGTTTGCACATCGACCGGTTTCTTCTACACAGCTTTGCTCATCATCTGCATCTCGGCCGGTTTCTTCTGCACGGCATTGCTCACCTTCAGATTCCACCACGACCATGCTGTCAGCCCTGATGACGTCCACCTCGGGCACAGTCATCCCACTCTTTGAGAAGATTCGTTTCCAGCTTGCACCTGAAAGGACATCTGCACGGTGCTCCAGCACGTAGGGCTCAAAGGAGTTGCGCTGTATCTTGGCTACTGCCTGTTTGAGAGCTTGTTTTTTGCCAACTCCAGCGGGCTCATTCAGTCCCTCGTTGTTGTCACAACCGCAGATTGAACTTGCCACGCAAGCTTTCTGCCACACTGACAGACTGAACGCTTGCCAATGGTCAGCTCTGCAGCAAAACATCTGCCAGATGCTGTTTGCCACCTCACGCACGCAGGTAGCCACTCAATTTCTTGTGCGTCTCAAGGTGGTCTTTTGCCTTCACGCCTGTCAAGAATCCGACATTGCGGGCACTGGACACAATCCATCAAGTCTTCCCTGACGCAGAATTAAGCACATCAGAAAAGTACTCGTCTTTTGGCTGGCTGCCTCTCGCAGTTTGACCTGAAAAGCTTGTTCTACGTTCAGGTCTGAAGTCTTCAACTCCCACAAGCATCCTGCATAGAACCAGGGCGGTAGCCTTGCCTCTTGTCTGGTTCGACTTCTAACAGCTCAGACCATCCCGGTCGCGGCAACACAAGCAGGTCACCACAGAGAGTAAGCTTTATGTAGCAGCCAGCATGTCCAGAAAACTCTTTTAAGGGCTTCAAAGTTCTGGCATGCCAGGCTGCTTACCATCGTGATATCAAAAGTCTCTCTGCAAGGCAGACACACGAGCTCTACCGGTGTAGGCCGACATCCAGGTCTGTGTCAATGGGGGAAGTAACCCCTAGAGCATTGATTGCTCAGCTTGATTGCTAGCAATATTCTTGAGCAGATTGGAAGAAGCCTCACAAGCTTCTTCTGGCATCAGCACAGGTTTGGGACATCCAACTTGTGTCAGCCATCGTTGCGACAACCAAGCCCACTCTACAGGAAATGTCGGCTTCTTGGATTTTTCATCATCCTCTGGTCTCTTTTTAGCAGCACCGATTTGACCAGCAGCAGAGCTACTCATTCTCACTGGATTGCACAGCAATCCAGGGGCTGCCTTTCTTAGCCACGTACTTCCCCACCTGCCAGGTGAGGGTTGTTAGATTTTATGTCAGTTGCCTCCTCCTGCCTCGTCCTCCTCCTCCTCCTCCTCTCCTCCTCTCCTCCTCCTCCTCCTCCTCGTCGTCCTCCTCGTCCTCCTCGTCCAACTGCGACCCTCGATCCACAGTGTTCTCTGTCGGACCTCAACCACGACCATCCATGCTCAGTGTTCCCTGCCGGACCTCAACCACGACCATCCACGCCCAGTGTGCCCTGCCGGACCTCAACCACGACCATCCACGCCCAGTGTTCCCTGCCGGACCTCAACCGCGAGTATCCCCGCCCAGTGTTCCCTGCCGGACCTCAACCGCGACCATCCACGCCCAGTGTTCCTGCCGGACCTCAACCGCGAGTATCCACGCCAAAAGATATGCCACATAGAGTGCCAGAAGATATGCCAGATAGAATGTTAGAAGATATGCCAGATAGAATGCCAGAAGGTATGCCAGATAGAATGCCAGATAGAATGTCAGCTAGAATGCCAGAAGATATGCCCGATAAAGTGCCAGAATGTTTGCCAGATAGAATGCCAGCAGATTTGCCAGATAATATGCCAGAAGATATGCTAGATAGAATGCCAGATGGAATGCCAGAAGATTTGCCAGATAATATGCCAGAAGATATGCCAGATAGAATGCGAGATGGAATGCCAGAAGGTTTGCCAGAACATATGCCAGAAGATATGCCAGAAGATATGCCAGAACATCTGCCAGAAGATATGCCAGAACATCTGCCAGAAGATATGCCAATGCCAGAAGATATGCCAGATAGAATGCCAGATCGAATGCCAGAAAATATGTCAGATAGAATGCCAGAAGATTTGCCAGTAACAAAATGTATAAATGTCATGGTGGGGATCACACGAAGTAAAGTATTTTTTTTCCAGGATTTTTTAGCCACTCTGTGTCACTGGCACTCGCACAAGCGCCTTTACAGGTAAGAAATTGAGCTGGAGTTTCGGCATCGAAGTGAGATCTACACATCTAGGTGTTGTTGATGTTTTTCCATGTTTTTCCATCCATCAACCAATAGCCCCCCCCATTTTTGTGGCCAAAATGAACACATTCCCTGGATTTCCCTGGTGGCCAAAGCGATTCCACCTGAGTTTCAACCCAGTCCAACCTCGGAGAGCAAAGCCACGTTTCCAGGTGCCAGAACAGTGCCACCCATCAAGAAAAGATCCTTCGCAGAACGGGAGCAATCCGGTCATCTTTTCTTGACAGGGCCACAGACTCCACAGACCAGAAATCTAGAATGGACTCAACTTCAATTGGCTGTTTTTGTCAATTTGTGATGCATCAAAGAGTCAATGGAAGGTTCATAACCTTCAACTCATCCTGCGGACAAGTCTCTGGGCAAAGTTGCGGCAAACGCGGCTCCAGAGACAGCGCCAAGGCAATGTTTGTCAGCGGCGCAAGAGAAATCAACACAGGTTGGGACAAGCGCCTGCCTGGGATTCTGATTCTGGTCATGTGGCTATGAATCAATTCATTCTAGGATTTCCTCCGTTTCCTGCTCACAACATTTTTTCGGCTGGTACAAGCTGCACTTCGATGGTGCACCCCAAAAAATCTCTGGAAAAAATCTGGAAACATCCGTTATGTTTTGACCATCTGGAGATCAAGACACAAGCATCTACAATGACCTCAGCTGCATGAAGAGATCGATTCACCTGAGCCATTGGTGCAGGTCGCGGCGCGCCTGGCGTCAGCAGGAAAGCCTGAAAACTGCATCTGAAATGTGGTGCTTCTCAATGGCGCGCCTGAAAATTTGGAACCCGAAAGCTATCTCACGGTTCAAGACTGAATCATATTGAATACGACTGTGATTCCTATGTTGATCATATTTGTTATATTATCAAACACTACATATCATACATATATATATAATTTCTATATAATATATGACTTGCGCTTATTTACATAGAATCAACGGTCGTTTTAATTTTTTTCGGCCCGGGCCCCGGCCTCCGAGGCCATCCAGCCCGTGGAAACGGGGGCCACCAAGGTCATGGTATGGCTGAGATAGCGGCTCCCTTGGCCAAAAAAAAACACCCAGCTGACGAAGATGAGATAAACATGTATAAACACAAAAAAATAACATGATAAGATAGATGATATTAAGCCATATAAAAATTGAAATGATATTGGAGAGCAAAAAATGTTTGAAGTATCTCAAACATTCTCAAATCTCAAACAGAAAACCAGTGGAGAATCACAGCTCTTCGTCGCAGAGTGGCTCAGCCCCGATGTACACAGGTATGTCGCTGCGGTTCGCCAGTGCCAGCACACTCAGAGCATTCTCAGCCTGAAGCGAAGATGGCGGCCATTGGATGTTGAATGATGTTGACCCATCACCAGATGCAAACAAACCTGAGTTTTTCTTGGGAAAAGTGATTTCCAGTTTGCGTTCCACCGTTCCACCTTGGAGAAAGCCATAAATCCCAGGGGAGTGCCCAAAAGCCCCTGGCCCTATTCCCTTCTACTGGTTGATTCAAACGGGATGATAGTAATCAAGCTTAAACCAATTAGATCCAGTTCGTAAGAAAACAATAGAACCACCAGCCGCAAGGTATTTCGATGTATCTTGGGCATTCCTCAAATGTTCCCAGCAGGTTTTGTATTCTCCAAGAAACCATCTGCGAAGTATTGTGCAGTGAGCCGAAGTTGATACCTTCCGCTGGCACCCTCTGGAAAAATAATGGAAACCCATATCCTTCTGCTTTTAAAACGAAATCCTTCACCAGGATTTGAGCATCTACATACCCTCATGAATCCCCACACAGGTGGGCATATACAATGACATAAAAATATGACAACACATAATTCATGTAATGAGTACACTTAACAATATACGTCATGATATATATATATATATACATATTTAAATATTTATATATATACATATTTATTTATTTTTTTATTTATTTATTTTCAATCATATGGGTGTGTCTGGAAATGTGGTAAACCACCCAATCTATATCATGTTTAATGGGGAAAAGGATGATGAACCAGTTGATTCAGATGTGTTCCCCTAAAATGCCAGATCCATATGGAATGGTATGGATCAGCATGGGTGTGCCAAACAGAATAGGGATATATAATATATTGTGTAATTACAGTTATATAGATAATTTAGATACTCAAGTATATTCGAATTTGATATAATCATTAACATTCACATGGTCATCCATCCCGTAACGGGACTCCTTGTGTTGAGTATCTATGGGTATGTTAAATATACATCCTCGAGACGATGAAATCCTCAACAGGGGTTTAAATCCTCCATAAATCCTCCATAAATCCTCCATAAATCCTCCATTCGTGGTTTTTACACATTATGGTATAACCATGTATACCTATGGTATATATATAATATATATATATATAAGCATTATAACAATCCTCGAGAAACTAGCCCAATCGCAGGTCCAGCTTCAAATCGCTCGCACATCCAGCTCGGGGGAGGCCAGCACCAAAAGCAGGGCGATGGAATCGTCGATGCCTGGAAATTCTGCGCACAAAAAATTGGAAATTCTCGGAAAATGATGGGACATGTTTTTGGAAAATGATGAGAAGGGATGGAAAAATCGATTGGTTTTAATAGATATTTTTTTACCAAAGAACTATTTCCATGTCCTCTACAAAACGTGACCTTTTCAGAGTGGGTTACCACTGGTTACCACTATCGAACCATCGAAGCATGATGTTTAGTTTAGCCCCCTGAAATTTGGATGTAGACTGCGCCTGGATCGGTGCTGATTACAGCTGGTCGCGCACCAGCCGCGGCTGCAAACACAGCCGCAGTAGCAACAGCGAATCGAACAGCTGTCATGGCGATGGGGCAAAGCCTCTAAGCTGCAATTGCTCTTCTGAGTTTCATAGTTTCGTGGCTGTAAAATATTTGATCTAGATATTGTAGATTGCGTCCAGAGACATTCATGGTCTCCGTTTCTATGCTGGGATACTGGGTGGACTTGGACTGGGTGTTGTCAGCATGGCTTTCATATTCAAATATGTATATTATTGGTAGACCAGGTCTCAGTCTATACAAACACTTGCTGTTGCAAATGCAACTGGACACTCCTTTCCATTCGCGTGCTGACTACGAACTGCACCAAGTAATGCTGTCTCTCTGCATTCTCTGAATTCACACGCAGCAATGAAAGCAGAACGCAGAACACAATAGCTGGTCAACCGTTTTCTGGTACAACCCGCTGCCCATCAAGACCCACTAAACCCAGCATTTAATCCATTAAAACCCATAAACCCAGCCCTTGCCGAGTCACAGTCACCAGGCCACCCTCGCTGGGAGCGTCGATGCAAAGCACCGTGCCACTGGCCTGGAAGAGAGATGTTTCACACACCTCTTACTTACAGGAATAGGCATAAATAGAGATTCATCATAGTAGGAGGCCTTCTTACCAGCATTGAAATATCAATCCTACTACTGGTTAAAAGGGACTTATGATGGGAAGTAGCCGGCAAAAATGGTGAGAGGAAATTTAATGGGAGACCAATCAAAATTGGGATAGCTTCTGGCAATTTGTTGCAGTTTGCAAACTCGAGGATCACTATGAAAAGCGTAGGTAAATTCCAGGTAAATCATCGAACTAAATGTGAGCCATTTATGTAGCAAACTGTTAAATCACCAAAGGATATGGGAAATTGCGAGAAACCCACCAGGATGTTTTTTTGCATCCAGTGAAACTCAAAAGGTTGGAGGCTAGGGAGATAGTGATGTGTTGTTTTCACTGCATTGGCTGATGGAGTTCTCAGATCACTAAGGTTCCAGGCTCCAGTAAGTCCAGGATGGCTCCTGCTTAAGCTCATTCGTACACCTCGGGTCGCGAAGCTCAACCCTGCGAAAACGAGAAACATGTCATAGCTGCCCATTTTTCAAGTTGGGTCTGCCAAAAACACTGAGCCCCAAAGTTTCATGAATTTCATGGCTTATCCCTGTAACAAAAATGGAGTTCCGGAATGGCTAGGTTCCCCAGGCCATCTCCAGGCTTCAGTCGGCTCTCATGATGGGAGAGCTGGGGGTCCATCCAGGCCGAGTGGTCCACCTGACATGGCAGCATTGATTCATTCAGAGTTTAAGGATTTTCATATTTCCCATAGCATAAATGACATTAATATACACTAATGCATATTAATGCCCTAAACCCTATAATGGTTCATAAATGGAGTGCTGTTCGAGTTCACAACTATTCTCACGGTGCCTGCTTTCTCCACCTGGAAGCAAGTCCTCTCTCCTAAGAAGCGTTTCTAGAACTGCTTCTGGTGTGGTGCAGTGGTCATTTCAAGGAGTAGCTGAGGTAAACTATAGTAACTAACATACCAGACCGTAGATCTGGAAAATTGATGCTTCCCCCGAGAGTGACTGCGAAAATGGTGAGTGTTCATGAGTGTTCCATATCCATGGAGTCCTTCTCCAAAAGCCGCTGGAAAATTCTCAAGGAATCCACATCTTCCCGCATGGGCAGCGCCTCGCGAAAAAGTTGGCTTTGTCTCAAGCCATTGGGGGGGGTGAAAGTGGGGGAAAATGTCAGTGAAGCACTGTTGGATTCATGCACTAGAAAAGGCTCACACCGCATAGTCATAGTCAGTAAACTTGGCGCATCACCATGTCCAAAGCGTTGTGCTTCACATGCCCAGGCAGACTGTGCTTTGAGCCCACAAACGGTTGATGTTTCACAGAAACATGCGCGGCCTTACTGCACCAACGCTGCTGAGCAATCACAACAGCTCAACAAATTGACACTTGAGAGCGCGAAAAGCTATCCCTGTTGACAACGCATCTTCCTGAAGCACTGCACCATTCTTTCTTCACTGGCCCGCTGGGCAAAGGCGCATTGCTTGGCAATTTCAATCCTTTGCCCAAGTGCCAATTGCCAAAGTCAAGGTCCAGTCCCTCAAGTAGCGTTGACAATCGAGAAATGTTATGGAAAACACATGTCACATGGCTGAACCCGTAAAGATCTTGATCTAAAACCTGCCACAATATCATGCCAGCCCATATGGGAAGAAAAACCATGATGTGATTTGAAGCTTTTGCTACGAGAACCTTCTATTTCACAGGCTTTGCTGCTGAAATTTCAAGGCTCAAGGGACAGATAGGGACAATGTTTACAAAGCATACACAGTCTAAACTGAGTATTGACATAAATAATGCACTGGGGCATCAATTTAAGCCAAAGAATGTCGTCACAAGCTCTTTGGTTTCACATTGCATGTACATTGAAACATCAACGGCTTCGAAACAACCATCCTCTTCCAGTCTGTCCTTCCTGCAGGGCCGCTCGCTTCTGGCAATTTTCATGGAGAAAATATGGGAAAATATGATGATTATGATGATACAACAATGAGATCAACGGGGCTTCAGGGAGACAGCTTGAGATGTACGTCTTTCTTGAGGACAAATGACAAATCACGATTCGCAAACAATTGCAGTGCGTGAAAGATTTAGCCTGCAAGAAGACCATCCTGCAGCCATGGCTTCAAGGATTAAGCAAACAAATGCAAATGTAGATTCTATAGATCATGTCTGCGGAAGATGATCAGCTCAAAGTCAATGATGCAAGTCGATTCTGCAGTGGAGACAGCTTGAGTTTGCAGCTGCAGATTCTGCAGATATTGTGCTGGCATTCCGGTTTGTGAGTCAACTTGAGAAGCTGGTGGCGCTGTATCTCCGAGTGCTTTTATGCATTTCTCGTCGTTTCTCCACAAGCCGCAGCTCTTTTTATCCGCTCTTGGCAGCACCTGTGCAGGCAAATATTCAACTGCAATACCCCCGAGTCATGCAGCACAGCAGCTGGAGCACCCAGCATTTTTCTCCGTCGACGATCTCAGGGTCTCAGTACGTGCAAAACTCCCACGGTATGGACATATCTACGCTATTCCACTTTTCTGGTTTTGCAAGTTGGACCTGGCACTCCATGTTACACTTTGCCACCTGCTGGGGACGACTACTTTTTGAGATGAATCTGAAGACCCTGGAGCTTTTTTGTCTGTTCGATATTTGACTGTTGACATTGTTTGATCATGTTTGGTCTGTGTAATTTGAAGTGCACTGTAGTCTTCGAGTATTCCTCGCATGCACTGTCTCGCTCTCCAGGGTTTGAATGGCCAATAAATTGGCATACAGCCTGAAGGTGAAAAAGCATGCCAAGGAAATGAAGTACATGGTACAGCCCAAGCCCATGATTTTCACGTATTATGTTTATATACGTCACTGGGACAGTGTATGACGGTCAGAGTGGTCCTGCCAAACAAGGTAGCAGTTGGATGAAAAGTTGTCTTGATTGATTGCATCTTTGAAGAAAGGTACGGTATAGTATAATACTACAAAATACGACTATTTACTCAACCACTCCTTTGACCTACACACAAGAGGTTACTGTCGGCTCGTGGGCGCACGACTCGACATCTCGACATGACCTCCGATCGAGAAAATCCCAGTACAGCTTCTCAGCTTGTCATACCTCTGTGGTCGGTACCAAAATTATGTTATTCTTCTTCAAGTGAGGATCTTTATTACAAGTAGAAACTAAACAATCAGGAGTGCGTCAAACCACCAACCACTCATAGCTGTGCATGGAGGGAGGCTGATTCCAGTGTAAAGCTCCAGAAGAGCATTAGGCAGAATTAGGATGGTGAGGTGTGAAGAATTACTTGAAAATGTGGAAGGCCGTCCCAGATTCCACAAAAGTCCCAAATGGAATCAACCTACCAAAAAGTTATTTAGCTTCTGTACACAGGTTGTCATAGCTGTCGGTCAGTGATCGCAGTGGCCCTTGGCTTATTCATCAACTTTAAAAAAGCAGCCACTGACTCAGCTTTCCTTTGGATGCTGCACACATGCCGAAGCACAATGGTCAAAATGGTCACAATGATGGCAATGGTCTGGGAAAGTGAGATCCGCATATCAAATCGCATCAGGCCCATGACCGAGAGAACAAGGCAAAGATGAAAGCTGCAAAGTAGTAGCTGAGCTTCGTGACCTGAAAGGCGTGCAGTCTCATTCCCTGCAGGTAGAAGCCGGCTTCACTCTGAATCATGTACTGCACGATGTACTGACGTCCAAGATCCTGACTGCGGATGTTTCGTCCGTGGCAATTTTCTGCAAATTTTCATCTTTTAGATTCTGGTCAGACCTCTTTAAATGCTGGTTTAGGCAGGTCTAATCCCAATCTGGTCAGCAAACCCCACATCACACTAGGGTTGATGAAAGCAGCATAGAACCTAGAGTCTTAGAGCTACTAGAGATACACATCTGGTTGGGACTTTTTGCCATTTTTGCCACGACTCCATCCAGGACGGTACGTTGTCATCCTCGTCATGCTCAAAGTTCCAGGAGTTCACTAAGGGTGCGACCCTGCTGGCCTTCTCTGTCACACCGGCTGCTCGCATCATGGAGTATAGGAAAAGAAGCACAGGTGGAAACAGCCAAGAGGTGAAGCAAAGGAACGGCAACCCTGACTTCAAACCTGGCTGAGAATCATCATGCAGAACCGTCAATTGCACGAGCAACAGCAGTGAAGCCCCACACGAAGAGCCAAGCAGAAGCATCGTTGCGCTGAGTTTTGTTGAGACCTGTCTCAAGGTTGCTTGCACCATATTCCATTCTCCCAAGGCCACCTCAATGTCCATATCTGAGTAGAAATTGATGGAAAAACTGTCAATGGCATGCTCCAATCCTGCTACAATGTGCAGCTGGATGTACATGATGGCTGAGAATATGATCGCAGATACAGAAAAGCAGGCTGCGATTTCGGGTCTCTCCCGAGTCTGCAGGTCCCAGAGTCGATTCGACGCATCCGCAAGCCATCGACAGCAGAGCATGACCACTAAGAAGCCCATAACCTCCTTCAGTCGCCTTTGGGAGGTTCTTCGCCACTCCTCAAGGAAACCTGGCAGAAAAAAAACTGGACAGACTACGGATGTTTCGTCCGTGGCAATTTTCTGCAAATTTTCATCTTTTAGATTCTGGTCAGACCTCTTTAAATGCTGGTTTAGGCAGGCCTAATCCCAATCTGGTCAGCAAGCCCCACATCACACTAGGGTTGATGAAAGCAGCATAGAACCTAGAGTCTTAGAGCTACTAGAGATACACATCTGGTTGGGACTTTTTGCCATTTTTGCCACGGCTCACCTGATTTTTTCGCATAGTCCTCCAATCCATCTGCACGAACCAACAAGTCCTCGACACCTGACCAGCGTAAGCGCCATGCAGCAGCCAGGACGCCCACTAAGTAGCACAAAGTCGTTGCGGAGATGTACGGATCTGAGAGGCCCATGCTGGTGAGGCTCACCAATGCTCCAACCAGGACAAGTAACACCACTGACATACAGAACAGCGCACAACCGGGTCTCAAATCCGGAAAGTTCATAATCCCGACCACTGCCAGCCATAGTTTGGCACATCTGCAGAAAGAACTGGAAGAGGAGATGAGGCTTTCCCCGGTCAAAGCACCCCGGGTGTTGGTTTCGGTCCTTTGTGTCGTTGCTATGACCGCATCATGGTTCAATCTCAAATCGTCCAGAGACATGCGGCGGCACATCTGTAGCACCTTTTTGCCGCCTTCCGGAGGATAGCGAGAGAGACTGCTCCTCAGAATCTGTTGCGAACTTTTGTTGGGATCCAACTGTTCGTTGGAACCCAGCACCACTTCCGCTTCATTGTCGCTGTTTCGCGACTCCGAAGATAATGAAGCACTTTCCTCTGCTACAGGGTCCACAATGGATACTGAAGATGCAGCGCCTTGTTTCTGCGTAAAACTGCCAGAGATGTCTAGCTCTGGCTGGGAGCGTGCCAGCAGCGCAGTGTGCGTCTGAGCTTCGACCTCTTCCATGGTGAAAACATGCCGTTTTGGAAGTCCTCGCTGCCCAGAATGCAGCGTAAGACATTTGGGTTTGTCTTGCTCTGATTGAACCGATCTGACCGTGGAGGACTTCTTGTTGACTGTAACTGCGCCTGAACTCTTGTCTTCCGACATCCTTCGGGGAGTGCAAATCTCACCGGGAACAGGAATTACAGACAAGACAGGAGGTTCATCGCTCGGCGCAGCCAGGCCATCCATGTCTATAGCTGCTACCTCCGTCCTTTCAGAAGGCCCTTGAGGGACTGCAAAATCTCCAGCCTTGTGCGTTTTTCCTCTTCTATCTCTTGTGTCTATCGTCATGCAAGAACGCATTTCGGTAAGCACGCTGCTTTGAAAAGATAAACTGTTTTGGACTGCACATAGCCCTGTCTGAACTTCGTTCATCTGTTTTTGAAGATCGGCCAAACTCCCGAAAGTGTCCAAACCATTAAGTTTTTTCAATTGGGTTTGGATTTGGCGAAGCGGATCTTGCCCATCAGAAAAGACGTCTGCATCCATGGTACGCCAAGGGGGAATGCAAAGGTCGGCCAAAGACAGAGAATAGAGGGGGTCACATCTTGGGTTTGAGGCAGCGAATCATGTATCATTTCCAGCATGCCTTGCAACAAAATCGGCACAAAAATTTCCCGGTGCTGCAAAGTTGCAAAGTTCTGAATCATTCCTGACCATTACTCACCCTGCCACACACTTACATGATTTCTGTCTATTAGGAAAATTGTTCAGAGATAGGAAATTCAACAGCCATGCGTCCATAGGCCCACAAAGTACAAACGACTGAGTTTCTGGTGGGCAGTTGGTGATCTGAAAATAACAGTTTTCTGATTTGCGGGAAGTACAAATCCAACATAAGTTTTCTTCACACCTTACCTTGGTAACCCCTTCCGCCATGCATAATTGTATCATTGAACCATTTCCAGCCTCGGTTTGTCGGTGAATTCAGCCTCAAGGGCCAAAGACAATAGCTGAATGGCAGGTATTAACGGATTGTGCTGAGAGGTGTTGGTTTGCTTTTCACATCTATTGCATTTGCCGTAAGATTTGTTTGGTTTCTTTCTGGGCAAATGAGTTTTGCTGATCCATCTGACCCTCGTAGTCGTAGGCATAACAGTACCTAACAGCATTGTCTGGTCTACCCATGGCCAAAAGTGCATGGCGAACCGTTGTTAACAAATTGTGCCGTCAGGCTCAAGTCTGCAAAAAATGTTCTTGAAAGTAGCCATGAAAAGTGTTGGTAGCAAGCGTGTTTTGCACCAAGAGGTGGGCCCGCGCGTTTGAAATTATAGCAGAGGTGTTTAGTGTTCGACGACAGGTCACCCAGGCACTACTTCAAGCTGGCAAGCTGCACTTATAACTTTCATTCTATATAAAATCCTTCACGTTGGACGCCGTGATCTTACGACCGGTTTTGAACTTGGAAAACACAACGAATGGGATATGCAACTCGCACACCCCGACTTTGTTCCGCTAGGAACAAAGTCGCCGAAACTATGACACGCCATCGGGCACTGAAGCTTCCCGCACGACAGCGATACATCCTAGACTCAAGCCCTCTCTCATATGTTCTTTTTCCGGTCTCTTTCCCAAAACTGTCACCTTCCTCGGCGTCTTCCTTTTCTTCACTTTCCATCTTCCGCAGGTCTCGCACACCAGTGGCAAGGCTGATCTGGGATTTTGGGTAACTGCGCATCTCTTCGCAGAGAGCACCACTAGTGTCTGAGGACCATTCAGTCCAGCTCCACATATCTTGTCCTCTGGGATGTCATTCTCCAGCTTGAGGAAGGCTCGCAAACCGGTGTGGCTTACCACTGGAGAATTTCTCAAGCCATAGCAATCTTTTCGGAAATAATACTTCTTTCCAAGACAAGTGTGAAGTACAAATCCGTTGGTGGTGGGGCGACGCTGGATGATGATCCAGCAGTCTGCTGGAACTCAGTGACACTGGAAGACGCAGCTTCTGACTTTGGCAGAGCTGCAGATGAAGCGGCTTTGGACTGTGACATCTCTGGTTTTGACTTTGATTCTGTCTCTTTGGTCTTTTTCTCTTCAATCTTCTTTCCTTTCGCTTTTGAACCTTCTTCTTTCTTTGGTAGCGGAACATGTGGTAGTGGAACGTTCTCCTCCATCACCGGCCCCGCTTTGAAAGCTCTATCCCTGGACTCATCTCTTTCAGACGTCTCCTCACTTTCTCTCTTTGGTGGCCGATCACTTTGCCCACGGAGTTCGTCCCGAGATTGGCCTCCCGTGCTCCCTTCCGGGCGTGTTCCCAATCCCAAAACCGTCTCACCCTTCGAAAATCGGTAGATCGCAGGATTGCCATCTACCAGGTGTCGTAGCACTCCGTGAGGAGAGCTCGCCGCGGGACCTCACCACAAAGGGGGAGTTTGCCGCAAGATAGCTCTGATCCCACAGCCATCTTGCCCCTGGGCAGGCGTCACTGCCAGCAGAGTTGAGCAGTGATCAGAGCCACCACCAAGATGTAAATCATCATCATGTCAAAAAGGATTGCTGATCCTCCCTCCTCCCTCCTCCCTCCTCCCTCCTCCCCCTCCCTCCTCCCTCCTCCCTCCTCCCTCCTCCCTCCTCCCTCCTCCTCCTCATCTTGAGCCCTGGCCCTGCTCAAAATGCCCATGATCATCGCAACTTGACCATGTCCTTTAGTGATTTCACTCCACCTGTTTCTTCCTTCCTTTCTTCTCTGGCAAGCCCTCATGTTCTTCTGCAGAAGGCCCAGAGTGTATAGGAGTGCTGAGCTACATATACCGCACTCCAGAATGATTTCCCAGGTTTGCTGATAACCCACCTTTTCGGCAGTGGAAATCTCCCATTTGGACTGGATGCGGCTGACCCAAGCTTCTGCAACCTCTTCAGGGGCTGGGACTGGGACAAGGACGTCGTCAACATACATCAGCAGGAGTCCTTGAAGTTTGCTAGTTTCTTCGTGGGGTATGGCCCAAGTGCTTGGCTCGGACTCCAGTTGGTGCAACCTCATCCCTTTGATCTTCATCTTTTCCAACTCTTCGTCTCGATAATCTTTCCAGAGTTTTGGTGAACACCGAAAACCATAGATGGCCTTCAAAACTTCCCGTAGCTGGTGGTGGGGAGAGAAATAGCCAAATTTGACTAGGGTGGCGGAGGTCGGAGCAGCATTGGTAGCGGAGCTTCATCCTCCACCTCAGAAGACTACTCTTCACCGCCCTTTTCATGTTTCCGTGGGGCATTTAGAAATTCCGTGCGGATATCAACATTGATTCCACACCATCCTCGCGCCACCGCAAGGGCAAGTGCTAATCTCAACGCAGCAACGTCCGCACCTGCTGCAAAGCAACTTTCATCTTCATTGGCGGCTTCATAGTTGCCGCATGCCACGAGTCGGCATTTGCGTTTGCCCTGAGGGTTCGCCAGATCTGGCTTGACCATGAGTGAAGATTGTCTTCGAGGGCAATGGTACTGCTCCTTTCTCCTTGACATACCTGTCACTGTCTTCTTTTGTCAGCAGCTTCAGGGCTCCTTTCTCAGCGAAGAGCGATGCGATCTTGTTGAAAATGGCCTTGTGCCAGAGATCCTTCTTCTTCTTGACCATCTCCGCCGTGCCCACAATCTTCGTTTGGAGCACTTCAAATTGCCTTCCGTGCCCCTGAGAACTGCCTGTACCACCTCCTCATCATCATGGAAGGCATGCTCTGCCTCCTCTTGAATCACCTTCTCTCTTCGCGCCTTCTCATGCAATGCCGGCTCTCCTTTTCTTTGTCCTCCTGTACCTTTCTTATCATGTCTTTCCCTCTAATTCGCCTTCGAAGGTCCAGGGGTGATAGCATCTTCCAGAGCCAGCCACACATCCTCTGCGATTGGCTCCACGGTGTTGGCGATGACTGCTCGTGTAAGAGCATGTGTGTTGTCTGGGCGCATCACTCAGTGTCCACGAAGGGGTGAGGTAGTGAACTTCCTTGTTGTTCGGCCCCGTGCACGTCTTTTGCGCGCCAGTATCTTCTCCGTACCAGCACCTTAGACATGAATCCTCTAACCCTAGGCTTCATTCAAGTATCTCACCGGAACGGGCCTGCGCTGCTCGCAGGATTTTCTTTTTTTTTGTTTTCTTGCCTTGGCCTGCACAGCCCTCTCGGCTCGGCCATGTGATTAGGGCGCCACTCCTGCTGTTGTAGGGCGTACGCACCTCTCCCGAAACCATTTTGTAATGCGTGCTCCAGTGAACTCACTTCCAAGATCACCACAATGCAGTTGGCTGACATGCATCCCTTCACCTCAAAGAGAGAGGTACGTATCAATCAAGGTATTCAGAATGGTGATGCCCTTCTTGTCTGAAAGTAAATCAACGCTTTCTTCTTCTGGCAAGTCTCCTGCTGGAGGGTCTTCACCCGGCTCTGTAGGCTCATTGTCAATCTCGGGCGCCACCCGGGCCTTGTAATCCACCTCCTCATGGCTCCCTTCTTTGGGACTTTTCTGACCTTCTTCATCATCAACCTGAGAGGAGGGGACGAAAGCCAGGGACCAGTTGGAAGGGAGACAGGAGAGTGGAGAGCATGGCAGGGATTGCGGTTGGGGGTTGGTTGAGGCATCGCTTGGGTGCGCCCATGGGGTGTCTTTGGAGAGAAGGAAAGAATGTGTAGGAAGAAGGAGCGAAGGAAAGAAGTGTTGTAATGGTAGGGAGAGTGTGAAGAGCATGTTTGAGGAAGTGAAAGGAGCCCGGAAGGGGAGAGGAGGTGTCGGTGGCAAGGGAGGCAAGGAGGAATGGGTTACAGGCGGCTGTGGAGAAGGAATCTCTGTGGGGTGCCTGGAAAATGTGGAAAATGTGGGATGCAGGGAGCTGGTGGGAGGAGGCTGCGAAGGAGTTCGCCATGGTGACAAGGACGATGTTAGATGGTGAACAATTTGGATGGGGAGCGGTGTCGGGTTGAAAGGAGGTTCATGGGCTGGCTTTCGTAAAATGAATGGTGGCTAGCAATTGTCCACTTTTTCCCCACATCCTCTGCTCTGACTTCATTCCGAACGTTTCTCTTGATTCGTTATAAGATCAAAACTCAACCCGAACAGACTGTTACAAGGACATGCTTACGAGTGGACAGTTGCGCAAGTTGAGGATGATTCGAATCGCCATCCAATCGCGATCCAATCGCGCTCCAACCGCCCCAGGAGTACCACTCCTACTCGCATAGTTGCCTCAAATTGTCCACTTTTTCCCCAAATCCTCTGCTCTGACTTCATTCCGAACGAGCAACCTCACCTTGCCTGGCCTGCAGCAATCATTCCAACCACATGCACCCCTGGCCACGCACCTCCCTCACCCCACCCCGAGGCATCAGCAGCCATCTGCAACCTCACCCTGCGGGCTCCTTTGCTTCCCAGTAGGCACCTAAAAGAGCCTCACCCCAAAAGGCCCGCCCAAGCCACGCTCTTTCTTCCCCCCAACCTTCTCGCCCCATCACACACCTCGCCCCGGAACTCCAATCCGTACGATTTATTTTATCCTTCCATTCCCTCCGTTTTTCCATTGTTTTTCTATGGTTTTACTCGATTTCTCCATCCCTCCATTCTCCCCAAGTGCACGTCGGAGGACGGACCAGGGGAGAATCGAACACCACCGTCACCCAATTGCCACCTGGCACATCAACCTCAAAATCGACCACGGGGGCCACCCCAATTGGGTGGGGAAGTGCCTCAAAATTGCCCATGTTTTCAGCCACCGCCCCCCAGACCCCCTATTCTCACTTCGTTCGCAATGAGCAACTTCGCCATGCTTGACAGCTTGACACCTTCTTGTTGGGGTTCTACGGCCTCCTTGGGGGGCTCCTCTGCTGCTTGGGGGTCTGCTGCCTCCTCAAGGCGACTCCTCTCCTCCTCGGGGGTCTGCGGCCTCCTTGGCTCTTCGCTTCTTTTCTTTCTCTTCTTCTTCTCTCCTCAGCTGTTCTTCCATATCTCATCTTCTGGACCTTCTTCTGCGGTCTGCCTTGCTCCTTCTTCTTCTTTTTCCCGAGAGCGCCTGCGAAGGGTTCTTCGTAAAAAAAGCAGCCGTTATACTACATCTTCACACCTTCACATCTGCTGATCTACATCTTCACACCTTCACATCTGCTGATCTACATCTTCACACCTTCACACCTGCAGATCTAGATCTTCACACCTTCACACCTGCAGATCTAGATCTTCACACCTTCACACCTGCAGATCTAGATCTTCACACCCTCACCTCTGCAGATCTACATCTTCACACCCTGACATCTGCAGATCTACATCTTCACACCTTCACACCTGCAGATCTACATCTTCACACCCTCACACCTGCAGATCTAGATCTTCACACCTTCACACCTGCAGATCTAGATCTTCACACCCTCACACCTGCAGATCTAGATCTTCACACCCTCACACCTGCAGATCTAGATCTTCACACCCTCACATCTGCAGATCTACATCATCACACCCTCACACCTGCAGATCTAGATCTTCACACCCTCACACCTGCAGATCTAGATCTTCACACCTTCACATCTGCAGATCTCCTCTCGCTCTTCTTCTATTTTCTCTTAAGGCGGGGGCGGTGCCGCCGGAGCGCCACGAAACGCAACCTTTTCGCACGAAATGCACGTTGGACGTCCAAAACCTAGGTAAAATTGCGATTTTGAAGCGTCCCCGGCAACCCTTTCGCACGAAATGGACGTTGGACGTCAAAAACTGAGGAAAAATTGCAACTTTTATTGGTCGCGCGCAACCCTTTCGCACGAAATGGACGTTGGACGTCAAAAACTGAGGAAAAATTGCGACTTTCAAGCGTCCCGCGCAACCCTTTCGCACGAAATGGACGTTGGACGTCAAAAACTGAGGAAAAATTGCGACTTTGAGGTGTCCCGCGCAACCCTTTTGCACGAAATGGACGTTAGACGTCAAAAACTGAGGAAAAATTGCGACTTTCAAGCGTCCCGCGCAACCCTTTCGCACGCAATGGACGTTAGACGTCAAAAACTGAGGAAAAATTGCGACTTTCAAGCGTCCCGCGCAACCCTTTCGCACGCAATGGACGTTAGACGTCAAAAACTGAGGAAAAATTGCGACTTTGAAGCGTCCCGCGCAACCCTTTCGCACGAAATGGACGTTGGACGTCAAAAACTGAGGAAAAATTGCGACTTTCAAGCGTCCCGCGCAACCCTTTCGCACGAAATGGACGTTGGACGTCAAAAACTGAGGAAAAATTGCGATGGACGCTTTCGTTTGTGTAAAAGTGTCTGTGTTTAAAGGCGTCTGTGTGTAAAAGCGTTTGTGTGTGAAAGCGTGTCTGCGTGTGTAAAAAGCATCTGCGTGTAAAAGCGTCTGTGTGTAAAAGCGTCTGTGTTTAAAGGCGTCTGTGTGTAAAAGCGTTTGTGTGTGAAAGCGTGTGTGCGTGTGTAAAACGCATCTGCGTGTAGAAGCGTCTGTGTGTAAAACCGTCTGTGTGTAAAAGCCTTTGTGTGTAAGAGCTTTTGTGTGTAAAAGCGTCTGTGTGTAAAAGCGTCTGTGTGTAAAAGTGTCTGTGTGTAAAAGCGTTTGTGTGTGAAAGTGTGTGTGCGTGTGTAAAAAGCTTCTGCGTGTAAAAGCGTCTGTGTGTAGAAAACGCGTCTGTGTGTAAAAGCGTTTGTGTGTGAAAGCGTTTGTGTGTAAAAGTTTTTGTGTGTACTTTTACCGCACGACATGGAACTGTTAGAGATTGAGGGTGAAAATGCTTGCTAGTGCATCCGTGCTAGGACGTGCGGAGCTCGGTTCGTTTGGTGTGGTAATTTGTGTGGGAATTGATATGTTCATAGTGAGCTTCACTGTTCAGTTTGCATGTCTATGCGACAATGATGTTTGCTTGTCAAACGCAGGAGTCGTGGTCTCAGGCTTCGAAGAACGAATTCTTTGCATTGAATTGTGCGAGTGTGTAGCAGGTTAGCGCATGAAGTTGTAGAAGTTACCAAGCTGTTGGGTTCGTTGTACCTTTGTGGATGTTTCCTTCGAGAACGGTGTGATGCATGTAATTTACAGCATCATGGTGTTCGACAATGATGCCCATCCCAAGGGTGTTCGACAATGATGCCCATCCCAAGTGTCAAACTCACGAATTGTGTTCTCAGTTTGGAAGTCCAGGATGATGCAAGATGAAACAAGGCATTGCGAGATGATGCAAGATGGTGTTGCCGAGCTGCTGAGTTTTTTGTTACCGAGCTTTGTTAAACTAGTTTTTTGTTGATGCGTTCAGCCTTCAGTTTGCAGGTCTCTGCGACAGTGGTTCTTTGCTATGTCAAACTCATGAGTGGTGTTCTCAGTTTGGAAGTCAGAGAACAAATGCTTTGCAGTGGATTGTGCAACTCTGCAGCGACAAGCATAGTTTACATCTTTACCTCTTTCCTGGGCTCAGACGTGAACGTAGAGACAAGATGCATTGTGCACGGAGTGAACATCCATATTCTTATATGTACGCTGAATGTTCGAGAAACAAGTGACGATTGGCAAACAGGTATCTTTAACATTTCTTGCACTTCTCGAGGTTTCTGTAGGGGCTGTCTGTGAGATCTCGAGAATTGCATTGTGACAATGTCAGTGTTTGTTTACGATGCAGTGGATCTATGTGATGTATAGCACGAAAAAAATATATGTGATGTTTTCATTGAAATGCATGAGCAGTGGACGAAAAAATATTACGGGAATCATTGTACCGTTTAATTTTGTTTTGAAATCAAGCGTGTCATGGCATTCTTTTGAAATTAAGCGAACAGATATGTATGTCTCGGAATTTCTGAATGTAAAATGTTTGGTTGAAGTTACGCACCCGTGACGTTTGTGGACGTTTTGTGGTCGCTGTTTCATTTGCTGACGGGAATGTCCGTGCGAATGGAGCATGCGACCGCGTTATCCGCGTCGTCCGATGCCGTGGAAATTCGGTTGCAGAGGCATTGCGAGATGATGCAAGATGGTGTTGCCGAGCTGCTGAGTTTTTTGTTATCGAGCTTTGTTAAATTAGTTTTTTGTTGATGCGTTTAGCCTTCAGTTTGCAGGTCTCTGCGACAGTGGTTCTTTGCCATGTCAAACTCATGAGTGGTGTTTTCAGTTTGGAAGTCAGAGAACAAATGCTTTGCAGTGGATTGTGCAACTCTGCAGCGACAAGCATAGTTTACCTCTTTACCTCTTTCCTGGGCTCAGATGTGAACGTAGAGACAAGATGCATTGTGCACAGAGTGAACATCCATATTCTTATATGTACGCTGAATGTTCGTGAAATAAGTGACGATTGGCAAACAGGTATCTTTAACATTTCTTGCGCTTCTCGAGGTTTCTGTAGGGGCTGTCTGTGATATCTCGAGGATTGCATTGTGACAATGTCAGTGTTTGTTTACGATGCAGTGGATCTATGTGATGTATAGCACGAAAAAAATATATGTGATGTTTTCATTGAAATGCATGAGCAGTGGACGAAAAAATACTACGGGAATTATTGTACCGTTCAATTTTCTCTTGAAATCAAGCATGTCATGGCATTGTTTTGAAAGCAAGCGAACAAATATGCATGTCTCGGAATTTCTGAATGTAAAATGTTTGGTTGAAGTCACGCACCCGTGACGTTTGTGGACGTTTTGTGGTCGCTGTTATTTGCTGAAGGGAATGTCCGTGCGAATGGAGCACGCGACCGCGTCATCCGCGTCGTCCGATGCCGTGGAAATTCGGTTGCAGGAGCTGCGTAGCAGTGCTGTGACCAGGGGTCGTGAATGGCTCCAGGATGCCCTGGCAAAAATTTGTGTAATGGATCTTCGCAAAATGGCAGATGCTCGGAATGTTGGCCGTGGACCGGACAACAAGTGGCTTGCGGTTGGAGAGCTGCGCGCTCGATTACTGGATGTCTTGGCACCACGCATGCAGGTCCGGTGGGGCAGAATAGGATTGTGACGAAAGTTGCATGTTTGTTACATGGTGCAATGTTGTAGGATGATTGTTGTTTTGTGGTGGCAGTGTGTCGGATGCTGTAGGTGGACAAGGCATCGGCTGCCAAATTGGAAGAATTTCGCCTTGGAGCTGTTTTACAGGGCAAGGAGTGGCTGAGTCGTGCTTTGGACGAAATGCGAAAAGAGGAGCTTCGAGTCCTGGCTACTGCGGGTGGTGTGCAGACACATTCCAACCGGAATTGGCTGCCTGTAGCAGAGCTGCACAGCTCGTTGATGAAAGTCTTGGAACCCTCCACGGAGGTTGGGTTCAACCAAAAAATGTGTTGTGACATGATTTGTTTTTGTGAGCGAATTTGAATGTTTGTCACAAGGTGCGATGTTGTAGGATGATGGTGGTTTTGTGGTGGCAGCGTGTCGGATGCCGTAGGTGGACGAGGCATCGGCTGCCAAATTGGAAGAACTTCGCCTTGGAGCTGTTTCACAGGGCAAGGAGTGGCTCAGTCGTTCTTTGTCGGAAATGTCAGCCCGTCAGCTTCGAGTTCTGGCTGCTGCGGGTGGTGCGAAGACAAAGTCCGACGGGAATTGGCTGCCTGTAGCAGAGCTGCGCAACTCGTTGATGAAAGTCTTGGAACCCTCCACGGAGGTTGGGTTCAACCAAAAATGTGTTGTGACATGAGTTGTTTTTGTGACCGGATTTGCATGTTTGTCACATGGTGCGATGACGCTGCAAGACGCTGCAAGACAATGCAAGACGATGCAAGATAATGTAAGACATTGCAAGACGATGCAAGGCGATGGAAGGCGATGCAAGATCATGCAAGATAGAGCAATATGATTGAAGGTTGTGCAAGACGATGCAAGATGATGTGTTACTTCCAAAATAACACAAAATGACGTATGTTATACACACCATCATGGTACCGAGCTTTTTTGTGCCATTTGCGTGGAATTTTGCATAATAAAATGAATTATCATGTGTCATACACGGCATCATGGTACCGAGCTGTTTTGTCCCATTTATGTGGAAATTTCCATAAGAAAATGAAATGACATATGTCAGACATGGCATCATGTTTGTAAAATACCAGGGATCGAGAAACAAATATCTTCAACATTTGTTGCATCTCTTGAGGTCTCTGTGGGGGCTGTCCGTGAGATCTCGAGACTTGCATAGTGATCATGCCAATGTTCGTTTGTGATGTAGTGGATCTATGTGTTATGTTTTCATTGATATGCATGAGCAGCGGGAAAAAGTTGTAGGATGATGGTGGTTTTGTGGTGGCAGTGTGTCGGATGCCGTAGGTGGACGAGGCATCGGCTGCCAAATTGGAAGAACTTCGCCTTGGAGCTGTTTCACAGGGCAAGGAGTGGCTCAGTCGTTCTTTGGACGAAATGCGAAAAGAGGAGCTTCGAGTCCTGGCTACTGCGGGTGGTGCGAAGACAAAGTCCGACGGGAATTGGCTGCCTGTAGCAGAGCTGCGCAACTCGTTGATGAAAGTCTTGGAACCCTCCACGGAGGTTGGGTTCAACCAAAAAATGTGTTGTGACATGATTTGTTTTTGTGAGCGAATTTGAATGTTTGTCACAAGGTGCGATGTTGTAGGATGATGGTGGTTTTGTGGTGGCAGCGTGTCGGATGCCGTAGGTGGACGAGGCATCGGCTGCCAAATTGGAAGAACTTCGCCTTGGAGCTGTTTCACAGGGCAAGGAGTGGCTCAGTCGTTCTTTGTCGGAAATGTCAGCCCGTCAGCTTCGAGTTCTGGCTGCTGCGGGTGGTGCGAAGACAAAGTCCGACGGGAATTGGCTGCCTGTAGCAGAGCTGCGCAACTCGTTGATGAAAGTCTTGGAACCCTCCACGGAGGTTGGGTTCAACCAAAAATGTGCTTTGACATGAGTTGTTTTTGTGACCGAATTTGAATGTTTGTCACATGGTGCGATGACGCTGCAAGACGCTGCAAGACAATGCAAGACGATGCAAGATAATGTAAGACATTGCAAGACGATGCAAGGCGATGGAAGGCGATGCAAGATGATGCAATATGATGCAAGAGGATGCAAGATGATGTGTTACTTCCAAAATAACACGAAATGACGTATGTTATACACACCATCATGGTACCGAGCTTTTTTGTGCCATTTGCGTGGAATTTTGCATAATAAAATGAATTATCATGTGTCATACACGGCATCATGGTACCGAGCTGTTTTGTCCCATTTATGTGGAAATTTCCATAAGAAAATGAAATGACAAAGAATGCTGGAATGACTTGGACCGCATTACCTCTCGGCACCCTTACAGTTTCGGGTCCATAGAGGAGTGGCCATTGGACGCTGCCGTGATCTGCAAACCTACGGATCGAGCGTCGGTGCTGCTTGGAAGCATCAAAGCGGCCTGCAGCTTGGAAGACATTTTCGAGACTCTGTCGGTGAAGGTCACCGTGGTGGTGACCATGTGCGCAAATGAAATGGAGATCCGAGGCGCCCCAAAGGATTGGGCGCAGTATTTCCAGCAAGAAAAGGTCTATCACGTCAAGTGTCATTTGGAGGACACGACATTGAAGCCGCCGCACCGTTGGGAGGAACGAATCCCTGACTTGGTAGCTTCTTGTTTGGAACAGTGGAAAATTGTTTGTGGCCAACTCTGGAAACAGTCCATGCTGGCAGTGACCAGGGGCGAATCCATGCACGTGCTCTTCCATTGCTTTGGAGGCATCAATCGAAGCGCTGGGGTTTTATGTGCTTGGCTCGTCGTGGGTTACAACTACTCTGCAGAGGATGCCGTCCAGTTGCTGCTTGAGAAAAGACCTGCCTTGCGCCCTTGGCACAATCGCCCCTATGTCTTGGAGGCCTTGTGGCAGCTGGAAGGTTTGCGGGCCAAGTGGCACATGGAACTGAGTGCGGCGGGCACAAATTAATTTGCACCACTGTTCGCCTGGAGAGACTGTTCGTGGCGAACGTGCTAAATCAGTAGCCAAGTGTTGTTTGTCTGTAAAGATTGTTCGATCCTGTAGGGACATCGGAGAAATGCAGTGAAACAGGTGTCATCCATGCCATCATGATATCGAACTTGTTTTTCTGGAATCATTCACTGCGTTCACTTGTTGATTTTTGGATACCATAATACTGAGCCTTTGTTTGTGCACTTTTGCAATTTTTAAGCATTTCCATTGCAACTACGTTTGCGCGCCTTTGTTTGCAACTGAGGTCATCCACGGCATCATGGTACCGAGCTTATTTGGTATGTCAAACTCAGGAGTCGTGTTTTCAGTTTCGAAATGAAAGAGCAGATGCTTCGCATTGGATTGTGCGTTGTACATTCCTTGGCTCAGATGTGAACGAATGGACAAGATGCGTTTCGCCACAAGAGATGTGATGTTTGTAGGTGAAGCTGTAGTGGACATATCGAAACCTGGCGCTTTCAATTAATACTTCTGTAGCCTGTACTAACAGCATGTCGCGCCTGGCAGCCGATTGCTTTGCAGCTGCGGGGAGATTGCAATATACTTCGTTTCAAACAAATTCAGTTGATTTGAACGATGCGCTGTTGGTATCTATTCATGACTGGAAGGACGCCGGTTCGAGAGAATTGTACATCTACGATCAAGTGCACATGAACGGCCCTCCGGAAATGGGCCGCCATTTCTGGGGCCATTTGCCACTAGCTTGGATGCATGAGCTCATGCTCGATTTCACATTGTATTACATTCTGTTTCCAAATGAAGAAGCAAGAGATGATGCCAACCGATTATGGGTCTTGGTGTTGAAAGATACTCGGCGGCAGCGCCCACATCGTTGGACATGACAGCAGTTAACAACAAACAAAATTTTGGTGCACAAACATGTCGCATAAAGTATTTGGGGATGTAAGTGTGTTCTGCCAGAAAGACCGTGGAGGGAATGTGGAGGGAATCCGTGCAAGGGCGGATGTCTTTGATGAACAAATTCTACGACACATTCTTTCATTTGTGCCTGGGAGCTCTGAATTGGCTGCAAAATATTCTTTGCAACCAGAAACCGGACACTATCTGGTAAAAGCTGGTTGGTCAGTTGTTTTGAAGAAAATGTGTCATTGGAAGGAGGCAGAAACCACCATCTGTATTTGCAGCTGTGCAGATGATTTCTTCGATGCCCTGGCGCAAATTAATCTGTAGCAGTGTTCGTCTGGAGAGACTGTTCGTGACGAACATGCAAAACCAGTAGCCAACTGTTGTTTGTCTGTAAAGATGTTTTTTTCCATAGGGACATCGGAGAAATGCAGTGAAGCAGGTGTCATCCTTGCCATCATGATATCGAACTTGCTATTGTGGAATCATTCACAGCATTCTTGCACGGAGTTCTAGATTCTTTTGGATACCATGGTACGGAGACTTTGTTTGTGTACTTTTGCATTTTGTAGCATTTCCATTGCGACTATGTTTGCCCACCTGTGTTTGCAACTGAGGTCATCCACGGCATCATGGTGCCGAGCTTATTTTGTATCTCAAAGAGCGGATGCCTTGCATTGGATTGTGCGTTGATCATGGTACTGAGCCTGGTCTTGTGCAGTTTTGCGATTTTTTAGCATTTCCATTGCAACTATGTTTGCGCACCTTTGTTTGCAACTGAGGTCACCCAGTGGTGCCGCGCTTTGTGAGCGTCTCTGTGTAAAAGTGTGTAAAAGCGTCTGTGTGTAAAAGTGTCTGTGTGGAAAAGCGTCTGTGTGTAAAAGTGTCTGAGTGTAAAAGCGTCTGTGTGTAAAAGTGTCTGTATGTAAAAGTGTTTGCGTGTAAAAGCGTCCGTGTGTAAAAGCGTATGTGTGTAAAAGTGTTTGTGTGTAAAAGCGTCTGTGTGTAAAAGGGTCTGTGTGGAAAAGCGTCTGTATCTGTGTGCAAAAGCGTCTGTGTGTAAAAGCGTTTGTGTGTGAAAGTATGTGTGCGTCTGTAAAGAGGCATCTGCATGTAAAAGCGTATGTGTGTAAAAGTGTCTGTGTATAAAAGCGTCTGTGTGTTAAAGTGTTTTCGTGTAAAAGTCTCGGTGTGGAAATGCGTCTGTGTGTGTGCATGAAAAACGTCTCTGTGTGAAAGCGTCTGTGTGTAAAAGTGTTTATGTGTAAAAGATTCCGTGTGTAAAAGCGTCTCTGTATAAAAGCGTCGCGTTTCTTCGCGTTCACGGAATGATGGTGCCGAGCCTTTTTCCGCAATGTGTGTGGGAATTACTATAATAAAATGAGATAGCACATGTCATTCGCAGACTCATGGTACTGAGCCTCCTGTGCACTTTTGTTGCTCACATTACATTTCTCCATGTTTTCTTTCTACCCCCCCCTTTCATTCTCTCTCTCTCTCTCTCTTGCTTTCTCTTTCTCTCTCTCTCTCTCTCTCTTTATCTCTGCCCCCTCTTTCTCTCTGTGGTTGCAAGACACATGTCATCTGATGCCCTTTACCAAATATTCTCTTCTTGATCAATCTTACTTTTTCACACCATATCTTTCCATAGCTCATATAAAACTCACCAACTATTCACCGACTATCTTTTACGACTACCATCCTCAGAGCTGCTTGAAAAACATCTTTTTCGCTCTCGGGCCAACCGTCGTCTAGTTCTTCTTCTTCTTCTTCTCAATCGGGGAAATCATCTCCCCCATCAACCTCCGCCAGCTCCTCAACATCCTCTCCGATCATGCCTGTAGGCCATGTAAATGCAGCCAAAAGGACAAAACGGGCATTGCCCTTCCCAAGGTCGCACGCTTTCTTCGGCGGACGCGCTATATATATAAGTTCATCGAGAGCATTCCTGCGTGGGGGGAAGCTTCTGACGTCGGTGTGGACGAGCTCTGGCTCCGGCCTCTTGACAGGCCTTGCATCACTGCTTCTGGGCCCTTCCCTGGTTGCCCTTCCGCCATACCAAGTTCCCATCTCTGTTCCCCTTTCCCTGCTGCCAACCCCCATCCCACTGCTTGCTTGGTGAGCTAAGGCCGGGCTTGGGATGTTCACGTTCACCGGCACTTGTACACGGGGTGTGTTAACGTTCATTCACACCTCCAAACCAAGGACGGCGAACTCGAAGAAGGGGTGGGGTGGGGTGGGATGGGTCGCGGTATCGTTTACAAACGCAAAATTTGCACCGCTTACAACCGCGCAATTTGCATCGCTTACAACCCTCATGGAATCATCATCATCATCGTCATCATCATCATCATCACTTTCACGTTTTCCTTCTTCATCATCAACATCATTGACATCAAAAACCGAAACATGTCTGTTCGAAACCGAGGATTGACAAAGAAGCCCTCGCTGCTTGTAAAATTTCTGCTGCGTCTTGCTCCCCCTTCCCTGTTTTGCTCTGCTGTCCTTCTGTTACTTCCTTTGGCCCTCCACTTCTTTGCCTGCCACCTCCCTCTTCCTGCGTGAAGCAAAGAAACCCTAAAGGGGTCGTACCTGTGTCGTTCCTGGGTGAAGCAAAGAAACCCTAAAGGGATCGGACCTGTGTACTTCCTGTGTGAAGCAAAGAAACCCTAAAGGCGTTGTACCTGTGTACTTCCTGTGTGAAGCAAAGAAACCCTAAAGGGGTCGTACCTGTCTAGTTCCTGTGTGAAGCAAAGAAACCCTAAAGCGGTAATACCTGTGTACTTCCTGTGTGAAGCAAAGAAACCCTAGATGGGTCGTAGTTGTGCACTTCCTGTGTGAAGCACCCCCTAAACAGGACTGGGTGGTGTAAGGGATGCATGGTGGGTGTAAGTGATGCGAATCTGGTGGTTGTGAGTTTCTGCCGTGCGATGTTGACGTTCACTGGCACTTGCAGACCAAGGATGGGTGGGGCGGGGTGGGCGGTGGGGTGGGGTAGGATGTTAACGTTCACTGACACTTGCAAACATTCATTTACAAGAATCCATGCACTCGTTTCAAGTTGCTCTATGTCACATTACCTGAGACGAAACAAAAATATCGATGTCGCCATGCACATAGGTCCCGATTTGGGGTTACACGCGACAAGAATTTGAAGGTGTAAGCGACGAAAAATCGGAGGTGCTCGCCCCTCAGGCTTCGATGGAAGAACCGTGCAGAGGATATGGGAATGATGTTACACGATCCTTCGGTTTTGCTCCGTGGGCTGGATCACCTGGTTGGGGCAGTTTTGGCTGGCAATCCGACCTGGCAGGTTTGCATCAACTTGAGGAGAGCTGCGTTGATGGTGGATTCAGTTTCCGACTATGGCATGCATCGACCAACTTGCAGAGTGCTTTCCAGCCGAATCATGATGCCTGGGCTTGATTCAGGAGCTGGAGAAGAAGTCACCGAAGATGAGGAGCATAGACTGCTCAACGACTGGCGCGCGTGTCGGTTGGTTGGAGCGTTTGGACAAAGATCATCCGGCCCTCCAAGGCATTCCAGAGATGATCACTGAAAAGTTGGTGGTAAGTCAAACAGGCCAAAGACATCGACCTTGTCTTTGAACACCCCAGCACCGGTGCAGACATGTTAGAGGATGTATCGCTCTGCTCGATAGCATTCAAACACGGAGGAGGTACGTGATCCAAGTGTAGTCATTGCAGCGCCACAGCCCCGATGCACCTATGGAGCATGCAGGTTGCCCAGGAGTTTCCACAACTAGAGATGTGTTCCCTTGCTCACCGAATGGTGGCTCGTGCAGTTTTGATGATACCCCCATGGGATATCCCGTAGCACCACCACAAGGTTTTGGATACACATTCCCCAACAACCACAACAAATGATTTTTGAGGAGATGATGCGGCAGTTTCGTCAAGAAAGGGCTCAGATGTCTAAAGCGCTGAGTCAGACGGAGGAATAAGATGTTCGGTTGAAAATGCAATTCATGGATGAGAGAGAGAGAGAGAGACTAGGTATACAACACCGCCCGATGTCACCCCAGCCGAACCTCAGGACCAAAGATGTGGAATCAGCGAAGGTTGAAAATTCTAAAGCTTCGAAGATGAAGTGCGCAGGAGGTGACAGAGGAGAAGTGTGAAGAAGGTTTGAAGGAGGATGGGCCACAGTGCCAGCAAGAAGAAAGCGAAGAAAGCCAGTCTATCCAAGAGGATGAGACAGAAACTGAGAAAGGAAATGGAGGTCAGAGAGGAAGACCCAAGCAGAATAGCACCACTGTGGACGTGATGCTGCAGCTCATGCAAAGCATGCAGGCCGTGCAACAACAACTTCTGGACCGGGAGACTTCGCGAGGAGGGGGATGCTGAAGAAGCAGTTCGTGGCAATGCGGAGTTACACAATATCCCCGAATGGATGGTGGAGAATGCGCGGGTGGACCTGCAGGATTTGTTGTTGGTAGAGACACCCCGCAGCTGGTACCAAAAACACCAGGCCATGAAGCCCATCGACAAGCTCAAGCATGAGGTAAAGCAGCCGCCCCAGCTTCAACAGAAGGAGAAGAGGGAAGCAGTCTGCTTCTTCAAGCCCTTCCGGGTAGCCAACGGGATGACATCGTTGCCCTCCATGCTGGCCATGCTCACAGAGCTTTCTCAACAACTACCAGCCGGGAGGCTCACACGAGAAAGCAGCGGTGCTTGCTGCTATGGAGGTGCCTTCAGAAATCTTGAGGCTTCCCCCGTTGGGCGCGGCTGTCACTTGCGACTCCGAAAATTTGTCACTTGCGACCCCGCGTCACCTACATCTCATATATGTCACTTGCGATTCCGAAAATCGATCACTCGCGACTCGAGCCCCTTTTCGGTTCAGACAAAGACTGGGGTGGGGTGGGGTGGTCCGTGCAAAAGTGGTGCAGTCAACCTCAGTTCCTCAGTTTTCTTATCTGAACTTCACCAAACAACGGCTGGAAGTTCTTGGGACCGAGCGGCTTGGGAGATCCTAGGGGAGCTGCTGGGACAGGCAAAAGTGTTTTTGTGGATTGCTTCCTAGCCCTCTCTCCATCCACCACACCACCAAAGCCATCTCCGCCCCCCGGTTCACAGCATTGCCCAGGTGCTTGACGCTGTCTGCTCCTGCTTTGACTCCTCGAACTTTGAAAGCTTGACCTTCAGATCCTCTCAGAGGAGCCACTATGCGTTGGGATCATAACCTGCTGGACGACAGGTCACCCAGGCACTTCTCACCCACCTCACCTGAATCTTCACTACCTCAAGCTGGAGGGCTGCACTTTTAACTCTCTTTCCAGACTCCTTCAGTTGGACGCCGCGGTCTTGCGACCAGTTTTGAGCTTGAAAAACGGGCTATACCGGAAACGCCCATATGGTTCACATGTTACGCCATGAATGGGATATGCAACTCGCATTTAGGATGTGTCTTGCTTGCGGTGTTGGAAAGGAAAAAGGGACCAAACAGCTTGGTTTTCCGGCAATTGGAAGGCAAGACCACTTTTTTCCAACCTTGCCACAAATACTGCGAGCAAATAGCGGCAAAATTTTGCATAGGTAATTTCCCTCAAGGTGTTCCTCGGCTTTCCAATTCATCAAATTTTGCCTGGTTTTCCTTTTTTCTGTCTTGGTCTCACTGGCTTTGCTGGCTTGCAAAGCTCTACGACAAACAGCACTGCCCACTGCTTGTATACTTGGATTACGCACGATGAGGCTTTACAGGCATGTGCATAACGGTGCCCTGGGAATATATTTCCCATTGTGGATATACTTGAAGGGGTAAAATAGTAAATAGACTTGGTTTTTCCTAATAAGTGTTGATTTTGCTGCTGCTAAATTTCTGCCCTGAAATCAAGTAAGATAATCGAAGTGTTCATAACCATGTTTTCTGCATCTACCTGCCACAGAGAAGTGACGATTAGGTTACCCTACATACTGATTCTCTTGTCGCAGTTTCTGTAACTCCTGTTTCTTCTTGTTCTGTTTGTTTTATGTTTGTTTTGTCCTTTTTCCCCGCCTGTCAGGTGAGGGTTGTTAAATTTTATGTTAGCAAGCCCGCCTTCTTCCTTCCTCCTCCTTCCTCCTCCTTCCGTCCTCCTCCCTCCTGTTCCTCCTCCTTCCTCCTCCTTCCTCCTCCTTCCTCCTCCTTCCTCCTCCCCTCCCTCCTCCTTCCTCCTCCTTCCTCCTCCCCTCCTCCTTCCTCCTCCTCTCCTCCTTCCTCCTCCTTCCATCCTTCCTCCTCCTCCTCCTCCTCCTTCCTCCTCCTCCTCCTTCCCTCCTCCTCCTCCTCCTTCCTCCTCCTTCCTCCTCCTTCCTCCACCTTCGTCCGTAGATCGCAGTGTTCCCCACCGGACCCCAATAGCAACCTCCGGAACAGAGCGTTCCCCGCCGGACCTCCACCGCAAGCTCCGGATCAAAGTGTTCTCCACCGGACCTCAACCGCAAGCTCCAGATCAGAGTGTTCCCCGCCGGACCTCAACTGCGAGCTCCGGATCAGAGTGTTCCCCGCCGGACCTCATCCACGAATAATCTCCGAAGATATAACACCAGATGATAATGCCAGAAAGAATGTCAGAAGATATTTTAGATATTATTTACCCCAGTACTTTTCCTCACAACAAGCCGAGCAGCCTCACCAGTCAAGACCCATAGGCACATGTCAGGTTGGCAGCAAGCATTGTACCTTTCAGGGAGAGAGAGCGCGAGAGAGAGAGAGAGGGAACGGAAAACAGTTTTGGGCACTGCACCACATTGACCAAACCAAGTGCGAAAGGACACATGACTAAACCACAAGGTACCTATATGGGTTTGTCTGAACATTGGCTGGTTACTCAGAATTTTCCTTATTCAAATTGCCATTTGGAATCAGTAACCTGTACTGCCCATGCCCCCATGCCCGGCATCGCTTTCCCGCCACGGATGATTGCGAAATGGCCATCCAGATGTGGTGCTGAAGCCCTGGAAGCCTCTGCACCACGTCGGATCGGAACAGGCAGTTTTAATTGGCAGAAATCGTTTGCTGCACCAAGTGCACCAATTCACTGACTGCTTTGCAGCCATGACATGGCGGCATGGAATGGGGAAGATTTGGAGGCCCATTGGCTAGAAACTCCGCCACTTCCACGCAATCATGTGCCGGCAGCCACCTTCAAACTCTGCAGGCATTTCATGTGGACAGCAACTCAAAATGCTTGTTGCTATTCCCGACATTGCCATCTTTTCATGGCACCATTCGGTGCTTGGATTCACTGGAGAGTCTCATGCGCTCCAGCTCCAGTAGCGAGGAGGGTTGAGCAACTTGAAATCTCTTCATCCAAAAGTCGTTGTTGGAAAGATGGTGAACCAACTTTTGCCATTCAACCATGAGACTCGCTACACCACTTCAAAAGTTGCAGGCGAACCAAAGATAACCAAAGGCCCTTCGGGGATTTCGATCGCAGTGATTCAAACGACTATGGAAGTTGACGACTGCAATCCTGCTACTGGCTGGCAGCCATTGTGAACAAGAGTTTATGTCAATTTATTTCAGAATATTTCATTAATCTCTTTCAAAGGCCACTGGCGGCAACCGCATTGGGGTTGCGCTATCAGCTTCAGAGAGGCCGCATGACACTTCCACAAGTTGCAGGACAGGTACCAGTATCAACTTCGTCCCGAGTACAAGGGCGCCATGCTTTAAAAAAAGACACTCCGGCTGCACAAAACTTGAGGGCAAGGGGTAAGGGATGTTCGCTTCTAGTTATCAACATGATCAACTGATTACAACGTGTGTGCATGGTGACATGGGGCATTGTCGGAGTAGTGATGTTCCCTATGGGAACAGCAAGCAGGCAGCCAAGAATCAATGACACGCACTCTTCATGCTGTCACCTGTCAAGCTGTACACATCTGCAAACAATGAATCACGGTATGCAGCAGGACTAAAGCTGCTGCGCATTTAATTTGGATAAGCCAAATATGCAATTGTTGGTAGTTTTGGAAAGCACTGCGAAAATGAACGCCGCAAAGTAGTAGCTGAGCTTCGTGACCTGGAAGGCATGCAATCGAACACCCTGCACATAGAAACCTGCTTCACTCTGAATCATGTATTGCACAATGTACTGACGTCCAAGATCCATCCAGGACGGTACGTTGTCATCCTCCTGATCCCCAAAGTGCCAGGAATTCACCAGAGGTGCTACCCTGCTTGCCTTCTCAGTGACTCCAGCTGCTCGCATCATGGAGTATAGGAACAGCAGCACAGGTGGAAATAGCCATCCCAAGAAGAAGGCCATCTGCACCCCAGGCTGCAGCTGATCCACAAAAATGCTGGAATCGGTGTGGAAAAAAGTATACTCCGCCAGCAAGAGCAGGGATGCCCCGCAGGAGGCGCCGAGCGCCAGCATAGATCGACTCAGCTTCGTTGAGACTTGGCGCAGGGTTGCTTGGACGGTGTTCCATTCGTTCAGCGCTTGTTCCATGTCCATCTCCCGGAAGAAATTGATACAGAAACTGTCAACGGCCAAATCCATTCCAGCCACAATATGCAGTTGGGTGTAAGACACTGCTGCACAGCCGACAGCTGTGGAGGAGAAGCAAACAGCTATGATGATGCTTTCCAAAGAAGGCTCTGTGAAAACATCTCCTAACCAGCGGCAAGACAACATCATCATTAAGACGGACAGCACCTCGAGCAAACGCCTTCTGGATATCCGCCTCCAGTCTTTCAAAAAGCCTGATGTCCGAGCATACTCTTCCAAACCTCCATCTTCATGTCCCAACAGCAAGTGAATTTCGGCTCTTCGCATGCTCAATGAAGCAATCGTTGACCCAAGCATGAGACACAGAGTAATGCCAGTGCGGTAAGTGTCAGCCTTGCCGGTTGCATTGAAATAGACCAAACAAGCAATCTGAGCGAGAAGGGGAAGTGAGATTGCAATAAACCACAAAAATCCAGCCTTTGCATTCCTGAACCCCAATATGCCAACAAAGAGAAGCCAAAAACGGGCAGCACACACCATCGAATCTGCGTCAGTGTCCAGTGTCGGCATTGGCCGTTTAACCGACGTCCCAACTGATACTTCGGCAGCCTGGGTGCGGGCAATGTGAGCATCATGACTTGTTTGTAATTCATCCAAAGACAAACGGCGGCACATCTTCAGAACGCCCTCCTTGTCAGCTGCCAGAGTTGCACGATGGCTGTGATTGCTGCTCTTTGGTAAAATTGTTTCTAGATTGACCACCAGAGAGGGGTCCCCCACTAGATTTTCATTGCTGGCACCGGGTGCACTCCCCTGGCTGTGCTTGGCCGTGCTTTCGGAGATCTTGCTGGAGGTCCTTTTTTTGCCTCCCAGGCCCAGGAGCTCCTGTGCTGTCTGAGCCTCCAAGTCGTTGATGGTGGAGGCATGGGAGGAACGGATCAGTGGAGATGGTTTGCGAACCAGTTTCTTCTTCCGTGGCCCGGCAGACTTGTCAAAGCGAACACTGCGGACACTCTTGTTGTTGGAACCCACCAGGCTGCTGTTACCACTTGGCCCACCTGGGCCGTGACTCTCTTGGACTCCCTCAACTTGACCAGGAACAATTGGCAGCAAGGGAGGATCCTCACTGGGAACTGCTGCAACTCGCTCTGACCCAAAGTCTTGACTTAGATCAAAAGAACGTGTTCCTCCTGCGCTGCCTGGGCTTACAATGCAGCGAACTTCTTCCAGAACCTTGCCCTGGAACACCACAGATCCTTGAAGCAAATTAATCGACGTTTGAACTTCGCTGACGGACTTGTGAAGCTGTGCCAGGCCGTCCAATTTTTCAAAAATTTGGCTGATTGCCTGCCCCATGCTGTTGGTGTGACACACCCCGTCGACTCCTCGGGTCAACGGACTCACCGGGCTGGTCGAGCCATTGCCCCCCAAACTGAAACTGTGAAGGGGATAACTTTCCATTCGCCTCAAAGACCCATCACTGTTCCTGCGAATCTCTGCCATGACACTTGAGAATTCAAAGAGCCTTCCGGTCATGCGAAACAAGGTGAAAGTCTGACATGTTGGAAGCGAAGTGCATGAATACTTTGTCACAAATGCTGAAGCGAAACCGCGAATAGATCCCTAGAGTTCAGCCCTCTCTGAGCTGTCTAAGCTTCACCATGCTTCACCCTATCAGTCAGTGGCCCAATCACTTGCCTCTAGGCTGCCACGACAGGTTCCCCTCCAGCTGAAATGGCTACATGGCACGAGTTTGACTAGGTGATCTTGATGTCAAAGTAAACAACATCTTTGCCACACCGCTGAACCCAAACTCCAAAGCTCTGAAATTATGTTTAAAGTTTAAAGATTTCAAAGTCAATCCAAAAACTAAAGGCTTCCTCCTTGGGTGGTTCCAGGGCATGACCTGTGAAAAAAATGACACTGAGAGAACTTGTAAGACATCGAAAGCCAGGAGTATTGACTAACGAAGACCGCACTGCCCGTGCTCTTTTTCCAAATGAGCTATGCCAAGTCGGCTATGCCCGCAGTGACAGGCAGGTGTCGATGGCCCTCACTCAGTTGGTGGAGGAAGATATGTCAGCTCTTGTCTGAACCAGGCCTGACAGGGAGCGACAGCAAGGACTGTCCAAAGATCTAAAGAGTCCGAATCCGAAGAATTCTCATGTGGCATGTCTGCAAGCCTCATCGGTCTTATGTGCACCTTTGTTCCATTTGAAGGCTTTTCTCGAGAAGCTGACAGTTGCCTGTGCCCAGGCAAAAAAACACAAAACAACAAGCTGTCGTCAAGAACCAGGATTAGTCGGGCAAAATCTGGCGTACCCCAGCTTTGGGGACACACAGCAAAATACCGATAGAAATATCAAATTCATTCAGTCTTAGCCTTGTCCGTTACACCATTGCCGTGGCTTTCCTGCAAGCTGTCTGGATTTGACACAATTCCGGATTGCAAATAGCCAGCTCCATTCATCGGAGATTCAAAACAAAACGATACGCCAACCAAGAAAATGGATAATAGAAAAGCAGGCAAGAAAAAGGAAAGATCGCAAGACCTCGCAAGTGTTTGCCCTGTCACTTTCAAGCTGCTCCTGCTTTGGCTCCACAGCTAGCTGTGGGGAGCTCTCCTCGCCAAGGCTGCACTGATTTCTCTAGGCGAATAGCGCCATCCCAAAATTTTCAAAAGCGACTTGGCAAATGGAACTTGGCAAATTTTTTGTGGCTTAAGCCGCCCATCGCATTTCTGGGCGGCCCAGTTTCTTTGACGCCCGGAAGTTGTGTCACTTTGCACCTCCAGAACCTCAGATTGAACTTGCCATCCATGGGGAAAAATGGGGAAAATCTGGGGAAAAATGTGGGGAAAATATGCAAAAGTGGGGAGTTGAGGCTCGGACTTCCCACTCCCGTGAGGTGGTCAGGCAACAAGTTCTGTGCAAGCTTGTTCACCTGGCTTTATCTACCAAGGGGCCCGAGGGGATCTCTTTCAAAAAAAATTGAGTGGCAAAGGTCAAGAACCAAAGAACCTGTCATACACGATGTGGAAGATGCTCTGGAAGCTGAAGCTACACAAATGAGAGCCGATCCAAGGATGGAAGATGGATCGATCTGGATCAAACCCAGCCATCAACATCCATCAACCACAAGTGTTCATTCTCTTCAACTGGCATGGATGTACTGATACATTGCCATCTTGATCAGGATCAGCTAAGCGCATCAGCTCAGCCAGCTCATCTTCATTGAGCCTCAAGTGGTGAGAGTGCGACAGCAGCGGCACAGCAGCGGCCGCTACCAAAACACGGATCTTCACGACTCGCGACTCAACGGTAGATGTTTTCTTGGTCGCATGACAGAATATAATTCCCAAGCAAAGGGAGATTGGCAATAATGGTTGATTCGAACACTCAAACAAGGTACCTGTACAAACAAGGCATGTGGCAAGGCATCACAGAGGTCAATGCTGCTGGGAAGTCAGTCCAAGGACATGCTGTCAGGCTATCCCAACAAAAAACTGAAAACCACGGTCTGTCGGTCCAATCTTTCTAGATCGTGTCTAACAGGTGACGTGTGATTGTGATGGGTGTGTCCGCTGCCAAAGGTTAGAAGGTATCACCGGCACAAAGAGTATTACAGACAGTATATATAAATATAGTTTTAGATGGCAATGCTCTAGGATAGCTGCACAATGATCGGCACAGCTGCAAGTTGATGCACTTTGTGCATGTGTCATGTCTGTCTATCATGTAGTTAACATTCCATTACAATCCACTGAATTCCTCTTGCTCGATGCTTTGCTGAATCTCTTGCTTAGATGGAATCCTCAACATGCCCTCAAGCACCGGTCAAGAAGCTTCTCTCCAAAGTTTGTAGCAATGAAACGTAGTGCTTCTGCATCAACCTGCCAACTGAAAGATAAGGCCCAAAATGGGCATATCAACACGTTCCATCTTTCGCAGTGCAGGAACTGGGGACACGGCAAGTCCATCTTGAGCCAATCCTGACGGATTCGAACTTTATTCAGGATTTTGGATTCAGAATGAAAAAGTTGTTTTTGTTTTGCTGATCAGCTGGGAAGGCTGCACCTCCCAGTTTCTCAGCCAGCACTTCGGCCGTGGGACGCCGGGTTAGCAGCACCTCCAAGGCTGCACGGTAGGCTGGATATTCTGGGGTAGCACCGTGCTCTCGGCCTCGACAAAGGCAGTGGAGAACTGGCAGGACTGCCCGGACTGGGACTGGTCGGGTCACCTGAGGAAGGAACAAACCTCCTCAAAGTCCATGGCCGTGGGACATGCACCAGCACAGCGTAGGGCTTGCAGGAACTCCTTACGGGTGAGCCTCACATGACAACACATCCACTCATCCACTCCGATCTCCAGCAATAGATTAACGGCCTTCAGCTGTTCACGGAATCTTTCCCCTAGCTATGTATGGCTGAGACCCAAATTAGAACAGGACGACTTGAATCCCTCAACGTACCTTTCCCGTCACAAGACTTTGAAGCTATCCACTAAGCTTTAAGCTTGCCATCGCCGTCCCTGTCCTTGATTTGCATCAAATGGGTTTCAAATACCAAAAAATGTTTTTGCCATGCTCTCAATGCTCAGAATCGTAATTGCCGACACAGGTAGGAAATCAGCATCTTAAGTGGCAAAGCAGTTGATCGACCTGTACAGGGCTGACAAAGACAGAGCTAGCTGCCTGGCTTCGAAGCCCCGGGACTCGATTGTTTTTCGAAGCCAAGTCTCGCAGTATGCAAAGATGCTATCAGGATCCAGCTGTGATGGGGCGGCCGGCATTGCTGCGTGTCGTTGACGTTTTTGAGCAAACAGAAAGTTCAGATGTGCGACTAGTTGTGAAGCGTGCAAGTTCCGATATGTGAAGTGTCTTGAAGCCTACTACAATTGACCTGCAGGTATCAATTCCAGAATTTGTGAAAGAAAGATACCTGCGCCAGAAAGGAATGTACAGCGACTGTACGTGTGAGTTGCAAGAGCCGTTGCGATCGATCTGTGCTTCATCTTCCGGGTGCAGGAACTGCAAGGTATCAAGCAGAAAATCCGTGACCACTTCTGCGTTGTTTACTGCAGATGCGAATCAGAATAAAATGTTGGTTTGGTTGGAAGATCATGGAAGATCAGATCATTCAAATCAATCGTTTGACTGACGCACCCAGGACACATACTGACACAAGTGATGCCAGAGTTGGCTTTCAAAGGCAGTCCTGCTGTAGTGCAAAGACGTCCTGCACCTCGTTTCGAGCAGGTATCAACGCTTTCCAACCAATAAAAACTACTCCTAGCTTGGCAACCAATTGGCGGATGGCCTGGAATACTTTGTTGGCCTGTTCGTCCAGTTCACAACATCTGCAAGACTTTGAAACACAAAACTAAGCATCTGTGCTGGTGGCCCTCGAAGCTGCGGGTGTTTTGGCCACCTGGTGCAAATCAAGGTTCCAGTCTGTATCTCAAAGGTGGGTAATTATACCGCATACTCCTGGCATTTTAGTTAGAAAAATGTAATTATGATCAGCTCTGACCAGCTTTCTACCGATGGATTTTCAGACAAACCCTCGAGTGCATCCAAATATGCTGAGCAGTCTGCTTGTAAGCTGCGCCGCTCTGCCCTCTGCAGCTCAAATACTTTGCCTCCGCGGTCAGGCAGCATGCCCCAGATGCGACACCAGGCTGCAAACCATGCTTGTTTGAAATCAAACAGTTGCAAAAAAAGCACTTGGATTTTTCGCTAAGGTCACAAGCATTGGATTAGTTTAAGGGAAAATCTCCTGGAAACTAGGGTTTTTACGCCAATTGTAGGGGGGCCCCGAGTTTCCTGCAGATTTTCCCGAAATCACGTTTCTGGGACACAGGAGCAGTAACTTCCCTGATGATATCACCATTAAGAAACGGCCTGCTCAGCTTTTTGGGCGGTCGCCACTTGCACTTTGGCTGCTGCCAGCGTGCGTTCAATTGCCGGCAAGGCCTAGGATGAGCTGTGAGAACTATGTCTGGAAATGGTATTGAAAAATCCTGTATAGATTTAAAGATGTCCATAAATGCATCTATATATATATGTGTGTGTGTGTGTGATTCAAGATGAAAAATGGCACGTTGGCTCAAACCAACTTGATATTGCTTCAAACCTCAACCAAGAGCACGAAACACGCAGAAAAATCACTAAACAACGCAGCGGTTGACAAAGCTGGCAGCTGTGTCGGAGCAATTGGGCTCGTGCTGTAACATCTCCTGAACTGCACACTGCCAGGGCTTCTTTGGCTGCCTGAATTCCCCAGGTGCCGAGAAGTGTTGCGGGTAGAACTGGATCAAGGGAAAATCTGCAGAAAAAAATTGTTTTCCAAAGACAATAATTCACTGTAAATGTGCCCTTGAACGGATCCTTGAACCCATCGAGTGAATACCAGTGGTGGCAACGTACCTTTAGGGACTGCTCTGGATCATAGAGGAGATGAGCTCGAGCAGTAATCTCCAACGCGGCAGCATCACCGCTAGTGTTGCCAGCCTGGCCAGGGAAGTAATCCTGGAAGCCAGAAGTGCCACCTTCACAACTAGGATCATGAGAAGGTATACTGAGATCCAATATGTATTTGAATCATTTTGAATCACGGTTTATGAAAGCTTCCACTGTAGTATTGAAGTCAAAGGTGGTGGAAACTGCCTGTCGATACAGCAAGCAAGATGCTATGGCAGTTTCTGCAGCCGCATAAGGGTCCTGGAGCGTCTGGAGCAGGTCATGGCTATGGAAACACCACACTTCAGAAGACGTGCCAGTGCCTGCATCGAAGCTAAGGATGCCTTGGCTTTGCACAGGAGCATAGCGGCCTTCGCAAGCGACAAAGCGGAAAGGGGTTTTTACCATGAAATCTATGTGTTTTTCATGCAAACTGTCGATCTTCGATCCAATTCCGGGGCACCTCCCCTTCGGCATCTCCAGCATCATGGCAGGCCCCTGCAGCGGCAGCCGCCACATCTACGGCGGCTCCGGGATCCTGGTGATTCCATGGCTGGCTGCGTGGAAAAATACATCTTATAGTACTATATATAGTAGTATAATATACACATATATATATATATGTATACATGCATATCGTATATACGAATATATATATATAATATGTGAGATTGGGTACTGATATAGTTGTACTCCGCGACTTGATGTCCTTGATGCTGCAGTTCCCGTAAGGATCCGCAGTTACACCGTGCCGAAGCGCAGCGCCCTTTTCCTTTGCTATGCGGTCGTTTGTTGCTTGAGCCAAAGCAGCGGGAGATGATGCTGATGTTCTCCCGTGCCGGCCCACATGATTCGCCTTCTGCGTGGTTCCCTGAATTATGTATCGATCTGCTGGCTCGTCGAAGGACGTGCCTGCTTCGGGAATACATCGTGCACGAATGAGGATTCATGTCTAGAAGGCTGGTACTACCAGAGGTGTTGTTCCGGTTTTCTTTCCAAATTTGGAGCTTGAACTACTCCCACTCTCAGGTGCCTCTCTCAGGTGCTCTTCGGGATGATCTCCAGCGTCTACTTTGCTTTTCGAGCTTTCTTCTTCAAGGCTCCCGGAGTGGTTGATTCGGAGGCATGGGGTACTTCTTGGCTGCCGGAAGCAGTGCCGCGCATGTAGTTCCATGATACGTGCTGCACTGGCTAGTGATTCCCTCATGTACTCAATCTCAGTGGAGACATATTGTTGATACATGTCGAAGTTGTAGTTGGAAAAGAATTCCAAGAAACAAGTCCTGAAACAAGTTGACTCCTTCTTCAAGTTCTAGCTTTCTCACTCGTGTTCATCTCATTGCTGACATGTAGAAGTTGGTTGCGAAGTTCACTTCCGCCCCAAGCCGCGCTGTTGGAGGATTTACGTTTCGCAGTGCCAGCCGGAGGGCTTGCACCGTTACTCCGTGTATTGTTGGCTGAAGGACCAGCACTGCTCCTGTCATCGATAGCAGGTCTCGAAGGGCGCCTTGCTGATCTGTCAAGGACGACCTCTGCGGCCTTCCCCTTGGAGTAGTTTGGCCGTGGCCCGCAGAAGCTCCACTGTGCGCGCTGCTGCTGACGGCCACCCATGAGAAAGTGCCTCCACCACCGATATCTCCTGATCCCGATGTGTCCGCTGGAAGCGCCGGGGCCGCAAAGGACCAATGGGTTTCGTTGCTGCTAGTGTTGTTCTGCGACATTGCTTCGGCTACTGTGCTTCACGCCACTTCCGTTTACACCAGTCCCGTCGACGGGTAGTAGGGCAAGGGGTGCGGGCTGCCGAAGTCAATGAAGATGAACCACGTTCAATCAGCCACCAGTCAAGCTTTGCAATGCCAAGTTTGGCTGAAGGTTGTGTGGAAGTAGCTCTTGAGCAGTTGGCTGCAGGACCACCGTGCGCCCCAGGGTAGAGCGTACGCCTGATAACCTGAGATTGGGTACTGATATGGTTGTACTCCGTGACTTTGATGTCCTTGATGATAAAGTGTTCTCGTAAGGATCCGCAGTTACCCAGTGCCAGAGCGCAGCGCCCTTTTCCTTTGCTATGCGGTCGTTTGTTGCTTGAGCCAAGGCACCGGGATATGATACTGATGTTCCCCCGTGCCGGCCCACATACCTGGCCTGCATCAGCATTATATTCACAATATGTATATATATATATATACTATATACATATGTAATATGTATATATATATATTTATATTTATATACGGTTGATACGTACATGTGATATGACAGCCAATTGGAATCATGATTTCAATAAACTTGAAATCACCAATCATAACCAAAATGAAGATTCCCAACAGGGTCCTTGCTCATCAAGCCGTTCACCAAAGCAAGGGTGGCATCCACCTGGAACAAAAAAAATTCAGCATTTCCAGTGCATCATCTCTGGCAAGCCGTGCCTCTCCCTGATGTTTTGCCAGCTTCTTAAAGAGCACCAAGGCCTGGCGATTTGCCAACCAACTGGCAACTGGTACTTTCCCACCATCAACACGTCCATCTGACTGCTGCAAATCGAAGAGCAATGAGAGGAATTATGCAACGACAAAAAAGAACCATCAGATCCCTGTACGGAAGGTCTATTTGAAAATTTGTCTGAAAGCAGGGTACCAAAAAACTTGACAGCTAACCATCATTTTCCCTACCAACATTGCCATAAGTTGGCTATTCCCATTTTCTTGACAAACCAAAGTTCTTAAATGTTTGATGATATATCCATTCTATACCCCCATTATATCCACATCATATCTCCATTAGAATCCATCATATCCTCACAAGATGGCTGAAAAACATCCCATTGTATCCATGACTCAATCATCTAACTCACACATCCATTAGATATCCATTGTATCCATTTTTGGAAAAATATTCGGAATGATCGGATCATCTACAGAGTATCTACTTAGAACATCTACTTTTGTCCATTTTTATCCATATTATCCATCCCAAACAAAATCAAAATATGTAATAATGTGCTTTTGGGAGATGTTCCTCCTTCATTTCCTCTTTTGCTGCGGGAATCTGTTGCGATCTCACACCTCCGAGGCAAGTGGCACAGCCTTTTCCGCTTCACCAGCTGCCAGGTGTGCCTGCCATCTGAAGGCTTCAGGTAAGACATTGATCGAAATCTATAGAAATCTGTAGAAATCTATACAGAAATCTAGAAATGTACTGCACATATCCGCCGACCCCTGCCTAGCCTTGGCCTAGGCGGGGCGGCGCCCGGGATCACCGTAGGTGTGCGGCATGGCCCTGTGCCGGCTTTGGCTTCGAGCGCTCGGAACATTTCCAAGTTCCTCTAGCAGCTTTCGAAGGCCTCAGAACCTCACAACCTTCCGCAGCAGCTTTCGAAGGCGTCCTCCGCAGCAGCTTTCGGTCATGGTACCTCCCTAGGCCCCACAAGCTGTTTCTATTGGGCTTCGAAACTGCTACGTGGCACGTTTTGGGCAGGCCTTAAAACCCTCAAAACCTCCGCAGCAGCTTTCGAAGGCCTCAGAACCTCACACCCCTTCGCAGCAGCTTTCACACGCGTCCCACTTGCTTTGCCATGGTACATCCCTAGGCCCCACAAGCTGTTTCTATTGGGCTTCGAAACTGCTACGTGGCACGTTTTGGGCAGGCCTTAAAACCCTCAAAACCTCCACAGCAGCTTGCGAAGGCCTCAGAACCTCACAACCCTCCGCAGCAGCTTTCACAGGCGTCCCACTTGCTTTGCCATGGTACCTCCCTAGGCCCCACAAGCTGTTTCTATTGGGCTTCGAAACTGCCATGTGGCACGTTTTCGGCAAGCCTTAAAACCCTCAAAACCTCCGCAGCAGCTTTCGAAGGCCTCAGAACCTCACAACCCTCCGCAGCAGCTTTCGGCCATGGTACCTCCCTAGGCCCCACAAGCTGTTTCTATTGGGCTTCGAAACTGCTACGTGGCACGTTTTGGGCAAGCCTTAAAACCCTCAAAACCTCCGCAGCAGCTTTCGAACGCCTCAGAACCTCACAACCCTTCGCAGCAGCTTTCACAGGCGTCCCACTTGCTTTGCCATGGTACATCCCTAGGCCCCACAAGCTGTTTCTATTGGGCTTCGAAACTGCTACGTGGCACGTTTTGGGCAGGCCTTAAAACCCTCAAAACCTCCGCAGCAGCTTGCGAAGGCCTCAGAACCTCACAACCCTCCGCAGCAGCTTTCACAGGCGTCCCACTTGCTTTCGGCCATGGATTCCCTGGGCCCTACAAGCCTCTTTCTATTGGGCTTCGAAACTGCCACGTGGCACGTTTTCGGCAGGCCTTAAAACCTTCAAAACCTCCGCAGCAGCTTTCGAAGGCCTCAGAACCTCACAACCCTCCGCAGCAGCTTTCGGCCATGGTACCTCCCTAGGCCCCACAAGCTGTTTCTATTGGGCTTCGAAACTGCTACGTGGCACGTTTTGGGCAGGCCTGAAATTCCTCAAAACCTCCGCAGCAGCTTTCGAAGGCCTCAGAACCTCACAACCCTCCGCAGCAGCTTTCGGTCATGGTACCTCCCTAGGCCCCACAAGCTATTTCTATTGGGCTTCGAAACTGCTACGTGGCACGTTTTGGGCAGGCCTTAAAACCCTCAAAACCTCCGCAGCAGCTTTCGAAGGCCTCAGAACCTCACACCCCTTCGCAGCAGCTTTCACAGGCGTCCCACTTGCTTTGCCATGGTACATCCCTAGGCCGGTCAACGCGTCATCTGCGCACATTGAAAGCGAGTCATCTGCGCACATTGCAAACGAGTCATCCGCGCACAAAGAGCGGTCATCCGCGCACATTGATGCTGGGAACCAGCCATTTCGGGTTTGGTTGGGGGGGGGGTGGGGGGTCCTAAAAGGTCCCACGTTCACTTAGGACGAAATTTTTAAGGTCACTTACGCCGAAAATGACCCCCACACATTTTCGACATCACTTGCAACGAAAAACCTCTGATTACCTGTAAATTTCCACGAAATTACGCTACCACGAAATGCAAAAAAAACGATCAACACTTCATCTCTCATTCATGTTCCAGTGGGGTGGGGTGGGTGGGGGGGTGGGGTGGGGTGGGATGATAACGTTCATGTTCCTATGCACACACAGGCACAGCAACCTCATCATCTTTCTTCCCGTAGAGCAGAGACAGGCACAGCTCTTTCATGATCAGTTACCGGTGGGGTGGGGTGAGTTAATAAGGTTCATGTTCCTATGCCTGCACACGCACAGCAACCTCATCATCTTTCTTGCTGTAGAGCACTTACACGCACTGCTCTTTCATGATCAGTTACCCTTGGGGTGGGGTGGGGTGGGGTGGGGTGGGATGATAACGTTCATGTTCCTATGCACACACAGGCACAGCAACCTCATCATCTTTCTTCCCGTAGAGCAGAGACAGGCACAGCTCTTTCATGATCAGTTACCGGTGGGGTGGGGTGAGTTATGTTAGTTGTGAGATGAGCGGAAATACGTGAGATGAGTTGTGTGAGTTGTGAGATGAGTGGAGTAGTGTGAGATGAGTTGTGTGAGTTATGAGATGAGTTGTGTGAAAGAACTTGGGTGAAGTTCAGTGAGAGAACACGAAGCAGCTCCACCAAATGCCACACGAAAGCAGCTCTTGAGAGAGTTGAGTTGTGTGAGATGAGTTGAGTGAGATGTGTTGTGTGAGATGAGTTGTGTGACTTGTGAGATGAGAGGAGTTGTGTGAGATGAAATGTGTGCATTGTGTGAGACAACTTGAGTGAAGTTGAGAGAGAAAGAAGCAACTCAGGAGGAGAAGGAGGAGAAGGCAAGGAATACAAACATAAAAACAAAAGCCCCACACAGAGATGTGAGGAAAAAAACCATAACTTGATGAGTTGTGTGATGATGTTAAAAAAAGCTAGAAGAAGAATCATGTTACAGAGCTACAATGACAAAATCACACAACAAAAACGTGCACAGACGACCAACCGTCTGACGTGCACAGACGAACCACTTTTGACGTGCACAGACGACCCCCCAACCCCCTAGGCCCCACAAGCTGTTTCTATTGGGCTTCGAAACTGCCATGTGGCACGTTTTCGGCAGGCCTTAAAACCTTCAAAACCTCCGCAGCAGCTTTCGAAGGCCTCAGAACCTCACAACCCTCCGCAGCAGCTTTCGGCCATGGTACCCTAGGCCCCACAAGCTGTTTCTATTGGGCTTCGAAACTGCTACGTGGCACGTTTTGGGCAGGCCTTAAAACCCTCAAAACCTCCGCAGCAGCTTTCGAAGGCCTCAGAACCTCACACCCCTTCGCAGCAGCTTTCACAGGCGTCCCACTTGCTTTGCCATGGTACATCCCTAGGCCCCACAAGCTGTTTCCATTGGGCTTCGAAACTGCTACGTGGCACGTTTTGGGCAGGCCTTCAAACCCTCAAAACCTCCGCAGCAGCTTTCGAAGGCCTCAGAACCTCACAACCCTCCGCAGCAGCTTTCGGTCATGGTACCTCCCTAGGCCCCACAAGCTGTTTCTATTGGGCTTCCAAACTGCCACGTGGCACGTTTTCGGCAGGCCTTAAAACCTTCAAAACCTCCGCAGCAGCTTTCGAAGGCCTCAGAACCTCACAACCCTTCGCAGCAGCTTTCGGCCATGGTACCTCCCTAGGCCCCACAAGCTGTTTCTATTGCGCTTCGAAACTGCCACGTGGCACGTTTTGGGCAGGCCTTAAAACCCTCAAAACCTTCAAAACCTCCGCAGCAGCTTTCGAAGGCCTCAGAACCTCACAACCCTCCGCAGCAGCTTTCGGCCATGGTACCTCCCTAGGCCCCACAAGCTGTTTCTATTGGGCTTCGAAACTGCCACGTGGCACGTTTTGGGCAGGCCTTAAAACCCTCAAAACCTCCGCAGCAGCTTTCCAAGGCCCTTAAAACCCTCAAAACCTCCGCAGCAGCTTTCGAAGGCTTCAGAACCTCACAACCCTCCGATGAACAGACACGGAAATCCCTGATATCAATACATTCGATTCATTGTCCCACAATCTATGTTTACACTACCTAGACCTTCAAAAGTTCCATAATATTTGTACGTTTGGACTACTGCACGCGTGGGCCGTTTTGACCGTTCCCCGCCGCTCCGCCCTTGAAAGGGGGTCGGCGGCACCTGGGCGTTAGCCCATTTATATCAATATCTCGATAGAATCTAGGAATAGATTGAAATTGAAAGACAGTGATATACTGATATACTGATTTGTTGATTTTTCCAGGGTATTCAACAGGCCAAGCGCTCCGACTCCCAAGCATGATTGAAACGCAAAGAAATCCTAAGTTTGACCAACTGTATATGGGGCTGGGTTTTAATTGGCTACTCAAATGATGGAAAGGTCGATACCCATACCCATACCGCCCTATATCAATACAAGTCTCATTGTGTCAAATCGGATTCTTGAAAGCGTGTCCAGGTTCATACTTTTTTAAACCCAACCCAAAAGCTGAAACAGCCACGTGCAAGGCTCTGCTTTAGCCAGGGCCCAAAAAACATATACCAGCGTTGACCCAAAACAGAAGGAGATATCCAGCGCTGAATACTGCATAAAGAAGTGGGATAAAGGTGGGACAAGTGATGGACAAATTCTTTTTTACCGCCCTAAGGACAGCACAGGGGCAGAAGCAGAAGACCAGTGAGATACAAGTAGGAGGGACAAAGGAAAAATTATCCGCCCCCATTAGGCAGAAAAGAGGGAAACAAGTGGAAGGCAAAAGAAATTGTTTCGTCCCAAGGGTGTCAGCCTGTTCAACGGACAAAGAAACCCAACAATAAACTGTTTGGGAAATCATGCGGCCTAAGGTGCACACACACAGCATACTGGGACAAGGGAGACAAGTGTAGAATCATGCGGCCCAGAGCGCCCACAGTGCACTGGGAGAGCTGGGAGAAAAGGATATGCCCAGGCACGCAAGCCCGGAGACAGAAGCAAAATCATGCGGCCCAGGCATGCGGCCCGTTCAAAGGAGTACGAACCCCATACAAGTTAAACCTGTTTGGGGAAATATATAGGTAGGAATGATCGCATCTATCACCAAGCAGCCTAGCAGCCTAGCAGCCTGGCATACCCATGGCATACCCATGACAGCCCCGCCTCCGCTCCGAGGAGCTTCCACGCTGCCTTAGCCTGGCTATCACTCGTAGCCTGCCGCAGAACCATAGAGGGCCTAAAATGGCCATGTCAATGATGGTACCGTATGGAGGATCTCCCTTACTATAGTGAATGATATCATGTTCAGATGAAAATCCATTGGTAGGGAAAATGATACATATGTTCTTTCATCTGTTAACGGGGAAAATCATGATATGCTGATAAACCATCAAGTGTGGGGCTACCCTACTTGTAGACAAAGCCACTTTTTTGCTTTTTTCGTAGAAGCAATAGAAGATGTGTTTACTTGCCAACAGAGGCAATGGTACTGCCGAAGTCTTGCCACAAGACAAAATGATCTAGACCCAAAATGAGTCTGCAGGAATCACGTGTTTCAAAGATCTGCTGCGGCAAAGTTTGCCTCTGCAAGCCTAATGAATGGCCAAGGCCTGTTTGGGGAAGCTTCCAAGCATTTTGTCGCTTGCCTGGACTTTTTGTGGCTTTGTGGCTTTGTGGCATCTTTCAATCAAAAAGAGGGCTCAGAGGCCGACCTTGGGCTTCCCCAACAGGGCTTAATCGGCGGCTACACAAGAAATATGGACGCATGTCCACACAAGAGGTGCCAGAGTGGACGCACACTCTGCTGTTGCCTTTGGCAAGCTTCTGCTCGGAGGCAGGACGCCAATGGGTCGGACCACCTCTTTTGAAACTGACCTTTTGGACATTTTGGACATTTTGGACATTTACCTCGCCCAATGAGCCCCTCTGCGCCTTCTTTGGGCTTGGCCATCATAGGCCCTTTCTGAAATTGTCATGCGAAGCTTCGCAAAAATTTCCAGCTCCGCACCAACAGTTGGGCTCCACTCAGCAAAAAAAAAATGTCCCATCTTCTGATCTTCTGCAGAATCTGGCTGACAAACCCTGGCAGACTCTGACAACCAGCAGCCATGTGCCTTCGTTCGGAAAATGCGCTGGGCTCAAGCAGCCACAGTGATCAGGGACCACATGGCTTGCCGTCACAGCCTCTTCTTTTCCAAGCACTTCTTTTCCCAATAGTTTTGCTAAGTTTTGCTGGTGCTTTTGAAAACAATGGTCTAACTCTGTAGGTGCTGCAAATGTGATAATGTGATGTCACTTCCTGTATATAGAAATCTGGAAAAGTTGAAGCCAGAGTACAAAGCTACACACCGGATTGAAACCTGTCTTTGCAACATTACTCCGGTCTATTGACTGTCTCACTTCCAGCTCAGTCGCTCGCCTGCCACACCAGCATGGCTTGTGCTCTTGCGCTACAAAAATCGTACTTGCCACACCTGAGTCGTCGCAGTGTGGTCAAGCACACCTCAGATGCAAATTCTGAAGCAAACAAAGCAGCACACCAAAACAAAAAGAGCTCCTCAGAGGTTTCGAATCCTTCCAAATACCAAGGGTTTCCAATGTGCAAACCTCGCCGGCTCTGATTTGGATGTTTGCAAACGGGCTGCCTGTCTCTTGGCTCTGCTGCTGGTCATAGGCAGATACGCCTCGGAAACTTCTTCCGAGCCACCACAAGAATCTGGGAAAGATGGAAATAGAAATGTCCAAATGCCAAGGACGTTAGCAAAAGGTCTCCAACAAAGCATGTTCTTTTTATTTTTACACTCCAAGAGCTGCCACGCATCCAAACTTTCCCCACTTTGTGCCAAGGTGTTGTTGAATCAATGTTTTTTGGTGGCAAGATGCGGCAAGTCACCAAATTCCAAGTCTTCCAATTTCATGGGGACAGTAAATCCAAGAACGCCCCAACGTGGCCAAGTTGCGGTAGTACCATGCCTTCGGCAGCGCGAAACCGTTGAAGTTGCAACCCGCCTGGGTCGACACCAGAAAATGGCCAAGGTGATGCAGAAAGTCAACTGGTCTTCAACAGGCAAGTCATAGGCTGAGTCAAGTAGCGGCCGAGGTGTAGGCACCCATGTTGCGCCAAAGGATCCACTCACCTTCTTCCAATTCGGGCATCATATGCTTCTCCAAAATCACATCAAAGCCTGGGAAATCGATGGAGCTGAGGCAAAACTAAGGCAAGCTACTGGAGCTACTGGAGCTACTGGAGCTGGAGCTGAGCCCTCAGACCATCACAAGTTGGTCCAAAAAGGGCGCAGGGCACCTCTGGCCGCTCCAAACCTTCCGAACTTAAGGGTTCTGGATGGACAGCGACGTGGTCATAGATGATGCAGTTGAAAGAGCCATAGAGCCTCGCAGTGGAAGGTTCTGTTGTGACTCCCCAGAAATTCTGAAAAATAAAACCAAGAATCTCTGATTGCACTGTCCACAGGTGTCTCACTGGGGTCTTGGCCCATCATTCAAGTAATAGCCTCACCAGGCACGATCTTGATGGATGACGGAAGTTGTAACAGTCCAAAATTGTAGTTTCAAGTGTTGATCTCGTATCATGTGAACTATCTTCATATTCTCATCTATGTTCGACGATCTTACATTCAAAATGAAAACACTCTTCAGGGGGCCACACTTTGAACACCTAAATGACCAAGAGGCTCTGATTATCGTGGCAAGTGCTTTGTCGCAAAAGATGGAGAATAAAATGCTTAGAATATCTGAATATCTTAGAATTAGAATCATATCATAGAGAAGGTTGTTGTGTTCAATCCGAGTTGCGACAAACTTGCTCAGAGGTGCCATCAGTAGCTGGAAGCTTCGCTTTGGCATATGCTTTCCTAATGCGAGCAGATTGAATTGACACAACCATATTAGGATTTCTGACCAGTTTATGAATGCAAGCAGCTTCTTTTCTTTTCTGCCAAGGCACGTCAAGAGATGTGCTGTTTGGGCAGCGAAAAAGCGGCCAGGTTCAGAGATAATGTTGAGCTGGCGCAACGGGAGCATATGGAGCACAGGAAAAGCTGAAAGTGCAAAAGCTTTGCAAACACAGCCAGAGTCTATAATCTCAGAGCCTCGGGATACTCGGTTTGCGGAAACAAGCGTGCCAACTTCTCCGCAATGACAGGTGCTATCCTGCGGAAACACAAATTTGAGGCTCAAGTCGAACCAGTCGAACTCGAAAGACTTCAGCAACTTGGTTTTGAGCTTGCCACAAACTTTGACGGTGGACGTCACTGGGCTTCCCGGCGTTTCGAACCCTGCACGGTCACCTGGATAGCCACCACCAATGTCAAGCACTCGCAAGGCCTCCAATGAGAGGCGCCAATTCAATTTTGAACCAGCTGACAGTCCCAGTGCCAGGTTGGGTTTCAAGCTAAATCAGCTCAGCTTGCAGGGCTTATAACATATTATATATAACAGCGTCTACCCCCCACCTGCATGCCCTGTTCTTTTGCGAGGCCTGCAAAGAAGCGAAGTAGAGCAGACATGAGCAGACATGCAAACACAGAAAAGAAACAGCAAAGAGACACATCAAATATGAATCACTCTGAATCACTGTCATTGCTGGCTTCTTTTACAGCCAAGCAACTGAAAACCTCTTTGGCGTCCCTCAGGGCTGGCTCGAAGCTTTCAGGATCTTTGCAACCTGCAGAGGTGGTTGACACCTACCTTTCTACTCTCTCATACTGTATGTTCATGTGTTCAGTGCTTAGCATATTTCTACTGCTTCGGTCCCTCATGTCATTGCAATGAAATTTCCCATCTGCGCCTGAGCCGACGTGAAAAGACCTCGCAGCATTGTGCAACTATTGACTCTTTCTCTCTCTCTCTCTCTCTCTCTGACATTTTCGAATCATGTTGAATCATGTCAAATAGTGTTAAATCAGAATATGTGGATTCCTTTCTTAACCCACTGGTCTTGGGTTGCTGCACACCAGCGAGGTTGAGCTTGAGCTCCTGGATCATGCGCAGCAGCTCCCGCCAGGTGCTGCTCTTGGCGCCAAATTTCAAAGACATTGGGCATTGAGCTGTGGAGTCCTCGCCAGCATCAAATAAGGAATGGCCGGGTACATGGCACCATATGGCACCCCATGTACCATGGTGAAAACGGGCTTTGTCTTGTGACATCTTGTGACCCAACCCTTTCATGGCAGTCCTCGCAAACGACCCTCAGCAAAAGCTGTGCCTCTGGATACACAGCTGCAACCTTGCGCAACTCCACGTCATTGTCAAATGACATGAGGCTAATGCCTCAACGTCAGGTGATGCAGGCATCCCAGGCATTCCACTCTATACCAAATATTGATAAAGCTCGCACATCCGAGAGTCCGTACCAAGAAGTGTATGGACCATGATTTCTGTGAGATATATTTAAGGTTCTACAGGCTAGCAATGGCTAGCACCAAATACCAGGCTTGGCCAAAGCTCCAAACTTTTGGACGAAATCTTTGAGTTTTGACTGTCGAAGCCAGATCTCCCAGACCTTTTGACTCTGCACCTTGTGACTTTGCAAAAGCAATGTGCGACCGCGGTTTGCACGGATGCGAGTACCTCATTGTATGCGAATGATTTCCACAACACGGTCTATTGAAGCGCAAGATCTGGAGCTTGAAAACTAGAGCTGCAGACAAGGCACACAATATCTTGAGGACTAACACCCAGTGCCAAGACAGTATTGATTTCCTTTCAGGTTTTGCTGCTGTTGCTTCATGTTGTGTCAGTGCCATGCATTCAGTCCTGCATGGTAGCGCAATCGAAGCCGCAGCCTCCCTCGAGAAGCTGCTTGATGATCTGGAATATGTCGGGCACGACAAATGACGGTAGATCAAGGTCTCAAACGGCAAGAACCCGCAGTGTTTTAACAAGCCATCAACTTCTTGGGTAACGTTTCATCCAAATCCCACTTCCATATATGCTGTGTTTGGGAAAATAAGAAACCGTGTGTATATATACAGTATGCACACCCAAACACGGTAAAATTGGCAGAAAGCCAAAAACAAAAGACTTGGAAAGACATTCGAACAATATCAAACAATTTCGACAATATCATAATGAGTCTTTTGGTAAGATAAATGACGCAAAAATGCGAGGGAGTATGACAGCTCAACGCAGCACCAGGGTCCAAACAGAAAGGATTACAATGAAAGGATCATAGAAAATGAAGGTCGAGAAAGGAAAGCATGTTACTCCACTCATCGCAATCAGTCACACCTGCTTATCTGGGCAGCACTTCACGGCATAGTGCGGCCGAACATTCGGCAAGTATTTCCTCGCGGGCCAAGATGCGTTTTTTCTTCTCAACTTACAGATACAAGATTTGAAAAAGGAAACGAAAAAATAAAAATAAGAAAGGTCCTCCACAAATCAATCTGATTAATGACCTCAGGCAAGTTTATAAACTCCATTAAACTCCAAAGCTTTAGTGGTTTCAGGAAAGCAAGAAAATGTGGGAAAGAGCGGCAAAGTCATTGGAAGTACGTTCCAGCGCTTTGCAAAAAGCAAACCTTAGGGAAGCACGTTACCAAGATTCACCACCGACACAGGCCTGAGCTGCAACCAGAGTGTGAAATGATGCAGAATGCACCGCTCTTTTAGGATAGCAAAGATTAGCAAAGGAACCCTGCTCATCCAAATCAAATAAAAACCAAATCACTTGGACCCACATTGCATATGGTGAGATATTACTCATACTTTTCTCCTATACTCCGTATACCTTCATATAACCTGCCTTAGCAACAAGCTGAAACTGCTAAAGCATTTAAAGCCTTTTAAAGCTGTCAATGCACAGCGGCCAGGCTGTGCAACCAGGTGACTCATCCAAGGTGTCACCAAACTGCTGCAGCGCCTGCTTCGCAGCAACCCGAATGGAATCCTGGACGGACCGCGGCGGACTCAGCGAAGATCGAAAAAGCCAGGCGGTTGTCGGGATCTTTCAGCAGCACTCCAATTCCTAAAACAGGCGCCTCGCCCGTTTGCAAACCCTTCAGCACGGTGACCTTGGACCTGCCATGATCAAGCTGTGTAAGTTGAAGCTTGACACGGTGTGAAAAGGTGTGAAACATGGTGCAAGTTATGAAACACTTCCACAGATCCGCAACTGTTGACATGTCAGGCTTCTGAACTGGTGACGTCCTGTTCAACCTTTTCATGTATCAGCAGATCAAGGGATATTCCAACTCAGTCTGCAGTAGGCACACCTGCGCTTGTGTGTTTTCTTGTCGGCTGAGCGTTTCTTCTCACCTGGGACAACTGAAGGAACATGGACATCCAATGGACTTTTTTAGTCGCGCTTGAAGACTTGTACAACGGCAAACAGCTTCCCATAGCTTCCCTCTACTCAGTGGGAGCACCGCTCAGCAGGCTACCATTTTCCTGACAACACGTCAAAGTGTTTTCTTACAAACACAGTCTGCAGATTGATGCTATGTTCAACCACACTGTATTAAACTCCAATCAGGTCAACACCTTCAGGTTTGCATCAAACAAGTGCTTCGTTCACTTTGCGAGAAAAATTGTCTATATAAAGAATGCGAATACCAAGAATACCAAGTTCTGACAAAAGCATTGCAGCGATTGACTTGGACATCTTGGACAAAGTCACAGGGGCACACCTCGTGGCTCAACACAAGGGAGTCCATGTTGCCTTCCAGCTTTGCTGGGATGGAGGCAAGCGATAACATTTGTTTGAACTGCCTTTATAAATAGCATAGTAAATTGGCATGAGTTGGCATAACGCATAGGTCAGTATGAAAGTATGAATGACATTCCCTCTGTTCGCTCCTACCTTACCTGGTTTTATATACGTACAATATATACAATGTTGTCTTTGTGTATGTGTGTGTGTGTTTTCCATCACATAAGTAATCCATCTGGAAACACAAATCTGCAAACCATTGATGAGTTCGTGGCCACAAACAGGCCGAAAGAGAAAGGAGTAGACAAGCAAACTTGTCATGTATGAACCAGTTGCTATCAAACTTCAGCAATGCGAAAGGATCCAAGACTGAACAGAAACATCTCTTAGATCTGTCTCCCGATCTTGCCTGAAGCCTGCAACGCAGGCACTTCTTCGTCAACAGGGCCTCGAAGCCACTCTGCTTCCATCAGCCACTACACCACATCTCTCCATTTCATTCCATTCTGGGTCCTTCAAATATCTCCCACACTTCTTCATAAATGCTTCCCCTTTGGATAGGCTTCAAGTCTGAGAGTGAAACCGGGCCAGGGGCCAGCGGCCATCCGATTCAAGAGTCACCGCATGGGCTTTGAGCCACAAAAAATTTGTGCAAAATGTGCCATGTGGTCAGGGCCCGGTCAGTAGCCATCTCCGTGTCATTCTTTGCTTATCCTTTCTTCCTGCCATTCATGCAGACCTCTTTTCACTGCTTTCACCCTGACAAGGCAATGGAAAAAGATGAAAAAGAAGTGCATTTTGGAGGTTTCATGCTGTTCCAAACCCACCTGAAGTTGTTCCTGAACCTCTTGCAAGACAGCTTGAGGAGGCTCACCTTCCTGGCAACATCTTGATCATGTTGTGTGGGACTCATATCTGTCATATCTACAATGACTTACAAAATTCTTACAATTCATCTGGATCTGATAGGTTTACCGCGGTTTACCCCTTATATAAACAAATGCCAACCATGTGTGCGGCCTTCAGCCACTGCCGACCCTCAACCAGCAGCTCCATGCCGTTCAAACCGGCCTGTCGAGCACTGAGTTGAACCAAGGTACATTTGCTGATGTGGAAACAACTGCTGCAAATGACTCCGAACCTGAGGTTCAACATGGTTCAACAAATGCTTTGCCACTGACAAAGCGGACAGGTACAGTGGATCAAAAATGTCAACAGTGCCTGCAAGTTGTTGGGGTCGGCCAATGCTGGCTCGAAAAGCTTTCGGAATGCAACGGAGCAGATACTTGCAGTGCATACTGTAGTTTGCAAATGCTGGAGCATTGTTGCATGAAACAAAAACTGAACTCAGACAGCTGCAAATGTTCCCCCTGACTCTAACCCAAGTTGAAGCTTGAGAACTGCCAAATTTGAGCAGCGATCCACTTTTTGGTTGCAAGATCTGGCCAACCCCATCTTGGTCATCGGAGTTCACATGCTGACGGCGAATCGTCTCATTGGAAAGTTGCTTTCACGTTTCTTCGTTCGGGCAGTCTTCCTGGGCGCAGGAAACATGTTCCAGGTTTCCAATGCTCCTGAATCTACACTGAATTTACAGACGATTTTTCATGATGTTTTTCATAGCGTTTTTGGTGGCGATTTCATGGCTCTTCATGTCGCTTTTATCACGTTTTCATGACGTTTCATGGTTGTGTGTTCGTTTTTGAGTCCAAGCTGCGCATACTTCTGCTCCGCCTTCAGCGCTTGACGGATCTTCTTGGTCTTCTTTGGGCGCAAATCCAAAGGCACATACTTTTTGCCTTCGATTTGTGCAGCAATGGTGCACCAGTCATTCCAACACCCCAGAGAAATTGATTTTTTGATGTTTGTTGGAGTACTCCCAATCACCAAAATGGCCGAGTGATGTCTGCGACTTGTGGCACCCCTGGTCCATTCCAAAACACCATTCCACAGCAAACAATACCATTGCATATGCCAAGCCTGAGTACTGTTTCCTTGCTTCCGCCTTCTGTTTGGTGTTGTACACAGTCAAGATGCGCGCAATGTTCTTCCTGACAACCTGCACAAACAAAAAAAAACATCTCCGATGTTTTACATATGAAAATCATCCGGACGCCTGCAAAATACGGTTGCATCATTGGCAACACAATGCACCTTGATTTTGGCAAGTTTTGATGCTGCTCCTCCAGACACCTTCGCACAGTGCACGAAACAACACAATTTCTACAATGAAACCAATTCAATTCTTTGAGGCATTTGCTCACAATGATCAACTAACTAATCAAACTATCAGTGACTATCAGTGGAATAGTCAACGCCATAACCACACACCTTTGCAACCCGCAGCTGGGCCAGTTCAGACTTCATATCATCAAGTTCCTCGCGATGGGGCAACTGTTTTTGCGAGTTCCCCACTTGAAAAATTCACAGTATGATTTCCATTGCAAAAAACGTTTGTGCAAAAACACTGGTTTACTCTAAATTTAGATATCTGAACTGATTTTGGTGGTTACGCCAGCATTTTTTTTGCCGTAACCAAAGGTGTCAAACCCAAATAATTCATATGAAATTCAAAATCAACCAAATAGATCTGACATCTCATTGATACACACATTCATTCATTGCGTTTGCTGCATTTGAAAACAAATCGTTGTATATATTTGTTTTGGTCCTTCAGCAACTCTTTCGAAGTCTTTGACCGCAATTCATAAGTTTTCACCTTCGGTTCACAGTCAATTTTCAACAAACAACGAAACAACGACACCTTCGATTCCATCCTTCTGCAGACAGCAATGACACAGTGCAATTCTGGCATCCGCCTTCACCATCTTGGCGGGGTGTCACTTTGCCAACGTGATCTTGAACCGTAATCCTTCGCAAATACGCATGCAAACAATGCAAACACACATTTCTTCATTTGCCGGACCATATGGCTGAGAAATCACACATCAATGCGGATCATTTGCAAATGTGACAAATGTTCCAATGTTGCAACGCACAATTCGTGTTCATTTGAATCGAAGATGTCCAAAGAAAATGTTTCCTACATTATTGTTCCTCACATTCAATGATTTTTTTATCCCCCTTGCAATTCGGCCTCCGACCCTGACCCCTGAATCTTTAAAGGACCACTGGTAGCCTCTTAAAGAATGCGAACCAGGGCAAATTTCAGCCTTAAAGAATCTAACCCCAATGAACCAAGATTGCAACACAGTAGCCAGGTATGTCCCGTTAAAAAATTGGAGACCGTCAAACACACCAAGGGGTGCCCCTTTAAAGAATTGGATACCCAAGTTGAAGTCAAGCATGAAATGTTCTGAATATTTTTAAGATTTTATGGATACATATCATGTACATTCATGTACATGTTAAAGAGATATGTGGATGTGTATGATGATATATGAATATATATATGGTGCAGTTCCTAGAATCTTCCAAGGAAGGCCTCTTAAAGAATAGGAGACCGTCAAACAACAGGATTTCCTTAAAAAATAGAACTGTTTTTTTTTGCCGGCCAGGTATGTCCCTTAAAAAATACAGTTTTTTAAGGACATCATGTCCTGAACTTTTTAAGGAAAATTCCCAGGAGGATATTTTTTTCATGATTTTACTCGTCGTTTTTTTCGTGGAAACATACACAATACAGGATGCATCTAAAAATTTCATGACATGTTGTTTTTGTTTTTAAGGCGAGATATGGTTAAAAAATTTTGCAAAAAAACTGGCAGATCAATCACCGAGCCAGAAATGCCGAAGCATATGACATGTATGTCCACATCACAGATGAAACCATTCCAGTCAATTTGTTTTTCTTCGCGTGCGTAACTGCAACAAAACCACCGCAATGAAAAAAACACCAATGGGAGCCACACAACGCTTGGCCAATAAACATCATTATGATCGAAGGAAGTTCAGAAGTCAAACTTCCGACAATATGGACAGATGAAAAGTAGAGCAGGGAAGAGGCACAGAGAAGAGAAAGATTAGAAGAAAGAAGAGTAGAAGAGAAAGAGTAAGAAGAAAGAAGATGCAGGTGCGCGAAAAGGTAGGAAGGTCGCGAAACACTGTGTTTTTCCAATGATTTGGGGCTCCGGAGGGTCGAAAAGTAGGCTCGCTAAAGCGGCGGGTGCGGAGCCAGCTGGCCAGATGAGAGATGAAAAAGTGCACGCCGTTGTGGCGCGAAGCACATTTCGAAGTCAAAATGTACAAAACACACCATTCTCGGACCACTTTTGGAAGTTGAGATGTCGAAAAAGTGCGCGCCGTTCTGTGACCTTCTCCTGAGGAACCACGAGTTTTTGTCCTGCTGGCCGAGAGTAGTACCAACTATACCCCAAGGTGGGCCACTACCCGCCAGCTACTGTGCGGTGAGAAATGGGAAAAGCCATCATCCGTACAACTGAGAGACCGAGACCATCTGCAGGATGCTCAACGCCTGTTCTCCCATGAGGACGCCGATCTTCTTTGCCTCTGCCTTGTTTACCTCTGAGATGTCATCCCAGCAGGCGTTGGGGGTGTCGTCCTTGCAGGAGGCAGCCAAGCAATGGGAGATCCCTACGCAGGAGCAATTGAACTCACCAACGACTCACTTCACCCACTTCTCATCCTCGGCCTTCGCTGAGGCGTTGATGAAGTCAGTGGTCCACCAAAGTGGCAACGGCTCATGTGCCAAGTCCAGGGAAGGCATCACGTGGGGCAAGTCCTTCCGGAAGTTCTCAGTCAGCTCGGCAAATTCGGAACAGTCTGGTGAAAGACTGATGCCGAGTGAGATTCCGATTATGTTGTCACCAATGAGATTGTAGCGCAGTCCTTTCACAATACGTGGGCGAAAGCGCTGATCCACAAGCTGGCCACCTGCCTCCTTGCCACCCTCCAAGTACTTGCCGACACCTTTGGAGGTCCACTCACCTGACTTGTGCGTACGGCCATGAACACAGAATTCGATGAACTCGGCCACCGTGTGCTCCTCCTCATGTTTGTCATTGGCCTCCGTGAGGACCAGCTTCTCACCATCCTCACAGGACCTCTCGCCGTACTCCTTGCAGTAGTTCTCATCTTTCAATTTGATGATCCAAATGCCCTCGCCAGATGAGCCACGATTCTGCTTGATGACACGTGGCTGGAACGCCATGGTCTTCTTGAAGCCAGCGGAGAACTCCTCAGGGCTGTAGTAGGCCAGAGTGTCTGGCAAACCAATGTTCATGGTAGCCACCTTGCACAAGGCATCCTTGGCTCCCATCTTCTCCATGACATCAGGGGATGGCCAAACCTGCTTGCCCATCTTCCTCAAAGCACACATGCCATCATCAAACTTCTGTTGGTCACCGCCGTCTGCCTTGATCTGGCCTGGATTGCATCGCACGATGACAAAGTCGAAGTTTCTGCAAAGCTCGAAAAACTTGTCATGCTCCTCGTGTGTGTAGTGAGTCAGCTGGCAACTCATTCCAGCGCTGATCATGCCATTCACGATCGGGATGGAATCGTAACGGTGGCCGTTGTTGCTCTTATCGGAACCTCCATAGGGTTGGCTTCGGACATAGATCTGGGCCAAAGCGCCCTTGAACTTTGGGTCACTGGGTTGATCCAGCATGCCCATGTAGTCCTTGGCCACCACCTTGATGCTACTGCAATTCACAGGGCCTGGGCATGGCCATACTTGCCGTGGCGGCGGTGGCTGTGCTGGTGGTGCTGGTGGTGCTGGAGGCGGAGGAGGCGGGGGCGCTTCTATGGGGTTTCCCCGGTATCCCCTCAACCGCGCTCCAGCCAATGGGCCTGAGATGGCACTACACAACATTACACTACACTACATTACCTTCCACTACACTTCACTACATTACACTACATTACACTCCACAACATTACAGCTACAACTACACAACTACACTCCACTACACTACAACTACAACTACACCTTCACTACATTCCACTACACTACACTCCACTACACTACACTCCACTCAATTACACTACACTACGCTACACTACACTACACTACATTACACTACACTACACTCCACTACACTACATTACGCTACACTTCACTACACTACCTTCCACTGCACTTCACTACATTACACTACACTACACTCCACAACACTACAACTTCAACTACACAACTACATTCCACTACACTCAACTACATTAAATTACACTACACTACACTACATTCATTACACTACATTACACGACACTACACTCCACTACACTACACAACACTACATTACACTACACTTCACTACATTACACTACACTACACTCCACTACACTACAACTACAACTACGCAACTACACTCCACTACACTCCACTACACTCCACTACACTACACTACATTGCACTACATTACACTACACTACACTCCACTACACTACACTACACTACATTAAACTACACTACATTACACTGAATGACACGCCACAGATAGACAGGTAGACAGATAGACAGATAGATAGACAGATAGACAGGTAGACAGCTAGACAGATAGACAGATGAAAGCGAGAGAGAGATAGATAGATAGATAGATAAACAGATAGATAGATAGATAGATAGGTAGATAGATAGAAAAATAGGTAGAGAGGTAATTAGATGAGTGAGAGAGAGAGAGAGAGATCGATAGATAGATAAATAGATAGATAGATAGATAGATTAGGTAGGTAGGTAGGTAGGTAGGTAGGTAGGTAGATAGTCAGAGAAAGAGAGAGAAAGAGAGGAGACCTCAAGCACCTTTCGGTCCATCAGTGGCTTCGCTCTGCCATCCCTGATTCACAACAAACAACCTCTCCTGCTATAGGTTTCCTATTTTTGAAACTTCCGCCACCGCCTTGTGCGGTACTACTGGTATCAGATAGGATCCACTGACATGATACCAACCGTTACCCCAAAATAAATATCAGTTTTTGACACAAACACGCCGTACAATCCATAGCGAACAAAGCGGCATCATTCTCTGATCCAAAAGCGTCTCAGAATGTACACTTTTCGATTTGTGCGTTTTGCACCTGAATTGACAACTGGACTCTGACATGTCATGTTGCTAAGAAACATGTATGCATCAAAGGTAAATATGTTTCACCCCGCCTTTGTGCGTCCATTTGATGTGCACAACCAAAATTAAAACTGAAAGTTCCTATGGTGTCGATTGGCCGTTGCCGCTGGGGGCTTCATTGAGTTACCACTACTTGCATAACTATAGCCCTTTTAGGGTTGCCCTCTCGGTTCACCTTTGTAACACTTTAATTTCCTCAAGGTAAATGTTCCATCTGGGCTTACTCAGATCCAAGTTACCCTGAGACTCACCCGGCACAGCTTTCCCAAGGCTCTACTGGCCATGGAAAAACAAAGCTTCAAGTGTATTGGAGGCATCAATCTTCCATTGTGTTTTCTTCTTCTGAACTTTCTCTGTAATGAAGGACTGCCCATAGGTCTGGGTCAGAGACTTGTGATTGCGTGGACTGCAAATACCTACGTTCCACCTGGGATCCAGTTTCCTCCTTTGAGCTTGAACCTGGCAGGTATTGCTCTCCACGTCCAAGCGCTTTCGCAACCATATCCACGTTGGTGCTAAGTCTTCTATAATTTGGTGAATCCTCATCATCTCATGTGTCACTCATATTTCCAAGTGTTCTCAGAGTGGCAACACGTAGAGATTCCATTGGGGAGTGCAATGCTGATTGCAAACAATGCAGAATGGCCACACGCTCTTCATAGCGTCTGCACCGGTCATGATCAGTTCTACTGTCACGGCGCCTGCTGCAGCGTCCAATCAACCAAGTAGTTGTCAGCTGTTGGTTCCTGGGTGGCTGTATCAGCCCTTGTTGTTGCATCAGCACCTGCAGTCTCATGGGTGGCTGTAACAGCCATTGTTGCTGCATCAGCACCTGGATTGTCATTCATGACAACTGGCTCAGCATCTGGCTCTTCTTGTGCAGCTGGGATGTTAGGCATGTTTGCAAACCGACGCAAGAAAACAAGACATGCAAATCCAAAGATCAACGTAAAATAACGAGCATCTGTGAAGGATTTGAAGTGGTATCCTCATCGCAGCCCTTCAGTGAAATCAAAGATGTCAGGCCCAAGATGTTTCTTTTGGAAAATGCCACCGGGATCTTCTGTGCTGCAGTTGTATTGAACATTCCAAGCGAAGCCATGAGAGATTTGAGACTCCCACAAGGAAGTCTTTTGGTCCCGATATCTGCCGGGTTCAAGGATCCTGCAATTGCTACCAAACGCATGTGACCTCCATTGATGTGGTCCTGAAGCCATAAGATTCTGCATGAATGATGTCTGACTCTTCCAACTCCCTGACGCAACAAGATTCCACGTGTAGCTGAGCTGTCTGTATGCAGCACTGTCACAACTCTGAAACCTGTCATCCAAGCAACCAGACGTGTGAGAAGAATGCTATCAGAGGCACCTGAGGAACAAGAATATACCTCGGCTTCACCAGATGAAAGTGACACAAGCTTTTGTGTTCTGGATGAGCTGTAAAGTAAGCAGCAACCCCAAAAGATTGTTGCACATGACACAGATCGACGTGTCGACTTGTCGCAAGCCCCGTCTGAATCTGTCTAGACCTCAACCAAGGTTTCCATAGCGGATACGCTGGGGTACTCGTGAAAGATGCCTGTTGCATGTCCTTGCTGTTTCAGTGACAAACAAACATCTTCATGGCAAGCCAGGTAAGAAACTAAATGTTTCAGGACTGTCATGTTTTTCATTGTGGGTTGTGTGCTGTAAGTAGCAAGGTGTCTGACCACATGCGGACAGTGAGGAAGATCCGCAGCAAGGTACAGCAACACAGTAACGCAGGTCCTAAAATCTTTCGCATCAGCTGGTGCCAATTCACCTGAAAGATCCTGTTGATCCATATCCGCATGGTTTGGGGTCTTTTTACCTTGAAGTCTTTTGTTCAATCCCAAGAGGCTGCACATCTGTTGAACATGCTTGTGGTGCAATTCGATGGTAAGACGTCCATCGGGCAACAAGGTCATTTTTCTCCTGTCCTAAAGAAAATGAACTTCATCGCCAGGCTTTTGCATCCGTTGCAACGCTATTTCATATTTTGACTTCAAGCAACCAACCAACATGACAAAATCACGACGTCCAACAACCAATATGTCGTCAACGTGGATCAGCACGAAGCAACTGGTGTCGCTTGTTTTCAACATGCAAGGGTATGGTGTGTGAGGTGTCATACCCAACTGATCACGCAAGAGCTGAGTGATGTCTTTGTGCCACAAAAGGCTGCCGTCTCTCTGTCCAGGGAGCACCCTACCCTACCAAGGCCATAACTGACCACAGTTCCATCGGCCATCTGACAGTTGACAGCGGTGGGTGTCTTCTGTTGCTCTGTAAGGAAAGCATCTTTCACATCAATGCTCAACATGACTGTTTGCTCATATTCCCTGCGTTAGAAAAAACTGTAGAAGCAAACTTGAACTTATGGCACTGCTTGCTGGAGAAAATAATGAATCACGCTCACCATCCATCCATGCAAATTCTCGGGCCACAAATCGTGACCTTTGTAGCCACACTGGTCGGCCCTCACCATTCAGCTTTTCACGCCACGTACGCACAAACTTGAAAGGATCTTTGCATCTGCTGGCATGGCACTGGCATCTGTGAGAACATGCATACCAGTCAAACGTTTGATCCCCAGTGAATCAGCTAATGCATCAAGACGCATGAGTTCTTGTTCATCTAGATTGGATTCGTACTTGCTGAAGGGAAATGTCAGCTGTTGCAAAACTGCTTCATCTGTCATATCTTGATCATCGTAGTATTCACTGTCGTTGAAACCAAGCCCATATTCCTCCAGTGTGTTAAGCTCATCATCTTGGAAGCTGAAAGACACTGGCTCATCCTCATGCTCGTACAAGGAAAGGTCTGTGCTGGTCACGGTGCTGGCCAACTGATTCAAAGCTGAGGAAGTTGGTCGTCACTAGGGCTAGCGGCTAGTACGGGGCAGCAGCTGCATTTAAAGTCACTGAGCAAATTGCCTCGCGACAGCGTTCCTTTGTCAGCGTTACTCTCAAAAGGGGCGGTGGCACCTGTATCGAGTTGTAAGTCTCGGTGCCCGTGATCAAGGTCAACATGCATTGGGTCATTGGCGTAACCTTGGTGATTATCTGCTGACCTATTAGCAGGTTGTGGTGCGCCAATTGAATGTGTGGTTGTGTCAGAGGGAACAGGAAGTCCTTATTTGAAACCGGTTCACCTCTTGTCAAACCTTGCCTTGCGGACGTGAACGCGTCGCTACGCAAAACAAACTTAAAAAGGCAAAAAGGCCACATAAAGCCAAAACATTTTTCTTCCAAAAGAAAAAGAACGCTGAATCTGCTCCGACGTAAATTCACATGAAATAAAACTCCGGACATGTGCAAAGTGAAAACACTGCCTTTCAAAATGTTGTGGACAGAACGGCGGTCACCACTTTTTTTCACAGAAATTGGGGAGTCAGCGAACCTTCATCCGTTTGCGTTCGGGGCTTTCCCTTCACGCCTGGAGGTGGGATGGGTGTGGGGGGTCAGACCTCCAGGCGGTGAGAACATTGTCCCACCCACCCACCCTTGAAATGAAATAAACGGTGGACAAAGAAGTTAAACAGATCACTCAAGACCAAGAAACTTCTTTGTACAACAAAACCACCTTGAACCTTGTACCTTGGAAAGGTTGGGTTTTGTTTGTTAAGGTTGTTTGTTAGCAAGGGAGATTTCCGTTCAATACTTCCTCATTACCGAGAGAGCACACAAGCTCAGGGGACGCGGTAACAGAAGACCAGCGTAAGGGAGGAAGCGTAGAGAAACGGTCACCAGAAAGACAAACAACAACGACACGAACGCAAGTTGACAGACAAGAGGACGGTGGCATCCCACCTGTGAACCTAGTACAAATAAAGGCGTATCACTAAAGTGAGCCGCAGCTTATTTGAAACCGGTTCACCTCTTGTCAAACCTTGCCTTGCGGACGTGAACGCGTCGCTACGCAAAACAAACTTAAAAAGGCAAAAAGGCCACATAAAGCCAAAACATTTTTCTTCCAAAAGAAAATGAACGCTGAATCTGCTCCGACGTAAATTCACATGAAATAAAACTCCGGACATGTGCAAACTGAAAACACTGCCTTTCAAAATGTTGTGGACAGAACGGCGGTCACCACTTTTTTTCACAGAAATTGGGGAGTCAGCGAACCTTCATCCGTTTGCGTTCGGGGCTTTCCCTTCACGCCTTTCCACCCCCATCTTGTCAATTTCGTGAAGGGAGTAACACGGCTTACATCTCGTGTAACCCGCCGTGTCCAAAGTTTGAAACTCAAGACGAGACGGAGCGTCTCCAGGGTTCGAAGGGGATGGTACTCTGGCGTACCAATTCATGGACTGAGTGAGGACGTCCATCTCGGCATTTATGACCAAGAGCTCGTAATTGTCAAATACAGGAGAAAAAGACCGGATGAGTGTCGACTGAGCTGAACTGTTGTCGATAAACCAAAGCACTGCTCTCCCAGCGATCTCTCTGATCCAGGTCAACTTTGAGACAAGCACTGGAAAAATCTCAGCTTGGCAAATCAACTGGGTCTTGCCTGACGCTCTCCATTTCGAGGTCCAACACTGGGGTATGTCATCCCCAAAATACAGAAAACGGTCTTCAAAGAAATCAGCCAAGACTGCGCCGTGGGTCACCTTTAAACCCTCTTGTTCACAAGCACCGTCAGTAAAGATCAGGATGGGCTTTGTCCCTGACCAGCCAGCAACAACACGAGGCCCTGACCTCTGCAGCATCTCCAACGCAGATCTGATGACCTGTTTTGTTCGTTCGTCCAAAAGCACTAGAGGGCCAGACCGTGTGGCTTTGGCTATCAGCTGCACTGCCAGCTGGGTGCATTTTCCAAATGTATGACCAGCCGCATAGAGCAGCCTCCCACGCAAAGTCTCTATCAAGGACTGTGGCACCTTCGTCTTGTTGAGTATAGTATTCACCAGCTGCGTAATGTCGTCCAACCTGGTAGGCTTATTCCGTACCATGATTCTTCCATGGGACATTTCTGAAAGATCCACCACCGCACCAAGCATCTGAAAACATGCTGCAAATGGAAGTCTCTTCTCCTCAGAGGTAGATATCTTCCATCCAAGAAGCTTCATCACCATCTCCGCAGTCTCCCAAGCATTCTGACACAATGGGAGAGTTTCCAACTGGCAGAAATCGTCGAAAAAATTTGTATTGACCAGCAGGAATAACTGGGCCATGATGATCCTCAAGGCACGGGCCATCCTATTAAAAGACATCACGGCCGACACCGACCCAAATGGGAGTGCCACTGAATCGAAAAATTCGACATCGCCCTTTTCAGGGCACCAGACTGCCAACACCGATGCCCATGAATCTTCCGGGTGTCGAGCCAACTGCTTATAGGCTGCTTTCAAGTCCAGCGCCCGTCCATGAAGCGGCCGCCAGACGCTGGCAGCTGGGGTTGCACCACTTGCAACCTTTGGGAAGCCTCCACCATCAAATTCGATGAGATCCGCCCCCATAAACACTCTAGCGGTGTTGACCACCTCGTCAATGCCATAAAGTGCAAGCTTCTCTGTGGTGGTGACCGAGGAGTTGATCAAAAATTCAGAAAAGTCATCCACAGCTCTCACCTTGCCTCCTTGCTTAACTCCAAACCTCTTTGAGGGGATCCAGCAACCATTATGACGCTCGTCCATCTGTTGCATAGAGAAGGGACCCTGCACCCAACCATCATGAAGCTGTTGCATCGTTTCCTGGTAAACGGCCTCTGAAATTTCGGGGTCAGACGCCACCCGTTTGCAGGAGGCGTATATCATACGCTTGGCCCAGACCGCAGAGTCCCTGAGTTGCTTAACTGTAATGGCTGCCGGACGCAACTTTCTTGGGAACTGACCAGACTCACACATCTTTCCAGTTAACCTGAAGCCTTCAGTCAGCTCATTGAACAAAGTCTGATCTCCCACTCCAGCATCGTTGCACATCTGCTTGAACAAACACAGGCGTTTGCCTGCCAGGACCTCATTAACCTGTGGGTCCATGGATTGTCTCAGGCTCTTCTCCTCCGCCATCAGGTCAACTGCGACTTGCATATAGTGCTTCAAGGCCTTTGCACGGAAAGCCGCAACATCAGCTGCTGGCCAATCTCTGATCGCCAAAATGGCACGCAAGTTGGAGGACTCGACCAGTTGGGGTGAGTCCAATGGGTGTTGAAGAGTTGCTGCAAGCCGCAAAAATTCCTCTGGTGACCTGTACACTCCAAACTCTGAAATTTGAATTTCCTCCTCGCCTTTGCTCCCCTTTTCGACCACTTCAGTTCGAGTGGAAATGCATTTAGAGTGTATGGGAATCCCTTGAAAAGGGGGAGGTGCTGATTCAGTGATGACCTTCGGAACTTCAACTGCAATAGATTTCAGCACAACCTTGAACTTAAATTCTGATAGAAGGAGCGGTGCCAGCTTGCCTCGAGGTTGAGTACCTGCTCCCATCCGCTGGTTGACATCCATGGAGGGGCTGTTCTGCTCAAAAACTTTGCCCTGACGACGCATTTGCAAAAAAATGCAAATGCCAACTGCTTGCACAACTGCCATGGGTATTCTGCCTCGGTGCTGGTCGAAAAAACCTGCTGTCCAGTTTCCTTTGAAAGTGTTTTCCCCCATGGCAGGTGTTGATGTCGGCCATCGCATTCTCTCTTAAGGTTGTCTGCTATGAAGTTCATTAAGAAACGCGTCTTCTTCAAGCGCTGCCCTCCATACATGCAACTGTGTATGACCTGAAAAATACAACTCACATGCAACTGTCTGAAAAAAGATGTACTCCACATCCAAGATCTGAGAGGGTTCTCGCAGATGAAAGGGATGTCAAGCTGCACGCATTTGTCAATGACCCTTCTTGTGAAAGCGTACAGTTTGTTTGCCAGTTTGACTTTCAAGGCATCCAACCCGCGCAATGTGGGCAGTCCATTCGGGTATCGTGCACTCCGTAATGGTTGAGGAGCACGTCTCTTCTGTCCAGACTGGAAAACTGGTATCTCCCTGGCACGCGAAGACGTGCCGCATGGCGGCGCCAACATCACACCGTCTATTTTCCTTTCATCCAACCACTGCAGTACCATCTCCTGATTCTCCTTTTTGCACAGGTCAACTTTGGAAGTTGGGCCCCTCATTCGTTTTTTGTCCACTACATGATCCAAACCAAGAGCCTCGCCACCCAGTTGAATAAAAGCTGCTGTCACTCCCGCCGTTCCAGAAAAAACATCAAGCAAGAAGACTGTGCCATGTTTTTCACCAGCCTCCGCATTGGCGCCATCGCCTTTGTGATGGCAATCACTGTGCTCTTCAGCAAAAATGGGTTGTAGGCCATGACCTTCGTCATGGATCACGGCCGCAGGTGAACGCTTTCTCTCACCGGCGACCTCAGTGACACACTGGCGCTTTTCGCCTGGTTGGTCCCAGGTGCCTTGACGCTTTCGTGTAGGCATCACTAAGACTGAAGGACCTTCGCCCTTAGATTGGCTGCAGTCAGCCTTGTTTCGACCAGCCACAGCTAGTCAAGAGCCCTTGTGGGCCGACACATAGGAGTGCTTCTTCCCGCACCCCTTCTTGCAACAAAGGTGCATTCCCTTTTTGCAATCATCTCCATTCTGGCAAGAGCCCAAATTGAAAGCAAAACAGTACGGTTTTCCGTTGTCATCGCATGGTGTGCCGCCCCTGAGCTGTTTGGGCATTGGAGTGCGGCGCAAACGCTTGAGCTTTGCCGCCTCTGCTGCATTCTTCTTGTTGGACGCTGGATCCTCCCTCGTCCTCTTTGGCTCTGCCTCCTTTTTGTGTGGCGCCTGTGGTTCAGGCCTCGCCTGCTGCCTCTTTGGCATGGGCATCAGCATCCACCTCAGCTCTGGCCCATTCAGCAAGGTCTTGACATGTTCGTCCAACGGAAGTTGCCCATTAGGGCCTGGGCGCAACCCTGCACGGGTCATCTCAGCCAATCTCACATGGAGCTCCCTGTCTGCAGAGGCCAGCTGGCCAAGGGTGACCGGGGAGAAGCCCTCCAATGGGTCCTTCTTGAGCTCAAAGAAGAAGAAGTTGATGATGAGCTCGTGCACTTCAAACGACATCGCCTGGGCCACCTCATATGCCACCCCCCTTCTGCGGAGGGCATTGTGGACATCTAATTCTGTAGCCAAACTTGCCTGCATCTCAGGGTCCTTGTTGACAGCCTTTATGGTTCCGCTTGCATCGGTTTTCCAAACTCGTAGCTCTGCGTCCTCCCGGACGTTATTGACTTCCTGTGCCCTGGACGTACATTTCGTCCATTCAATGTAACGAACTCGGCCATCTTCGACCGTCTGGACCACCGCATTGATCAATTGGTGTGACGGCTCCAGGACATTCTGGATGACCAGCGGAGACACCCTCGTCTGCAAGGCCTCGATCCTCTGAGCTATCTCGGGAGGTGGTAGCTTTCGAGGTGCCTCCTGCTCATTGGCATCGACCTTCCTTCGAAGATCTGCAGCAGTAAGGGTGTGGCTCTCATAGAACAGCCGTCTCAACTTCGCTGCATCCACGTGGTCCTCTCGTCCAAGGATTGGGATGAGTACACCGTCTATGAAAGGCTGGTCATCACCAGTCCCTGGGTTGGTGGCCACTGAGAAGGCGAAGGTGGCATGCGTCACCCAGCCACGTAAACCCAGTGCATTCACTGTGTCTTGGCTAATGCCTATGGCCAGAGCCCTGCTCTCAAACACGGCATTGCTGTCTACCAACGACATTGCGGCTTTCCACAAGTTGGGACAGTTAGATCCTATAAAAAAAAATTGACCAGACTTGCAGTCACTTCCCTCATGGAGCTAAGCACACATCCTAAGGTTAGATCAGCCGTATCCAGTTGAAAAAATTTTCAGTCCTGGACAACGTTCCAAGGCAAACATCTTGTTGTCAAAATGCAAAAGATTTGAACAGTCTCACTACCCTGCCCACTGAGTTCCAAGTGCTTTCACTTGTGCTGTCTGGGCCATACACGAATCGCTCACTGATTCTGCAGTGCATGAAACTCTGCATGATAAGAATTCGACGCTGCTGTGACATGACGCGTCTCACTGTTCAAATTCCCAAAACAAATTTTTTTTCACACGCCATTCACATGCCAACTTGACAGCCATGCTCAACTCTCGGCACGACTCCAGGGCTGCTGCGCTTTTGCTCGGACTTCAAGCATGTCCCAAGGTTCGTACCGGCTGTGCAGGCTATGTCACATCACTCAAGACATGAAGCCATGACTGAACCAAACCATCAAGGCAAAAGAGTTGAGCACTTCACATGAACGTGTTATGGAAATTTCACGCTTAAAAAATAAAACAGCTTGTTTCATCATTCCACATGTCTTGAGACCCGCACTGAATGAAAGAGCTCCCTCGTTCCAAGTGCTGCCCTCTGGCCACTGCAGTCTACGCGTCCATGGAATATGAAATCAAAGTGTCAAGGTGCACCAGTGGATCATGATACAGTGCTTCAAAAAAAAACTTGAATCTGAATATCCAATGGCAGTCTCCAGAGGTCCCGGCAGCGCTCTGTCGTGCCATCGGGCGACGCCCACTTGCCAAGCTTACAAATCGTGGCTGAAGAAAAACTTACAAATCCAGCACATGACAAGTGACACCGTCCAAACGACCTACTTGAGACTAACTGCATGAATCCACTGCCAAAGATTGCACTGGGGTGAATTGAGGTTCCGACAGTCTCTGACCCTGTTGGCGGCCCTCATAAAAGGCTATGACTCCCTGTTGTCACCAGCGCTTGCAAACATATCCATTGTTGCGTTTCAAAACACACAAGTCACATCAAAAAAAACTGCAAACAAGGACATGTCAAAACATTCAGGTCTCGACTCCAGAGAAACAGCGAGTGCATTTGTACGGCATGAAGTTCCCTACATCTTCGACTTTCTCGAAGTTCCTAGTGGCTAACTTACCGCACCTGAGCACTACTGCCTCACCATCTTCTTCAATGACTGCTGAGTCTTTGGCAATGTGACAAAAACCACTCTTGACATGTCTGAACACATCAACATCTTGAAGTGAATAATGCAATCCTTGTGCAAGTGAGGCTCCGACTATAGGGGCAGACACTTCGGCCTCCCGGTCCTCCTCTGATGTGTTGCAGTCCTTCTGAAACATCACGGACTCTCCATCGCTGTTGCTGGACATCGACACTGCACCTTCGGATTCAAAAAGATCCCATCCCTCTGGAACAGGAGATTCGGCCTCATACTCCTCCATGGGGTCCTGTGGTGGACCTGCAGTAGGACGTGCCAAAAGGTTCATTGCCTCCTGCAGTGACTTGCATGCAGGGTTGCTCCATCGCTTGGCCCTGGATTCATCTGGCCTGAAAAGGTCTTGGCCGATGATCATGTAGATCCCTTCAATCGCGTGTAGCACTGGGGCCTGGCCGTCTCTCGAATACTCCAGCGCAGATTTGCTATTTGGGTCCACATGGTATCCCGCGAGTCTCCTCAGCGACTCTGAGCAACAACACTTCGACATCCAGCTGAGTACCGTTGCTTTCAGTGAGTGCGTCCCGATGTCTGACACCGGGGATCCTGGTCTGATCTTCGAAAAAATCTCTCTCAGCCAAACCGTCGCATGTGACGACCCCAATGGCAGCAACGACCAGTTCCCGCCAGCCAAGGGCGCCGGCATCGTAGGCATACCAGGCTTTGCTTGGAGCCCCGCACTGATCCTGTTCTTCAACCATGGTGTGGCCCAGTCCCCAAATAGTCCAGGAATGCAACATGCTGCAGGCAGCAGGCGCTTAGCTTGCTTCTGGCGGCCAGCGTTCTTGTGGTGGTAAAGCTCACATTCCAAGTAGCCTGAGCCTTGGTTCAGGTCCAGGTATGGTTCATACTGGCAATGCTGGGCATCACTCCACCGAAGCCGAGCGTGCATGACCAAGCAAACATAACCTGCAAAGATAGCCTCTTGGCCCACCCCATTGATGGCGATGTTCTCCATTGCAGAGACTTGCCAAAGTTGCAGCGGAGTTTTCTTCTTTGGCAACACCACCGGGGTGATCACTGCTCCCTTCAACCGTGGGGACTGAAGGCATGCACCCACGTCAGCGCCCAACATGTGAAATGCAAAAGAAAGACTTTCCAGAAAACGAGCAGGTTTCGTCCGAGGTGCATTCAGCTGTCGCAGCTCCACAACGTATCTGTACGCCTCTTCTTCTTGCACAGGAAAAATACTCGCCTCATCATCAAAGGCTTTCTTCCACCGTGCAAAAGCCATCAACGAAGAAGCCCTTGACCGCAAAGTTGAAACTGACTTTCTTGACAGAGAATCACGTACAACTTGCTCTACTGAAAAATCTTGAACACGGCCATCAAGAATGCTGCTAATCTGACGTCCCAAAACAGAAGCCTCTAGGTTGTCCATCACTATGATCCTCCAATTCTCCAATGCCCTCCCAAACGCCCGTTCTTGCGCCACCGGCCAAGGGATGACAGACGTCACCTTTGACCACGTCACCTTGCCAGATATCTCGGATTGAGCCAGTGTCTCTTCCGACTTCTGCAGGCTGGGTAATGGAGCAAAAACAGGAGGTGGAATCAATCTTGGCTTCTTCCCAAAAATGGCGGACATTGAACCATGTTCCCAGGGCAACCTGATGCTCGACTTCTTGACGCCAAGCCTGTAAGATTCTGCCAACAGCATCCCATCCATGGCGCCTAAGATCTCACCGCACAAAAAGGCGAGGGGTAAAAAATACCACCCCATTTCAGACCTCCAGGCGGTGAGAACATTGTCCCACCCACCCACCCTTGAAATGAAATAAACGGTGGACAAAGAAGTTAAACAGATCACTCAAGACCAAGAAACTTCTTTGTAAAACAAAACCACCTTGAACCTTGTACCTTGGAAAGGTTGGGTTTTGTTTGTTAAGGTTGTTTGTTAGCAAGGGAGATTTCCGTTCAATACTTCCTCATTACCGAGAGAGCACACAAGCTCAGGGGACGCGGTAACAGAAGACCAGCGTAAGGGAGGAAGCGTAGAGAAACGGACACCAGAAAGACAAACAACAACGACACGAACGCAAGTTGACAGACAAGAGGACGGTGGCATCCCACCTGTGAACCTAGTACAAATAAAGGCGTATCACTAAAGTGAGCCGCAGCATGACCATCATCAACTTCCATCGGTTCAACATTAGGGTTACCTCGTTGACGTGGGGTTTTCAGCCCTGAAGGGTACTGGGTTCACTGTGCTGTGGGCGTGATAGTGTGTGCAAACTGTGAGGCACCTGAATGGTCATTCTTTGTTGGGTACGCTGCATCGGGTGCTATATTGCTCCTGTCATCACTTGGACAACTCGTAGCATGGCGCGGGCTGAAAGATTGTCCGGGTTGTATTAAGTCACTATGCTTATCATTCTGCGTATGTGGTTGCGAAGTAGCAGGGGTATTGGCAGGATGAATGTGTGGTGATGGTGGAGCATTATACGTATAATAAGGTACCTGATCACTGCCTATAGGCTTACCTTGCTGACTTATCGGTGCAGGCACACAGGAGGTGCCAGATCGAGTGGTAGTTGTTTCTTCGCGGTAGGGGTAACTTGCATATCCTTGTTTACATGGTTCTGTTGGGTATCTCCTTCCCAAGCATAGGTGGGGCCTTTCTTCTCATCTATTCCATACCAAGCTGCTACGACTCTACGGCTAGCTGCAGGGAGCGCGACCATAGTATGGTCTATGCCTGCAGGTACCAGCATGAGTAGAGTGACATTCTGGTATGGGTAGATCTTCAATGCATCAACACTGGTGGAAAAAGTTGACTCATTCCTTGTTTCAATTCGATTCACTTGAAGCTCACGGCTAGCAAATATCTCAAACATGATGAGACGGTCTAGCCTATCACACCGTCTACTTTCAATTTGATGTTTAATTTGCTGAAAACTTCTTCTACCAGCATTTTCAACAGCTGGGTGGCTGGAGAATGTCGTAAGAAAAATTTCCAGACGCTGGTCAACAGACAACTGGTCAACAGACAACTGTTCCTGAGCTAGAAGCCAAGGTTGTTGCTCATCGGCATACGTATAAAGTGTTCTACGCATTTTGTTGTCAAAGTGTGCTTCTCGCAACTGGCCGAATCTTCGTCGAGAGGATACACTTTTGCTGCTGGCAGGAGCAATGGCTCTTAATCGATTCTTGAATGATGGGTTGAGACTTTCTCCTACTTTCATCCAATGCTCTTGTTTCGTTTCCTGTCGTGGAGGTTCTCCTGGAGCTCCAGTACTGGGGAGGAGATTGCCGCAATGCTCAAGAATACACGAAACAGTTTGTTGTTTTTGATTTTTTTAAAGACAAATTTGCATGGAAAGGTGTATGTAGTGTCACTTGGAACATGGAATGTGACCATTTGACAGTGAGGGCTGTGATCATCCACAATGGTCCTAAATTCCATACTTGTTGCGGAGTATTCCTGGATGATTGCTCTCCCAAATGAAGTTTCAGATAGAAGGTGCTGGTTCTCAAGTCCCTCAGCAATTGATGCTCTGTCAACTTGTAGTGGAATCAAGGGCATACTTCCTAACGGGGACATAGTGATACGCTCCGGTGATATTTGGGGGTGCTGGAAACTAATTTGAACCGATTGCTGTCTTTGCCCAAATGGGATTTACGTATCTGAGCTCAGCCTGCACTAAGTTTTTTAAGACTTCAAGGTCTTGACCTCCTAATTTCATCAGTAGTTGGGCTTTCGAGGCAAAAAAGTACCGGATGTTGAAAAGAGCAAGTTCAGCAGCAAGCCCAATTGGTTCATTGTCGTGTAGGTGTCTAGTAAAGATCAGCGTGAAATCAATACAGCTGTTGTTCCTAGCGCCTGTATCACAGTCAATACCTTCCTTGATCTGAAACTGTACATCCTGGGATTCCCCGGCCTGATGGAGGAGCGATTCTATAGCCTTTTTCGCACGTTCACGATTTGGGTGGGTGTAGCTCCTCTGTACTGTATACTACTGATCGCGGTGCTGCTTTTGGACTTGCCAATATTGAAACAGCCATTATTAGTGCTACTAACATTTGACACCCCTGGAAAGTTGCCCGTGCGAACATCAATGCCTTGCAGGTCGTCATAAGCAATACGAGTTCGAATAACTAGGTCATCAGTGAGTCCCCCGGACACTTTCCACCTAATCTTGATGCTCTTCTTAACTTGTGACGAAAGTGTTACCAAATACAAAATGGTAGGATATCTGTAGTAAGTAATAAAATAGGATAGGATCTTTTTTTTCCTCTGGTTTGGCCGATGTCGCTCTAAGGCTCGGTCCTGTAATTGGTATAAGCAGATAAACGAATTAAAAACTCGTAGCCAGAAACTCAGTGGCTCCAGCTGCATACTAACTAAGTGGCAAATAATCACCCACAAAAAAAACAGCAAAAGGAAACAAAACCCAGACGACCCGCAAATCCCCCAGCCAGATTTGCGTTTCGCCAAGGAAAACAGCAGCGAAACAATAAAAGAACGGGGCCGGGGCCCAACACAAAACAAACCACCAAATTTTTTTCTGCTCAGAGATCACAAATTGGCAGATGCTAGCAAAAGCACATGTGAGAGGACTCTGAGAGACGGATTTTTCATTGTACAGGTCTCTGTTTGTTTCGCAATTGCGCTGACATGCGGCAATATGTCTCACTGCCATAATCCACCTCTCACCTGGTGGGAGTTTTGAATTCGTTTCTGTTTCTGTATGTTTTTGTTTTGACACAGAGGGACTTTCCCCCCTGTGTCCAGTGGCAAATCTTGAATCGTTACCATTCATATCTCGGAACACGATCATACATGTCACACTTCATCCGCAGACAAGTCGCCCCCCCTTTTTTTCCCTCGAGTTTGGCCGATGTCGCTCTGAGGCTCGGTCCTTACATGAGCATAAGCAGTGAAAAGAAGTTTGTACAAAGGACACAGTTGGTCCAAATGAGCAGGCAGATCAAACCACAGAGGCAACAAAAAACACAAAACCACCAACACACGACGACCCGCAAATCCCCCAGCCAGACTTGCGTTTCGTCAGAGAACGCGGCAAACAAACACAAAAACCAAACCAAACACAAACAAACGGGGCCGGAGCCCAAAAACAACACCCACAAGATCAATCTGCCAAGGGACACAGTGGTTTGACCACTGCATCACTTTCAAAAACATGCGAAATGAATTGAAATCACGAAATTCCCGCCGACATGAAAGCCTGGCCTGCTAGCCTATCAGCTCAGACATAGAAGTGCTAAAAACTGTACATGAGCACGAGCTATAACTGATGCCTCTCTCAGTGTCCTCTCAGATCAGCTTGTCCAGAAGGCCTCCATGGACAGAGTCGTCACGATGAATCGATGTGCGCAGGAAAGTCGTGGCGGTCTCAATGTCAAGCACCCCCCCCTGCTAAGGGGGCGGGCAGGGATGGCACACGGAAGGCATCACAGACCAGCGAAACAAAGTTCCCAGTTGCCATCGCACATGCCATGCCGACCCCTAGTTGCATAGGGGAGGAAAACAAATTCCTGCAGCGTGATTGATCTCAGCAAGCGAAACGTCTGGGCAATGCTCGCCAAGATGAGGGATACGCAGCAGAGTTGTAGTTGTGCAGATAGTATGAAGCCAAACATAGGGGCGGTCTCCACACTCAAAACTCAAAGGGGGCCTGAAACTTAACCTGACTGTACACGCTAGTTTCGCCAAGCCAGTGCTCCCTTCGGCAAAGTTATTCTCGTTGTGACAGGTTCGTCAAAATGCAGACCACAGAACTGTTCAAGACGTTTCAGGATGTCATCGTCCCTGAAAGACCTGCAGTGCTTTGCAGTACGCACAGTAGTAGGTTGCAGTCGACTCAAGTCCGTAGCGCTATTCACCCACAGAATAGGCAGGCTGAAGAATCACCACATATACTGTCCACCAGCTGACGAACCATGTATGCAGTCTTGTGCTGCGCGCGGGCGCCCTAGGCTATTCCACAGGGAGCACCACTGGATGGCACCAGTGAGACTCGCTGCAGAACAGTCTAGTCCATGGCATCGGCCGGCTATCTACCGCCCCTCTCGGTTAGCCCCGACCAATCATGCAGTGCCACCGGACAAGGGGACACCCGAAAAGACTCAGACACAGAAAAGAACGAATTCCGAAAAGAAAACTAATTACTCCTTCACAGGAGGACAAAGTAAAAGGACAGGGGAGAGTGAAGAGTAAGGCCTTGGGGGGCACCAAAAGATAAGTCCCGTCCTTAGTTGACATAATTGAATGCTGATGTGTCAGTGTCTCTCAGGCAAAATAACCTCACTCAGCAACCAATCACACAAAACGATCAACAATCTCAAAATCCACTCTAAGCTCCAGGCGTCTTGTGCCTAAGTGAGGGCAAGGAAGAGAAACGAAGGAGACGGGGGGCACAACAAAAGAAAAACCACACAAGAGAAACAACAACCCAGGAGCAAAACCCAAACCAACCGGACAAAGGGCAAAAGCCGAACCAAACCCAGACCAAACAAACAAGGGGGGAAGCCGGGAAGGCAAAGGAGGACAGGGGCGGAGAAGGCCGCGCCTACCGCATTAGAGTAGCAATAGTGCAGCTTAGCGGGGACCAATGGGGGACCAGGATCATCATAATGATGAATACCTCAGTGTGGTAAAACTGAGCAACCTAACAGCACTCGCAACATGGTGGAGAGGGTGCAACACACCCCACACAGGGCCAGAGGCCTTTGCTGCCATGAGGCAAAGTGAAGTGAGGACAACAAAGCACTGCCACACTCCCAGCAAGTAGCAGGGCAACCAGGCCGTCACAGATGCAACCAGATACCCAGAGGGAGGGACAAGCGTACAGACTGGGCCAGGGCACCACACAGGTCCAACCGCGGGGGGAAGGGAAGCAAAGACAGGCAGGGGGGGAGCCGACAAACGCTAAACAAGCAAGACACAAGCAAAAGGGCCAAACCACACAGGGGAGCACAACACAAAGGGAGAAACACCAAAAGGCACAAAAGCGGAAGCCTCACACCGACAGCATCGCGAACCCAAGAGGGCAGAGCCCGAAAGGGAACGAGGCAACGAAACAAGGACGAAGGACGGAAGCGACAACACGACCAAGTCGAAGCCGCCCCAGAAAAGCAGAAAGCGAACAGGGGGGCCGCAAGAGCAGGAACCCCGCCAGGGTGAGAAAGGGACCCCACACAACCATAGCCGATGGGAGCAAGTTATACTGTGGCGCCCAAGCGAGGAGGGCAAGGTGAAACAGGCCAGCAAACCAAAAAGAGGGAGGAGGACGGAGAAAAGGGGAGATCGCTACGTCTGACTCCGTATAGTATATTCAAGGTAATGTTGTTTGTCAGCGCGGAGAGTGTCATTCCAGCTGTTCCCAATCGCAAAGGATGCAGGGTTAGCCCTTTCCGTCCCTGCGGCAAGGAGCCGTAGCTCATTGCATTTGGCCTGAAAGGCAACCTGGTCAGTATCTGGAGCCTTCCTACGCAATCTTCTATCAGGGAAGACCCGTTCTGTCACATGTTGCCGAAGAGTCGTTTCAGGCAAGTAGTGGGCTGGTCGTTGGAAAAACACTCTGCTTGCTAACTTCGCCGGGTTGACTTCCCAATGAGTAAACATATGCCGATGCTGTTTTTGCTGCTTCAGTTGTGCAGCGTACTGGTGGAGACTTTTGTTCGAGTGCCACAATCTAAGGAGGCTATAGTTGGACGGCCACTCAAGTGGGCACAGAGTGGCTGTCTGCTTCCACATTTCTGGAGTGAGTCCTTTTGGGGATGGAACAATTGCTTCCAAGTTGACCCTCGTAGGTCCAGTGGGTTGTAGGCCCATCATGATGTAAGGTTCCACTACACCCATTGTGTACCCACGGATGAGTTCCGCGAAGCAATTAGCTGCTTGGAATTCCTCATCCAAAGCCAGACTCAGTCCAGGAGCGTTTTTGTCGGTGAACTTGACTGCCTGCAGTACTTGGTCAACCGCGTCCCTCTGCAGCCCTTCAAAAACTCGATGGGGGCAAGCAAAGGAAACCTCTTGCGGGGCTTGTACGCCTCCTTCTTCCCCTATGAAGCACGGTGCAATTTTGCTAGCCCAGCTAGCAGGAAACCATGCCAGCAGGGCCGAGACTCCACTGACAAGGTCAACACCAGTGTGGCGCCGAGAATGGGGCTGATTAGTGACCACGACTTTCACAGGGCCGCTGGGGGCACGTTCCCGGTTCACGTCTGCACTTTCTTTGGCTGCTCCAATTAGCTCGGAGAGAATAGGGCGAAACCAATACGTGGCATACAGCAGGCATTCAGTCTCAGGGGTTGCCAGAGACTCTGCTCGTCGAGTAAGCGAGCAGATGTACTGCGCAAGTGTTTCAGCAAGCCGTAGCGTGAAATTACGGGCTGCATGCGTAAATACTTCTTCTACAGTATCAATGGCATCCCTCAGCCACAGTTCAGCCGCTATCGACATGAAAAGGCGGGCAAACTTTTCCTGCATGGACGTTAAGGAGATGGTCAATTTTGCCTGCAGCCACAGGTGCGGGAGGGCACCTAGGTTGTCAGGCTGAAAGAAGACGTTGGCTTGGGGCTGAGAACTGCTCATCATGGTGTCCAATTTGTCAGCTGCACCTTTGATTTCCATTTCCGTCGGGTCATCAAGTGCATCTGGGATTGGCGGGCACCATGGTTCTTCAGGAGTTCAAGGTGGTTCTTCAAGGACTTTCATTTGTTGTTTGAGCCTAGAGCTAAAATCTAGATTCCCAATTCAGTTCCATAAAACAAACCGTTACAAGTACATCCATTCAAATGTTCTCTGTCACTGTCTTCGCAGTCATCGCTCTTTTTCATCTGCTGGATATGTCAGATTCGAAATCAAAACACGCAGGGTCCAATAGTTCTGAACCATTTATCCAGATGGCACAAACCACCCATTCTGGATGTACAGGAATCTGACCAGGAATAGCAATCGAACAAAGGTTGGAAAACGCCACAAACGCCATGTGAAATGTCCTGGAGACTCACTGAAAAGTGTTGGTCGTCCGAAAATAAGAGAGCACGGGATCGTAGTCCGATGTGACTCTCACAGACATTAATAGCACAGATTTGATCAAGATTTGACGACCTGAAATCCAAAGGATGTTGAAGTGAAATCCATCAGAGACCAAAAACCGCCAAAACAACAGCAGAACCACCTTGAGAAGACAAACGAAAGATGGAATCACAAACATCCATGATAATTCGAAATGATAGGTCCATTGGACCTCACCGTGGAGATATACTGACATTGCCAATTAGTTGAGAGAGATCATCTCCAATTTGGAGAGATGACCCAGAACTGCAAATATAGACCCGGAGGGCCAACGAACGTTTATGGTGCAGCTCAACGAGCTGATCTGAGTCTTGCCATAAATTGCAGACAATATGAGCATAAATCTGGATGATGACTTTGTCATCCACAGGAAATCCAGCATGCATGTCGAATGCATCAATATCGAACGAGTGGTGATAAAGAAATAAATCACACGAACACAGACCCCAAAAGAAAACGCAACAGGTGAGGGGGGGTGGGAAACAAAAATGTTAAACATACAAATGAAAGTCCTTGAGCCAAAATGGAAACAGGAACAAAGAAGATCCTTGCAAAACAAAGTGAACAAGTACACTAACCGTTCTTCAAGGACTTTCATTTGTTGTTTGAGCCTAGAGCTAAAATCTAGATTCCCAATTCAGTTCCATAAAACAAACCGTTACAAGTACATCCATTCAAATGTTCTCTGTCACTGTCTTCGCAGTCATCGCTCTTTTTCATCTGCTGGATATGTCAGATTCGAAATCAAAACACGCAGGGTCCAATAGTTCTGAACCATTTATCCAGATGGCACAAACCACCCAACAACAACTATCTGGGGAAATGGTTATCGCCAAGAACACCCCCAAAAACAAAAGTGAGAACCATTCCAGCAGATGAAGCAAGCTATAGAGAACTGTGGAGTCGGGGGAATCTTAGATTCTCAGACAGAATGGCTCAGTGAAGTGTCTCACGGAAAGCGCTCAAAAGAGGAAGTGATCATTGGCGAAGATGTAAACGGTAAAATAACGTAGGGCTGGTACACCAGAAAAGATTGGAGTAGTCCAATTGTGAAATATTGGAGTGAACATAGATAGAAAAATTTGGGAATGATCACAAAGGCCTCCAAATAGTGCATGAAGTGATACCGAATTCGAAGTAAATGTAAAAACATTGAATGAAGGGAAAATATAGTTGGTGATGTCCCAAGGATATATCCACGATTGTAAAAGAATATTGCAGAAAATCCACGGCCTCATCCAGAGTCAGCAAAACTGTGGCAGATGTGATGTTAGGTGCCCCTGAATGGGTTCCAAGTTTGCGGGGAATCCAGCCCCGAGAGGCGTCTCAATAGGAATTCAGAGATGTGGATGGTGTCGAACTGCGTCGCGTTCTGGGGGTAGTAAACTTCTTGATATATCTCCGCAGAAGCTTGCTCATGAAGTTCTTGAAGTAACGGCCAGAAGCTGCCGATGAGTTTTTTGGGTGGCCATTTGCCGAAGAGCTCGTCCGATGGGTCTAGTCTGGTCCAGCTGTTGGCGTCTAATAGCAATGGCACAATCCTTCCGTTCCTGAGGCCGAAGCCCCAGTTACCACGTCCACAATCTTTCAACCTGAATCCTCTCTTGGAGACCATCGCCACGGCTAGTGCCAGGCGATATGTGATTTCCTCAGGGTCCAACCCTGAGAAATCTGCCTGACTATAAGGAATAAGCCTCTCGCAGATCATGAAGTGGAAGTGAACTTGCTGAATAGGTCCACCCACTGGCCGATTAGGCTCCAGTAAGGAAATCCAAGAATGGAACTCCTGGATGAACTGAGCAGTGAAGTCCGGGATCTGACGAAATGCTCTGATTTCTTCTGTTGTATACGAAAGGTCTTCCGTCGCCGGACTGAGTTTAAATGCTAATCGAGGGTATTCATTGGAGGCAAAAACTTTTCTCCACGCGCCAATGTACGATGGACCTGAGGTCAATGTCAATGGTCTATATGTGGGTCCTTCCTCTCGAAGAAACTTAAATTGACCACGGAGAACATCTGGGAGGCGCTCGATGAGCTTGAAGTCTGTCTTCCTGGTTCGGCTGCGCGTTGGGTTCGTCAATACCCCGCCCAGGACCAATTGGAACGGTCCTTTAATGGAGTGGAGTCGAGGTAGCCGCGGGGCGAGTAATGACAGTTGCCGAGGTTGGATGTTCGAATCTGTCAAGATTTCGTCCAGGTCCTGTGAGCTATCTTCAGATGAACTCAGGTCCCGAGGGATGGGTCTGGCCCGGGCTTTGGATGAGGAGGCGGCCATCAACAATATGAATGGAGGGCAAAATAGGAGCAGGTGAAAGAAAAATTCTGCACACCCACAGAGAACAATAATGTCTCTAGTCCGTCTTGATCCAAAATGATGAAGGTGCCACTATAGAGTTCGGATAGCCGCCTGTATATGTTCCCGGGAAAAAAAAACAGAAAAGATGTACCCTGAATTGGAAACCGTGTGTCTCTGCCAATTTAGGCTACAAATTATGAACCCACCAAAAACATTATGAAGCAGGGGTGAGTGTAAATTGAACTCGTCTCCGATCTTGCACTGAAACAATTGCATTCTTGAACACGATGATGGGCCAATAATGCTGAAGACAATCTTACTGAGACCTGCAGGGTTGAAACAGGTGATTTCGATTTTACTGATAGACCAGAAGGCTAAGAGGATCGTGTCTACAGCGCCTCTAACTGGAATATTGCCGGGTAAATGGACCCAGACCATTATTATGACTAAACAACTCATTTCAGTTGGATGTGATGTCGTGCAATATGAGAAAGTTAAGTCCCTGCTGCTCACTAAAGTTTTTTGGCGCACTCAACTCTCTATTGGCGGGGAGAGTCATGATGAAGTTCTTGAGCACAGCATTGAGCTTCAGGAGAATAATAACTCGTCATAATAGATCCAGGCGGAGCAATAACGGAAGTTGCACTGACCACATCTCAATAAATAAAATCGTCGAGGAAGCTCCCAGCAATAGACCAGAGAAATGAACCCGTAGGAAGTTCAAACACCTGATGAGGTGCCTGATTGGAGATGGAAAGTTCGGTTAGCCAGCCTCGTTGGGAGCTGCTCGTAATCCTCCAACGGAAGTAAAGCAACCTATGATACTGAATGTTTTGAAACACACTTACTATACTGGGCACCGCCCACTCTGCTTACATACTCCTCCACCGGAGGATGACAGTTCACGACTGTCTGGGCTACAACCGCACCCTCAGGGGGTGGGTGCCCATTTTCTTTCTAGGGGCCCACAGGGGGTTCCACCTTCTCGGTCAGTTCTGACACGAGAGCCCCGGAGGGCTTCATTACTTGGCCATTGGGTTCTATGGCCCGGTCATTGGGTCCCGTGACCAATTTTGGAACCACCATGGTTCCAAGTAAAAGAACCACCGGTTCTTTTCTTCAAATCCCCCCCTATTCCCCGAATCTAGGTCCAAATATATGGACTTAATAGCGGCAAATCACCCAAAACCAACCAAACACAAGAAAATAACATTCCGAGGTTTGTTGGGAGATATCAAAACCGAGGGAGCAGGAGAGACACGCAATCCTTTAGCTTCCCTGTAACGCGAAAAAACATATCAAACTGTGATTGCAGGATCACTAGTGTCTGTCCACCGGATCAGCACTTTTTGACTCCAAATCCATGGAGATAAACTACCCTGCACGGGTATAACGCATCATGCTGGTACGCATGAGACAGGATGACCCATCCTGTTCAACTGCCCACACCGTGGGTACCGCAGTCTGGAGACATCCAGACATAACAGAACGCAAACAACAGGCAACCTGCCTGGAAAATTTGAAACGCATGCTGAGAACCTCCCAGCATATAATTGTGACTAAATGAAGTTATGCAAGGCACACACCATGTTGCCAACCAACGCCTCATAGTCCAAAATAATGCCAAAAAATCCACGAGCTTGATGAAGCGGAAAAAACCCAAATACCTCACGAAGTCGGTCTGACCCATCTTGTTCAGCTGCCCACACAGTGGGTAAACGCAGTCTGGAGACGTCCAGACATAACAGAACCCAAACAAAAGGCAACCTGCCTAGAAAATTTGGGATTGCATGCTGGGAACCTCCCAACACATAACTGTGACTAAAAGAAGTCATGAAAGGCACACACCGTGTTGCCGGACAACGTCTCATAGTCCAAAACAGTACCAAAAAATCCACGATTTGGATGAAGCGGGAAATACCCAAATACCCCACGAAGTCGATCTGACTCTCTGGTGGGCTGAGTGGTCACGCCACAAGGAGGGACCCCCCCTTTCATCTCACCATTGGAAGAAGCAGCTCTTTGATTGGTCTGTCAGGGATGTCCACACGAATGCCCGTGAAGACTTGTCCAAACTGCGGTTTGGATCCGACTGATGTCCCTGGGAAAAACGCTGTGCAGGAGTAAATTTCTCATGAGGTGGTAGACCCCCTGACCATCGTGTGGCCTTGAAGGAGGGCAGAGTAAGTTGAACCTTTGCCACCTCAATCTGGACAACCAACTGGCAGCACCCTGCATAGTACCTTTGCCAGACTTCACCACCGCAGTCTGGACAGCACTCTGCACAGCTCCCCGGGCTCAAAGGTTCGCCACCGAAGACCTCACCTTGAGACGTAAAAATCCCTATATCGTGCCAACGATCTGGGGAATTTGTTGAAAATAAAATAACGCGCTGGCATCCTCAATCTATTGTGAGGAATGCGCCTGACCATTGTCATCCACAACTTGGAATAACGTCTAATACAGTGCAGTTGGACACGAGCACACAACTCTCCCACTGCACCAAAGCCTAGAGAGGCAGAGGAGGTGCTGATTCTTAGTCCCTGGTCACCTTCTGGTTCAGGAACGTTCCAATAAAAACTGAATGCACCACCTGTAAACATCCGACCTCCGCGGATGTCATCAGCCATCGAAGCGCTTTGATGACCGAACTGTACGAACTACTGCCATGCGATGTTGATCTTGACAATGACATTGTGATTAGAATGTCTGCCAATTGAACCTCTGTCAGGGATGTCAAATCCAGTTGGAACACCTTGCTGGTCTTGAGAAAAGACATGCAACTAGGAATATATTTCACAGCTGTGCCCGGTGCTACATTGTCCAAAATTCGGTTCAGGTGCATACTTTGCTGCTGCACCAGACTCGTCTCTTGCCAAATTCTGGATAGTGGGCTCAGCGGTGATAACAAATCAAAGCACATCTGACAGAGCACCGGTGAAGCACTGGAAAAAAGCACTCTGTTAATAGCCCCTTGGTGACGTCTGGGAGGATGCAGTAACGCTGAAATAGGCCGGTTAGGCACAAGATCAATTGGTACTGAATCTGAATGACCCAAACATCCTTGAGGCTGAGGCAGTTCAAAATTCTGTTGCAACGTCGTCCAGCTCTGAATCTGGATGTCGCTGAGCTGAAGACTGTCCGGAGCACCCAATAGCGCTCGTTGCCACCGGATGCAATGCAGACACTTGGAATGGAGACACAGGTGAGGACCTTGAGGTAGAGGTTCACTCTGTAACGGACCAGACTTCGGCCTGAATTGCAATGGCGGTGAGATCACTAAACTCGTGTCCCGTGAGCCCTCAACACGCTGTACCAATGATTATTCATCCATGGAATTTTCCATCACGCCAATGCCGGTGTGTATAGCAACTATGCCATGGATGATCAGGCTTTGCACATCCATAGGGTAAATCACATCAGTGACACTTTGCACCACAAGATCCACGTTCGGGAATGGGTGACATTGAAGGATTTTCCAAATCAGGCGGGGTTCGTAATGGCACAGATGATGCTGAAGATAAAGGGACACGAAATCTATGGCACAACTCGTTGACAATGAGGAGAAATGCAGTGATCAAGTGGTCTGGTGATAACATCGAGACCGTCATTCCGTCCATGCCGCCCGGGAACTCTCGGTGTCCGTGAATCAACGTGAAAACACTCGAAACACTGAAAATATCTGCATGACAGTAAAACACAACGGATCAATGTCAAGGCCTGCTACCGATGTCCAAAAGAAGACTGTTAGGTGAGCAGACGAAACGGAAAAGCATAAACCGAGACTGTCCTCCATTCATCTATTCCAGGAGCACCCGGTATCTGTGAGTCGAGCGTCAGTGGGTCCCTATAAAATACACGCTGGCATAGTGGATAAATGTAGACGCACCAATGAAAGTCCTCCCGCTTGACCATGTCTCGCTTCTGATCTCAGAAAGCACTCCTTTTTCATCTGCTAGATAGCTTGTCCCACTGTTGAATCAGGTTGGATTCGACCACACTTCCATCGAAACCATTTGACCAGATGGCATCAACTGGGCACGGTCTGGAGGTACTGATGCGAGAGATCCTCTAAGAAGCCTGGAGGTCATGACATCTCCCAGTGCTGTGGCACTGTCCAACCGTCCGGAAGTTTTGCTAAAATTTGTCGAGGGAACCTGCATTGATGTGACTCCCGGAATCCATTAAATCAAATGAACAAATTACTCTTTGAGGGGACATTGGCATCCGAAATCAACTCTAAAAAATTTAATATGAATGCTGTCTAACAAACTCACCGGGATAAATACTACTGGATGTACGGCTGACATCCGGACCCAAGATATCCGGCGAGAAAACCTGAGGTGTGATATGGTGTCCTGTCACCGCAGTTGGAATACTGGTAGCCTGTGTCGCATGAAACCTCAATACGCTGTGACAACGGTCAATCATCCAAAATTTGTCCATCGCGAGAGTGTGAATGTGTATAGCCGCTATATCCTGTGTGATACGGTACCGCACGTCCAGTCGGGTAAATCCCGGCAGCCATATTGCTCCCCACCATAGTTGTGTAAGCTGGTGGAGGATGTCGTAATGCAGACCGTGTCCAAGATACATGTATACAACATCAAAATTTCGGTCTCTGGAGGGCAGCAACAGGAAATTCGGATGAAGAGTGCGTCCCCTGAAAAAAAGGAACCTGTTCCAAAACAAAGTTGCGACCCCCGCCGACCCTAACTTGACTTCAGATGAATGGACTATTTCTGCAACACAGCTGACATGGAGTAACAAAAAGAGTTGAGTCCCCTCCTTCGCCAACATGATGTCATGAAGTGCAGTGCAGTACAGATTTGCATCATACAGCTGAAAGATCGTTCAATGAAGGGTCATTCATTTGTAGGGTGCAAGGCCATACATGTAAGGGAAACGTCCATAGGTGAAAGCCGATAAAACAGGGTGCAGGCTGCTCCTGTAACGAAGGTCAGAGCCACTGTAATCGTCCAGGAGACCCTCATCTATGCTCGGTACTCTGGTCCATGCAACAATACCAGTCCAACAAAATTCCCTAACGGCTCCAGAAGAAATATCTCCAAAGACCAAACTATCAGAATGGGATGCCAGGGAGTCTACAGCAGTAGGACCGTGTATGTCCATGTCCATCCAAACCAGGGTGCCCGAATCTGCCCAACGCAGCAACTCATTGCATCGAAGGGATCCGCCCGAGTGACGAAACTAGGAGATGCAGTAAAAAATAAAATGACTGTCAATGCCCACACCCTCAACGCGACCGAAAACAGAGGTCGAAGCAGAAATGTTGTTGAACAGCACTGCAACTGCAACCACGCAAACCGGAAATGGTCTGGTATGACCAAAAACAAAAATGTTAAACATACAAATGAAAGTCCTTGAGCCAAAATGGAAACAGGAACAAAGAAGATCCTTGCAAAACAAAGTGAACAAGTACACTAACCGTCAGCTGAAATGTGGACAAAGACAACTGTGGTGAGTTCTCCATATGGGCCGACATAGCGTAACCGTTCTTTCCACCAAGCAGCGACCATTGGCCAATGACTGAGTCCAGGCACAGACTTGACCTTATCCGATTGCAAATCACGATTGTCCGTCACCAAATATACCGTGTGGTAAGGCAAGAAAGCAGAGCTTTGACTAACCAACCATCGGTACAACTTATGCCAGTCAGGTCCAGGTAAGGTTTCTCTCCCGCTTACCATTGCAATTTCGTAGTCATGTCGATCGGGTGCAGCTGTCTTCTTATGGGGGTCTCCAAACCTCCAGTGCTGCTCAATGGATACATTCAGCCCATACTCAGTCGAAATGCTCTTATGCTGTTCAAGTGCAAAGAGCAAGTCAAAGAAGCTGATGTCAGGGTTCTTTGCATACCAGGACTTCATAACTTGTTCCCTGGAAAGCAGAGGCATCACACTGTGCAGTTCCTGCGTAGCTGATCAGGGTGTAAAGGTAGTATGGGGGAGGGAGGGGAGGTGTTGAGAATCCTGACACGTCTTTGGTCAGAAGACTCAAGCACTTCAGTCAGTATTGAAAGGGCAAAATCAACGAAGAGAAGGAAGGCCCAAGCAAGACCACCAAAACAGAAGGCCACCAGGAAAGACCAAAACACAAAACAAAACCAAGGACACCAACACAACACAAAACAACAAACAAAAAAGGGGGGGAAGGGGCAAGCGTTGAAAGACCTGACACGTCTTTGGCCAGGCAGTTCAAGCACTTTGACACGAAACAAGGTGCAATCAGGGGGGAAGGAAAGGGAGACAAGAAGCTGGAAGCCCTGACAGTCTTTAGTCAGAAAATCCAGGCACAAGAGTGAAAAAAGAGAAGAGAGAGTGAAAGGGAGGGAGCAGAGCACAACGTGCCAAAGAGCAAAAGAGGAAGAGAACCAACACAAATCAAAAAAGGGGGGAAGGGTGGTGGAGGAGGCACTGGTAGCCCTGGCACGTCTTTGGCCAGAAAAACCAGATGCCAAATGGGAAGGAGAACGAGGAGTCAGGTAGGGGGATGTGTCGCAGCAAGGGGCACTATCGTGGTATAAGGTCCTAATGCACGAAAGATCTGGATGTAAACTGTGGTGTGAAAAAACAAGCCTGTAGCAATAACCTTCGCCCAAACCGGAAAGGTTAGTGATATGAATCCCTCACCCAATTAGGAGGTGCTATATATTTCCCCTTTCTGGAACAAAGCTGAGGCAGCTGGTCTGTCTACTGCTTTGCATTTGAGCCAATGGATTGCAGGGAGCGGTAGCTGCATGTAGCAGAGCACACAATGCTTGCATCCTTAAGGACATCATGGTTCAACTGAGAGATGTGACTGTGTGTGCGCTGCTCTTTCGTTTTTCTCTAGGATCACAAGCAGGCCGGAACTCAGCATTGACCTGGTGCCAGCCTCTCACTGGGAAAGTATTCATCTTAGAGCACACAACTAGTCGATTTGGTGCAGGAATGTTGCTTCCCGGTTGAGCTCCGGGGGTGATTGCAGCTCATTTCGTATTCGTACTGGTAAATACAGTCCTTCAAATATTCTGCGCCACCGAAACGTAGCAAAGTTTGTCTGTCGAGACTGTTGCTCAATGATATGTTGGTATTTCCAAACAGTTTGATTCATGATCGTGGTGGCCCTATCTGTCAGAGCTGTGGGTTTCACTCGCGCCAGAGACGATTGCTCACTTCTAAACTCGTCTGTGGCGCTACGCACTTGCTGTAGCATATCAATGACCGTGTCTTCAGCACTTTGCGCAGCAGCAGCTTGTACAGCGTTGAAGACTTCTTTTCGGGCAGGGTGACCATGCCATTGCAGTGAATGGCAAAGCACAGAGGCAATCGGAATCTCCTGCCACGGGTCCGCTTGTGCGTCTAGGAGCAGCTGTACATTTGTCCTGTGCCGATGAAGGACAGCAAGGAAAAGGGGTGGTAGTGCTCCTTTTAGGGGTATCACCGAGGCACCAGCCTCAAGCAAAGTTTGAACAAGCTGTGAGCTGCCCAACTCAACTGCTAATTCCAACATGGTGGTAGGTTGCATTTTGGGCGGGATAATATTGGGGTCAGCTTGGGCTTGTAGCAGTAGATAAGTTAAACTGGCCCCATGTCGAGGGAAGCAGTGGCCAGCTGTAGGCTGGCAAGCATACGGATCAGCAGAATGGTCTCGAAGAATAGCAGAAGCTACTAATGTGCTGGTATGCCCTCCCTCCGTCGTCACGTCCATAAGGCCCAAGCCCTTGCCAAGAAGATAGCTTACATCCATCACGTCTTTGTGATAAATGGCTGTCATAAGGTCTTGATATTGCTGTGCTGATGGGACTTGCAATGATTGCACTATATAGCATAAGGTTGCCTCATTTGCATCAGTGTCAAGTTGAACAGCCCTTAGTGGCGACTGGATTACTGACGAGCTGTCTGCGTAGAGGACCACTTGGAAGGGTGAATCCAACCTAAGCACCATCGCCGTCTGTTTCATAATATCCCATCCCAGAGTTGTCTGTTCCAAGACATCTATAGTCAGGGCAGTTTCGCCAAGGATCCCATGGCGTACACGGAGTCGCATACTTACCCCGTAAAAAGGAGCGGAGGCAGCCCTGACAGTCTTTAGCCAGAGAGGCCTCGCACTTATGACTGTACCCACAAAACTCGTATATGTAGGGGCTAGGAAGGATACTGAGAGGTATACTAGAGAAGTACAAGGTCAACGACAAGTCAGACCCTCGATAGTTGAGCCAAATTTGCTGTGCAGGTCAGTGGAAACATTACTACATGGTCTCATTGACATGCAAGACACCACAGTTTATACATAACAACCATTCAGATGGCGCGCACTGTACAGCCTGTCTGTGACAACATAGGCCTAGAAGGTCCGGCAATCTAGTTAGTATGAGACTTGTCTCGTATCAGGAAACGTTGGTGATGTTCAGGAATCCGGTGCTTTTATTTGAGCAAACAAAAACTTGCAGGCTCTCTATCAGGCAATGTGGCAAAGGGCCTCATGCTCACCAAAGACACCTCCTGCATGAGTGCAATGGAAAAATACCGCAAACAAAGTGTTGCATGCATTCTTAGCTGTTGCACTCTAATCGACTTTTACTGATCTCTCAACAGGCAGACCATCTAGTACAGTTACCGTCTTTTCACGTCCTGCATCCTCGAGGTGAGGGGGGGCCACAGTCTTCGCTGCGGTTCCTTCGGACTTTATACAGCATGCAGATGTCAAAATCAGGCGCCACTCAGTTTTGACTTCCCTCTGTAGCTGGATCCGTGCAAGATTCAGTCGGAGCAGCTGAAGCAACTTGCACCGAATCTTCCTCTTTAGCCGTGGCTTGTTCGTGCTCGATCTGCACTAAGTTGCTCACAATTTCTTCCATTTGAGTGGCTGCCTCCATGACAACATTTAAGAGAGTGCGTGCATAAGCCAGCTGTTTAGCAGCCCGGGCCCGGCCTTCTGCTGCAGGTCCTAGTGGCGGTACCTCCCCATGCCGCCACATTGTGACTTTGCTGGTTGTATGTGTTGGCATTGCAGTCGATTTAGCCTCAGACTGATCAGCGAAGGTCGCATTGAGTTTCTGCAGATCACGCGCACTGTAATTCCCGGACGGGTCAAACTGTTGAGTACTTGTTTGTCCCGAGGGGTCAGAGTACTTTCTCTTGCCATGAAGGTTCTCTTCTCTTCGCGGCATAAGCTTCATGGCACTCTTGTGTTCAAAGCCAGTCTTGAAAGTTTCATGACCTGCTGAACTACAGCGGGATTCTCTGTTGAGGGCTATAGTTTTGTCCGTCACCTTGCCTGAGCTATTGGTCATTTCAGTGTAGGGCCAGCACGGTGTGCGATTTGCAAGGATATTGTGTTCATGCATTCTGTCAACATAGAAATGGTTCAATTTCTCGTGGTGTTGGTGGTTCGTGATGACAGCAAATCTTCTGGGGCTCACCCAGATCCATAGGCCTTCCTGAAAGGACTCTGTGGCATAGAAAGGCCATATCTGTCGGCCTCCCATCTCTACAAACCAGAAGTTGGTATAGACATCATCACTGGCCTCCGTATCTACGTGGCAGAAGTCGTGCGACAATTTGGCAGAGCTGGACCCTGGATAGGCCCAGTCCGGCGGGCTCTTCATGTCGTCATTGAGGACAATATTCCAGCATTCTCCATTGATGCACATTCTATATTCATAGAAAGACCACGCATGGAGCTGCTTTGCGTGCTCATAACAGCCCTGCTGCCGATAGACCTGGATGCCATCGTATTCCGTAATGTAGGACTCTTTGTACTCAGGTCGCTGGTGTTCACTGTGAGCCTCAGTATCATTACTGCCTACAGCTGGGCCCGCTTGGTCAGGCCCAGTCAGTGGGCCTGCCTTCAGCGTGACCTTATCACCGATCCAGTGCGCCATGACTGCCCACCGGAGTACACAAAGGTATGGCAGAAGTAGGAATAGAGAGCAGGTAGGGAGAACAGAGGAGGCAGGCACAGATGACTGATAGGGATGGACCAGAGAGTACACCCGGTGCCAACAATCACGGATAGCGGCAGAGGTAACAAAAGGAGACAGTCAAAGAGAGGGGAGGAAGAAGAAAGCAAAAGAGAGGGAAGGTAAAATAGGGAAAGGGTACTCCCCTGACACGTCTTTAGTCAGAGGAGTGGGAGCCCTATACATGGGAGGTGGTTTGAGCCACAGATATGCGACAGGGTATACAAAAATGCTGCCGAATCCCAATCTGTAGAACTTGACCAGGGTGGGCACGTGTACTCATGAGTACATCTGCTGATCATGCTCTTTGTCGTAACGGAAACACAAATCTCTTTTTGCCAGAATTTACTAATTGGCGATATCGCACCTGAGTATGATAGGGTTAGCCCCTGCTTCGAGCCGGTTGATTCATCAAAAACTTGTTAAACAGTGAATAAGTTGAGTGTAGCTGTGCTGTACATGAGCTGTGGCTATGTACATCGTAGATGAATCTGTGAGGCCTATTCCTTCACGGGAAAGCTGTTCAAGCAGCAAATCATCAAGGCGGTCTACCGTCTCTTCTTTGATCGAGAAAACGCAGGGGGTCCTGTGCATGAGTCCATTGGATATAAGGAGATAGTCTTGGATTTGTTGCTCTTCAAGTCTGATTACTGCGTGTGTAGCAGTGTGTGCGACCCATGTCTCAGCATCAGGCATTCGTAGGTGTAAAATTAGCAGTTCGATGTTGTCTCCTATGACTCCAGATGGAGGTCTTGCTTCGAGCGATATTGCTCCAATAACTCCATCCACTACATCTAAGTGCTTCATTTCGTCACCATGGCAAATCAGTGTGCGCTGCGTGGCTAAGTCTCTATGTCTAGCGTTAACTGCTTGAAGACATCAAATGAACTCCACGGATGTATAACGAGTGGTATTCGTTGGATTTGTGTTGTGAGGTGGCAACTCTTGAGCACATGATGGCCAGCGAAGGTAATGGGTGGCCCGTAAATCATGCAAATTCCACCGATCTGAGATACGGCAACTCTAAACCCCAGCCATTTCACTTTTTGTTACAGGAGGACGACCTCCGGCGCACTCAACTCTCTGTCGGGACTGCGAATGGCCGCAGTGGGCGGATCCTGCACGAGAAGACTAAATCTTATGGCGGGAGCCATCATTCTGGCTACTTCCGCTAGGAGCGTGCTTGGTTGGAGTCTTTGCACTGTTGAATTGGTTCCAGCTGCTATGGTGGTCCAGATGCGGAGGTTGGGTGGCAACCCTGACCGTAATAGTAGAAAAGCAACTTCTACTACTGTATCAGCTGCTTGCCGCATGGTCCTGCGGTCCAAAAAACCGCCCAGGGTCGCAGTAATGTGTATTGTCTGAATGATTAGCCGAAATGGTCGGGCATCCATTGGCACTGGTGCAAGTCCCGCCTGATCGGTCATGCCTCCATCAGCAGCTGGAACTAAGTATAGGTGGTTGACCCACACACCTCGTGTAGACGGGCGACTAAAACCTGCCACTCGGACTATGTCCTCGTACGATGCTGCTAGTGCTGTCAAGAGATGCTGTGTGATGCGCTGTCCGTCCAATTCAACCTGCTGAAGGTCAGCTTCTAAGGTGTTATATATCAATTGCAATCCATGTGCTTCTTCTGGAAAAAAGGTGACACATCCACTCTGCACTAGCCGTACTGTGCGCCTGAGGTCTCGCACAGCCACCATAAGTTCTTGCGCTGCTTCCAAGCTATATAAGATCATCTTTACTGGCATAGAGAAATGGTGTTCTTCTCCGCGGAGTCGCACATAATCCATGGCAATACGGGTAGAGAGAGTGGAGGCCCACTATATACAGATTGCTAACTTGCGAGTATAGTGAATGTGACAACAAGGATGGCAGTTGGTCGATGTTGTTGTCAGTCAGTTGCAATCCCGACACGTCTTTGGTCGGAAAGACAACGTGACCGTATGGTTACCGTATTTAATGTCAGGCATGTTAAATATTGGGTCATGTCGGTCATGCCTCTATGATGACTGTCTCGCTAGGGTATCTCAGCCAGTGTGATGGGGAAGATTATTATGTTCCTATCCCGTTGTCACTGAAATACGCTCACATCTAATCTTCACACCTTTGACTTAGAGAAGAGCCTAGGACACCGAGTGAGTTACCCATTGTGTACGAGTTAATACTAGAAGGCAAGTACAGACAAGTTAAATGCGTTGGGGGTCATCCTAAGCCCTTAGTGAGCATTCCATAAACTCGCCTTCGTAGGACTGTCATCTAACTTGCTAGTAGGTGTGCAGGGGATATTGCTTGTTCGGCATGCCAGCTTAGGTGGGATGAAGTACCTGTGAGCAGACACGAAAGCATGTTCACACTGCAGTCACCGCCAGCAATGTCAAGCGTAGGATGAATGTGCCCCTACTAGGTGAGCATGTGGTTCAGTTCCCTTAAAGGTTATTTGCAAGACATGCGAGAATCATCACAGGAAAGGCTGCCCAATGAACCCCTCTTTTGACTGCCTGTCGATCAACTTCGCCGGACTTCTGCTAAATCACTGTGCCTCACAGGTCATTGAAAATGGTTGCATACGCTTCACTGAGAGCATACCAATTTTGCTGTAGTCGATAAAGTGCTCGGTTGGCTTCTTGTACAAGGTCATTATGTTGCATTTGCAGCACTTGGATGCCTTCACTGAGATGGAAGATCCTATCCGCTTCATCTTCATGATTAGGAAAATGGCCTGCTATTGCATTTTGGCACTCTTGCGAGAGCCGAAAATCAAAGCACGGTCGATCATCTTCATGGACAGCACTGTTGATTCGTGATTGCTCACTCAGTGCGATTCCTTCTAGGGTTGGCTGCAGTGTTTCAATGCGATTGCCTAGTATATTGTAAGCCGCTTGGTACCTTTGGGCTCCCGGTGCAGGGCCACGCCAAAAAGGCGAAAACCACGCAGAAGCATGGCCCCCCGCAAGCACCAGGCGCACCCTGGGGCGGTACCCTTTCCACACCACGAGTCCTAGGTCAAACCAAGGAGAGTGGATCCACTCACCGAGTGACGTGGGAACCGAACCCATTCATTTCCACCAAGAATGTACAGCGTAAACCGTACACCCTGAGTGGACGTGGAGACGGAACCCATTCATTTCACCCAAGATGATCACCACTCAATCCAAGAGAGACCAACTCATGATGCCCCCATAGGTTCCCGGACTCCAGCGGCTACCGGAGAAGACGATCCAAGAAAGGAGTGGAAAGTCTTAGTCACCTTTTCAGTGACCCCAATCCCTATGGAGCACAGCTCGGACCTTAGAGCCGAAAACAAGGTCCTCACTGTGGCCAGACTGTACATTGAGCCCACTCTCCCCGAAGGTTGAGAGTGAACCGGTCGGTGACCCAGTCGTTAGCGATCCCATGTATCCCTGGGGGATACACCTGTCTTGCGACAGGACCCTAACACTGTTAGGGAGGAACCGACGGTCTTGTCCACCGCGAGCTTAGCTACCCAACGATGAATATTGACCGTTAGCCAACGGGTTGCCCCGTTGACCCCTCCTCGAGACAAGTCCCCAAGTCTCTAAGAGGTTCACCGACCTTGCCTGTTCCCCCGTGTCATCATTGGGTGTTGCTACCCTAGACACAAGGTAAGGTGAGACCCGTCGGTCCCGTACCACGTGTGTACCGATCGGTCCGGGAGAACCCCGAGATACCGCACGATCACCCAAGGATGTGCGCAAACACAAACGAGGGTGGGACATGAGGAGCAACCCAACATGTCAACACACGCCGACTAGGGGGTACCAAGGTACCGTGTTAATTCACGGTTCGTTAGGGACGGGGGCCTTCAGCAACTCCCCTGCGCTATAGAAATGTTTAACGTCCCCCCGGACCCTCTCGGGTCCACCTCCCCCTGTTATGCACATGGTATTGGGGACCCCATCCCCCTACCCATGCATGATTTCTGCAATAATAGCACATTGTTGGGCATTCTTTGCAACTATTGCAAAACGTCTGGAGTTGGCCCAGCATGCATATCCGTTGTGTCGCACCTCTGCTGCAAAGGGATAGAAACCTCCGTATCCTGCGATATTCAACCAAGCCTGCAGGTAAACCTCGTCACACTCTCGAGGAATGACCTTATGGAATCCATGGGGCAATGAAGCCCCCATCACTACTGTCGTCTCCTCCGGAAGCCATGACTCATCTTCAGCCCATAGGATGTTCCATTTTTCACCATTGAGCCATGTGCATACTTCCATCAAGTTAAATACCCTGCAATCTATGTTGACATTGTGACATAGCCTATGGATAGGGTACTTGCCACGATGTAGATTCGTCAACATATTTGGAGTGCTCTGAATGGTTTCAACGTTATAGCCTTTCCAATGGTAGTTCCTCAGAAATGTCATGAGCGCGGCCGACATGGCTACGCGAGTGGATCGCTTGCCAGGTGCAGTCCCGACACGTCTTTGGTCGGAAAAGCACCGTGGCTTGGCAGCTAAGGATAACCTATACTGTTTATGGTGGTGTCAGGCAACATGTTAGCATCATTGAGAGTAGCACATCACTAGGTCAGCTATATTGTCTGAACTCTGTCTGAGCCGATAGACTACGTGTGCTAGTAAAATGTTGTGAACTTCGTTACCCTGTGTTGGAAATCTAGTGGTTGCCGGCATGGAAAAGCTTTGATATAACCAATCAAGCAAGCTGGAGACTCACGTGATCTTATTTTCTCAATGGCTGAACAAAACCTGCGCTACGCGCGGCGTAAACACATTGGGACTAGCCAGCCTCTCATAGCTCAGGCAAGTTGGGGACAGGGAACTTGTAGGCACCTCGTCATCTTGCTTCTTTTATAGTGCTAGCACTTCTCAGTCTTTGGTATGCCCATTTCTAAGGTGAGCGCGGGAAGCAGTTCTCTCTCACATCATGTAGTTCTTCGCCTACACTTGAACTGAGCTCCATGCCATCGGGATACACCACTGGGACTAACAGCTCGTTTTGAGCGTATTCCATTTCACGTACGATGTGAGCTTTGTAGTCAGCTATCATGTGAAGTAGAGTGACTTGCGCTTGGATGTTCTCGTCAAGCTTCTCTGGCATTGGTATGTCGACCCAGAATACTTCCCTGGCCTGTTGCTTCGCCTTGAGCAAATGGTAGTGGGCGGACTGTAAATTGTCCAGTAAGGTACAGCAAGCCGTGTACTTATTAATGACACGTTTAATGTGTAGGAGTCGTTCGTCACAGCTTGATGCATCCGATGTTGCGCACGCCATGGCAGGCAACCCGGTCACTGAAGTTGTGCAATCTCTTTCGAATCCAACAGACTAACGCAATTCATGTGAGGGAGGAACGTAAGATGGTTGAATTCCAAGCACAAAAGAGACTATTAAATGTTTATGTGAGGGACCCCTGTCACGTCTTTGGACAGAAGTACCCTGAGCTGACTTAGGAATGGAAAGCAATACATACTTCTGATTGGTCCATTGAATGGTTAGGGAGGAAACTACAATACAAGGACGATTATGGGCGAGAGTTACAATAATTCATGAGGTAAGTGAAAATTTAACAAGCTTGGTCATTAACCTCCTAATGCCGCTACTGAGGAGCCAAAAGTGGAGTATGCATAGAGTCATCGCCAATAGGTACTGCCAATCAAGTACGTAGTTGGAGTGTAACTCATGGACCAAGGGAGAGCAGAATTGAATAAAACAGGCACAAACAAAATAACAGACAGAGAGAAGCGACAGGAGGGGAGACAGTAAGTAGAGTACCATTAGAATCTCGCTACCTAGTATCGAAATCAAAGAGAGAGAGAGGAGTAACTACACAATTGGCAAGACAACTAAGCAGTTGACCAGTCATTTTGCCCTCTGCGCTGATGGCTGTCTTATGGCACAGCCACAATGTGCAGCGATAGGTACGCTCATTCATCAAACTTTCGCTTCACAGAACTCTGACTCTGTTGCCTGCCGTGCTTCTCTTGCCTACGACTTGCCTCCCATCTCTGAAAGATTTTTGCCCGATCGATGGCCGTCAAAGATTTCCGGTCAGTCTGTTCTTCACACGATTCTCGTTTTGGGACTACGTGATTCCCTTCCTCGTTTGCCAGGAGTACTAGAGCTTCATCTAACGCCCCTAATGCCAATTTCAATTGATTGACAGCTTCCTCCGTGTCCGTGCCGGCTAGACTTACATTGTCAGTTGCCTTAGCCAGGCCATTTCGCAGCTGAGTGACTTGATGGGATAACGGGTTCGCTGAGCATGGCAATGGTTTCTGTCTAGGTCTCTCGGTCTCCGTGCTCATTGGCAGAGATAGGGAGTACAGAATTAGCTACCTGTGAGCAGTAAAACGGCTCATGAGTTGCAAAATATGCCTTACCTAATAGCAGTTAAGCAGAGAAAGGTGCTCCAAGAAGAAGATGAGAACAAGTGCAGGTTCTACAGCACTTATCAAACTTATTGGACAGAAGGGCTCTATATGCCTGACAATACCGAAAAACGACTACCCGAGTGTGTGTTCCATTTGGCTACAGTACATAGGATGGGTATTTAGGTTGCTCTACGCCGTTTGGCCATGCGTTCCGTAAAGGTATCGTAGCCCGATGTTGGTGCTTGTGTGTTCCATCGGATGGGTCTCGTCCCGAATAACTCACTTTCGTTATGACACGGAGTTGAAACCAAACCAAAAACTCAAACTTACGCCATATAGCGACGGGTTATTTACGCACTTACAAATCTAAAAACTCACGTGAGGCTATCGCCACGGTAAGAATAGCTCGCGATAATAAACATATATATATATATATACATATATATATATATATATATATATATGGACATCACTGAATGAATGCACAAGAATCACACGGCTGAAACCTTTTTGCAGCGCAAAGCTGAAACATGGGGATTTCGGATCACTTCAAACGGAATGAAATAAAACGGACTCTCCTTGATGTCCTTTGTCTCTTTTGGATTCCTTCTTCGAAGTATCGCAAATCGAAATTCCATTCCAAACAAATGAAGCACTTTGCTTCGCAAATTTTTCTCCGCTCGTACCCCGCTACGCAAATTTTCTGCATTCGTACCCCTGTGTAGTACGAAAATTTTGGGGAACAAGGGAGGGTGGGTACAAAATTTTGGGAAAAGGGTTTCTTAACCCACCGCACCCACCACTTGAACTTGTAAAATGTCCATTGACATAAAACGCTTCTTCTTATGACATTATGACTTGAAACATGTAACATGATCATGCAACATGTTGCGAAGGATTCTTGACCAAACATGTGTTCAACTGTTTTGTTATCTTTTGTTTAAAACCGTTTGTAAAACAAAACGCACTTCGCAAAGCTGAACACGAATTGGACAAACAATAAATAAATCACTTCGATTTGCACAGCACAGAGCGAGTGTTAGCTGACATATTAACATATACTCTGACAAGGATGAATAAATCATCACGCACTGACATAAATTCTGACTCAAGGAGATGAGTCAAGAGAAAGGTTTTGGTTTGGAGGAAAGTTCAGAAAGGAACTTTCATAAACAACACCTTTGTCATAAAACATCATGAGTTTTCAACTCAAGTAATGCTTATGACACGGAGTTGAAACCAAACCAAAAACTCAAACTTACGCCATATAGCGACGGGTTATTTACGCACTTACAAATCTAAAAACTCACGTGAGGCTATCGCCACGGTAAGAATAGCTCGCGATAATAAACATATATATATATATACATATATATATATATGGACATCACTGAATGAATGCACAAGAATCACACGGCTGAAACCTTTTTGCAGCGCAAAGCTGAAACATGGGGATTTCGGATCACTTCAAACGGAATGAAATAAAACGGACTCTCCTTGATGTCCTTTGTCTCTTTTGGATTCCTTCTTCGAAGTATCGCAAATCGAAATTCCATTCCAAACAAATGAAGCACTTTGCTTCGCAAATTTTTCTCCGCTCGTACCCCATTTTCTTCAGCTATGCACTTCTTTCGTTTGTTTTTTTTGGACTGCTCTATCTTCTGAAGCTTTCTGGAACTGAACGGACAGAATGCCGAAACTTCTCTGCACTCTGGAAACAACGCAAACAATTCTTTCCACTTTCCACGCGACGGCAGATCAGCAACATTGCAGGGAGAGGGTACTCTGCAGTACCAAGGCAGACATGGACCTTTGGAATCCAATTTTCAAGAACTACCAAAAGTGCTTTCATGGTCTCTTCGTTGCTATATCCCTTGATCAAAGCATCAAGGTCACCTTGGTTATCTATGAAAAGAGAGACACCTTCTTCCGTCCAGACGACTGCGCCACAAATGCCTTGCGACGCACTCTGCATACATCTCTGTCTGAGCAACTGGATGGACCTTTGAAGCGCTCTTCCAAGAATCCACAACACTTTCTGAAACGTGAGAACCAAACGCCTCAATCACACCTCCATCATTGGGGTCGAAAATGACTCCGCCAACGGTGCAAACAACTTGGCCGCCAGAGCCAGGTTCACATGCACCATCCGTGAAAACTACACATGGAAGTTGCGTCCTTTCCATCTTAAGGGACCTAGGGATGCCGTTTTTTTTTTCGTACCTGTCTAAAAGGTTATGCATGGCACCCAGCTGCACTTCTGACAACGTAACAAAACGCTTGTCAACCTTTTCCATGGACCTGAGTTCTGCAAGGGCAAGCCTGCCTGCCTTACCCATGAACTGGCTCTCAACAAAAAGCGCACGTCCAAAAACAGATGCCGAATTCTTTGTAGGTACTTTTCCAGACTTCACAATGCAAGACAAAACATCCTTGAGCTCTGACATCCTGCTGGGCTTGTTGGAGACCTTCACAACACCTTTCGTAGATTCACTCAAATCCAAAACAACACCCAACATCTCCGCACTCCTGTCAAAAGGGGAGCTCCTTGTCCAGTGAGTATTCAAAACCCAACATGGAGGTAAGTGCTCTCGCAGCTGCTCCGGTATGCTCCGACAAAATTTTAAAATCGACAACAGGAAAGTCGTCGTAATAATTCGTCCAGGGAATGTCGAGCTCAAGACCCGCCTTTGTCAGTGAGCTCTTGCATGGTCATGTCCCAAAGATCTTGGTCGTATTCTGCACTGGGGCTGGATTGAACCTTGCCCCACAACGCAGGCTGCAGGAACTTAATTTGTTTCACCAGATCTTCTTCTGTAAGTGATCTCGGCTTGATATCAGCAGCAAAAATTCCAGAAGGATTTTGTAATCCCGTTAACTTGAATCCATCTCGAACATCTTGGTGAATGTGCTTATCTGGCCAGTCAACCTGCACTGCAAGTCTTCCCAACAAGGCCCAGTGCTTGCCCTTCAAACCCGGATTCATGCTGTCGAAAATTTCTTGGTTCTTGCCAGCAAGCTCATCTGCGAGGCCTCTCCAACTTTTGAGTTTCTCTAGTCTTCTCTTCATAGTCTCCAGAGGGGAACGACTCAACACATTGCAGACCACTGTCAGCAAATAATCAGGGACGGCACGAAACGAATCAAAGGATGAATAACAGTTCTTGCCAATTGAGTAAACTGCGGAATAGATCTGTATATTCCAAAATTCGAATAACAGCATTGTCCTCACCAGCTTGTCCCCTTTTCGCTTTAGCCCATCGAAGTAATTTGCTTCCTACAGGAATACCATGGTATGGTTGCGTCAGTGTTCGTTTGTCTGAAAGGGCTGGCTCGTCTGCAGACAACGAGCGTACCGTCTTCACGTTATCAAATTCAGACAAAAGCGGTGGTAGTTTCCGACCCCGCGGCTGCTTGTTAGTTGCCACTCTTGCATCCACGTTGACTGAATTGGAGTGAAATTCCTGATTCAAATGACTATCAGGAAAACCTGCACCATCTGCCAGAATACTTGCAAACCTTTCGCAAAACAACTTTGGATATGCAGCTTCTTTGCTCGTGTCAAAAACAACTTCGCCATCTTCGTTAGTGTGCGACCATGGGAGGTGATCATGATCGTCCTGGCAATATCCAGCAAGCGATTCAAATGCCCTCCCGTTCGTCAACAAGGCTGTAAGGGCTCTGCCCGCAAGGGTTCGAATCCCTTCGGTGTCGATGCATGTAAGTTTCTTCCTTTCACTGCCGTGAATACAAGAATGAAAAAGTACAAAGTATGCAGCTGCAATGAGCATTTGGCAGTCTTCAATGTTCCACAAATAGCTTCTGCCAGGATTCTCGATGCTCCATCCGATGTCCAGAGTGCTTAACCAGAAGCAAAAAGCAGCAAGAAAGATGTAAATCGCATTTGCAGAATCCAGTTTGTCTCTAAGAACGCCAGTGATCCATGGAAACCCCATGGGAAATTCTTCAGACCTAAGTGGAGGCGGCCCGTGGTTCCCATCAGCGAGTGGCATGTCTCTCGCTCTCGATGCCGTGCCGCAAGGAGGCGCAGCATGGAAGCGAAAAGGTCTTCGTGTCAAAACCAAGTGTTCCAGAAAATCCCAAGTTGATTTCTTTCACAAGTCCAAATTAGCAACATGCACAAAAGGCCGGTGTTTATTGCCTTGAAAGTCAATTGGCAAAGTATCGACGCCTGCCTTCGAAACACATGCACTGAGCAATGCACTCCCACAACAAACTTCAACAAAAAGAGGCGCCTCTGCCAGGTATCTGGGAGGCTTTGCATTCAACTCCACTTCGGGTTTGAATGCACCGACATCACCTTCGTGATTCTCAACTTGTGGCGATGCTGCACTTTGCAGTTCACCGGGCTCCGGACTCTCACCTTCAGGAGATAGTCAACCGGATTGGTTCTTGGAAGGGCAGTTGATGAAAGCATGGTGCTTGCCACACTTCGGGAGTGCACACACGTGAAACCCGCGGTCACATCGACCATTTGTCACCTTGTTGGAGCATGTACCAAGATTAAATCCATAACAGATTGAATCACCAGAATTCGTCGTTGCACGACAACCACCGTTCAGCAAGACATGTGGCATCTTCGGCGAGGATTTGTTCTTGCTTTTGCTCTTGCCCTTTCCTTTGGAAGGGCTCTGTTGCTTGTATGGTGCAACACGACTGGAAGATGACTTCTCATCTTTAAGCTCAAAGGACTTTCCCATGAGCGGCTGCAACAGGTGCATGACCTCAGCCTTGTTCATGCACTTTTCGAACACCATGTCAATTGGCCTTCCGCTTGTTGTAACTTGGACCCCATGGCGGATCTCATCAGCAAGTTCTTCAAACAGCTTTTTATCCGCCTCAAGCAATTGGCGAAATGACGTCTTTGCATAACCATGTGGTGGTGTTTGAAGTCTTACTTTAATCAAACGATCCACCCACAGCTGATGAATCTTGAAATTCAACAAGTTGGCCTGATCCATGCTCAAGCCTCTCCTTTGCAAGGCATACTGCAACATGATCTCCGTTGATGTATCTGCTATGGGGTCTTGCTTCTTGCCCTCGACTTTTAACTTGCCACTGGAGTCAACTGCAAATAAATGCTCGGTTCTCACATCTTTGTCCAGCTCAGCCTCCTTGGCCGCGTATTTCTCCCAAGCGACAAATCTAATCCTGTTTGCCTCATACATTGCACAAAAGGAATCCACCAACGCATCACTTGGCTCAAGCGGTCCTTTCAAAGTCAGACCTGTGATACGTTTCACCTGTCTCTAATACAAATCTGCACGTTCAGGTTGGGTGAGCTTCCTTGTGTGGACTTCTTCACTCCTTTCAAGCTGCTGCTTCATCTCTTGGGTGACAAGGGAGTAAGCTTCGTGAAGCAACTTACGAAACGACGCAAACTCAGAAAGGTCGGCATCACGACCTAAGACTGACTTTAAAGTCTTCACAAATTCCGAATCGTCTCCTGATCCAGGCACATACGAACTTGCAAATGCAAACTTCGACAAAGTGTCCAGCTTTGCATCAGAGAGTTTCTCAAAAACTTCTTCTGAAATTCCAGCTGCGACCGTTCGGTCTTTGAACACAGGTTTGCTGTCTGCAAACGCCATCACATGAAACTCTTGCGCCGGCACTTGTCGAGAAATAAAAACAGAAATGAATTGAAACGAATTGCATGAATCGTGCAAAACTTGTCAACTGAGGCTCATTGCAATGTCAAAACTTGTTTCGTGAATTGGCATGACATGAATCAACTTGCATGAATCATGTTAACAGCCTGTCCAATGGAGCTGGTCTCAACGTTTTGACTCGTTTCTGGAGCCTGCAAATCACCAAAATCATGTGATTCCAGCCCCAAGTCGCCATTCGAACATGATCAAAACACCTGTACCTCCTTAACAGCAAACATCGACGCAACCTAATGTTCATCTCCTCATGCGACAGTTTCTCATGTGCCAAAACCCAAAACACGAAAAACCAAACCAGCACATGCAAACATGTCATGAAATCATGCGAAAATGAGCTTCCGTTTTGGTACCGCAAACGTTTGTGGTTTTTTATCCGAATTTCAACTCAAGTATTGCTGGTTTGGTATGAAGTTCCTTGTGAATTGGGTAAACATAAAATTAATGGAATCGTCTATCTTGTGCTAAGATCACCACCAGCTCTCAGTCCTAATTTCCTCCAAAACAGGCTGCCGATTCCAAAATCTTTTACTCAGGACGCACGGTTTTTTTGAGTTCATTAGTTCCTTTGAACTGTGCATTGTTTCACATAATGTCTTTGATTGAAGCTTGCACCAATTGAGGTCGGCACGAGCAGGTCAAGGCATTGCAGACACTCTGAAATGTCTGATTCAAGTTCCATTCTACCACATTGCAAGTCAAACAAATGCTTCAAAACGGGCTCTTCCTAAACTTGTTGAGACACTGCTTGCAGATAGGCAGGGTGTCTGAGGTCTGGACGGCAGTGCAATGTAAATGCGGGTGATATCTCTGCCACACGCGAACTTGAGGCCAGATTCGTCCTCCTTGATGGCGTCCAGAATAACATCCATCTCACGAAGAGCGGCACTTGTGTTGTCTTTCCATAAGTCAACATTGTAGACATCTTGTCAGCCACATAGTAGCCCATCAGCCTGCGCATGTCTGGAGTGCCTCCCCATTTCGCCAGCCACGACAGGCAAGTGGACTTGCATGAATGGGTTCCAAGCAGTTGCAGCCTGGAGTCTTGGAGAACCTCACCAGTCTGCCGAAGGCTACGCAACCAGCTGGTTGCTTCTTCAGCTGACCAATGAAGCGGATGCCATCCATCTGGTGTCCTGACTGGCAGCAAAGGTTTCCCATGTCCAACCTGTACGCCTGCTTCGGCTAGCACGCTCTTCCAAGCGTGGCTCCAAAACTCACTTGAAACTCCATTCGCAGTCACCGCCACAAAAGGCAACCTGACCTTATCTTCCTCGTGCTGCATAAAGGAGTACACAACTTCCTCAAACACTGGAAAGGCCTTGAGCTGTAAGTTGGGGCAATAGTGCAAAAACGTCATCATAAGATCTGCACGACTATGAAAAGTCGAAGCGCTCTTGCATGCAAATTTTTTCTTGGGATCATCTTGCAAGCGCCCTTTGTTGAGACCAGAAATGACCAAGTTGAAATAACATATGCAGACCTCAAAAAACATGGGGTCGGACATGACCATCCGATGCCGTTCGGCCAGCGCAGCATTACGCTGGGAATCCTGCATTGCATCCCACTCAATCTTCTGAAGTCTGCAAAGCAATTGTTTGTAATGCACGTCAAAAACGTTTTCCTGTCGGTCAAGCTCTGTAAAGTCTGCAGCGTCTTGCAAAACTGGAGCTCTGCACAAGGAGGCATGCCAATTGGGCCAAATGGGAGTGACGCCCTGTTGTTCTCCCAAAAGAAACACATCTGCCACGGATATTTATATGCAGTACACTTCATATTGCACTCACAGAATTGTATGTGTTCACGAACTGCAGTGTCAAAAATTCGTTTATCCCCTTTTCCCACATCGTGCATCAGATCAGGAGTCATCTGAGCTGTCAACAATGCCAGCACTGGACAATGAAGTGTCGACGAAGGCAAAGTCATTCGATGGTGCCACAACGCTGTATTATAATGAAAGTCCAAACACTCATCATGTACTTCATCCAACACCAGCGCATTGCATCGCTGCTTGAACCAGCGTGAAGACAAAGTACATTGGGTAAGCAGAAACTGGTCAGTACCAGCTGTGATATGCGCATCTGTGCCGATCGTGTGAACCAGGTTGGTCACAGTATTCTGGGCATTGAGGAATGCCGCATCCATGACAGCATTGGTTTGGACGAGAAGCACCACTAGGAGTTGTAGAGGCCGGAGTTTCAGTGGGACCGGCATGTCCGGAAGATGCAGCCTCTGTTGAGGCAGGGTCCACATTGGTGGCACTTGAATCGCCAATATCCGCAGACACCTTCAAAGGAATCGAGAGGCGTCGCGAAAATTCGCACAACACTGCCAACGCTAGGGCGATCAATTGATCAGTCGGCAGTTCTGCCACCTTGCGTAAATCCATCACCGCCCTACAAAATTTTGGGAAAAGGGTTTCTTAACCCACCGCACCCACCACTTGAACTTGTAAAATGTCCATTGACATAAAACGCTTCTTCTTATGACATTATGACTTGAAACATGTAACATGATCATGCAACATGTTGCGAAGGATTCTTGACCAAACATGTGTTCAACTGTTTTGTTATCTTTTGTTTAAAACCGTTTGTAAAACAAAACGCACTTCGCAAAGCTGAACACGAATTGGACAAACAATAAATAAATCACTTCGATTTGCACAGCACAGAGCGAGTGTTAGCTGACATATTAACATATACTCTGACAAGGATGAATAAATCATCACGCACTGACATAAATTCTGACTCAAGGAGATGAGTCAAGAGAAAGGTTTTGGTTTGGAGGAAAGTTCAGAAAGGAACTTTCATAAACAACACCTTTGTCATAAAACATCATGAGTTTTCAACTCAAGTAATGCATGCTTCTTTTCCTTTCGGTACGTGGGAGGGGGGAGGGATTTGTGGCCACGTTGACATCATCGAGAGTCTGTATAAGAGCCTGAGCATCTGCGGCGAGTTCACGTAAACTGAAAAGGGGGGGATCGCATGAATCCAGCTGTAATTGATGGAGCATTGCCCGTTCTGCTTCATAAATTAAATGTGGAGAGATTTCTTTTGGGAGCCAGAGTCCGTCATGAAGCCAAATTGCTGATGTTATGTGACACCTTCTCGTTAGCTCTTTGTAGTAAGAGATCATAATGTGTTCTTCATACCATTCAAGAGTTCGAAAAGCAGCCCCTCTGACATGAGCAACATATTGTGGCCTCCTTAAGGACCGGTGGTCGTTAACAAGCGCTTGTGTTGCTGATTCAATTTGAAAGCTGAGATGATATAATGCTGGAGGACATGAGATATGGTGTTCCCTCTCTATTTTGGCACACGCTTCTCTTGCCCCTGCATTCATTACAATTAGCGGATGTCGCTTGACGACAGCAGACCGCTGATTCAGCGATACCAACCCTAGCAGATCAGTAAGTATTGCTCTCAGATCTACTATATGTGGGAGGTGGCTGCTGCGAAGGAGTCGTCTCATGATTTCATAGAAAGCGCCGACCATGTCAAATTCCTGGTGCGTATTTCCAAATAGGAGTAATCTCACCTTTCGTGGTAGTCTTTGAGCACAGGGACCTCTACCATACAGTCGGCCCAGACAGTCGGTTGCAGAAGCCGTATACTCTACTACTCGGGGTTTCGTGAGATTGGCAGTGCCCGCTAAATAGGCCTCCACCTCTTTGAGATATTGCTGGTTTGCAGTTTGCACCATAAATTTGTTTACCAATTCTATGCTTATACTCGGGACTTCGGTAAGTAGTAGGATCGTAACACCTAGCGGCCTCTCTTCCAGTACAATGGCTCCAGATCGCATGGCCAACTGATAGGGCGCTTCAACCACGATTTCAGTAGGCTCGCTTACATGAGCTGGGAGGGCCTGTGCCGCTCGGCTAGCTACTCCAGCAAGATAGTCTGCGAGTATATTGGCTTCTCTTGGGCGGTATACCCATTTTCCATGGTCAAAAAACCTAGATTGTTTCCGGCGAATTTGCTGTATAATAGGCTGTAGGTCTATCCTACGAAAGCGTCCTGCGAAGGCTAGGTGCTTAACGATGGGGAGGATATCCCCTTGTAGATAGGCCTGGTCAACTGCGTAGCTTCTGTGTACCATTTCTTCACACAAAAGGACTGTTGCGAGATTAGCTGACACCGCCTCAGCAAAGATATTATCTGGGCAGCTAGGTAATGCAACAGCCCTCCACTTGAGCAACGTTAGTCCTTCTCGCTGGAGTTCTAAGAGAGCAGCGCCCGCTCCGCCTGTTCCCTTATCAGCATGACAGGACCCGTCAAATTGTACTAGTAGTGTAGTTTTGTCAGACTTAAGATAACTGCTGAGCACTTCATTGGTGCCTATAGGCTGCAATGCCGTAAGACGGCAATGATAGTCACCACACTCACACTGGAAAGTGGAGAGCGAGACATTTGGGGAGATTCCTGTTCCGAACTGGATAGTTTGCTGAATTAATTGTAGCGGTTCAGGGCCTAAGGGGACGACAGCAATTATTTGATTGGTTTCCACTGATTCACGCGTAATGCATACCCGAGCTGGGGCAAGGGCACACGAGATGTGGAGTGGGGGTTTGTCACAGCACCAAAGTAGCGAGTCATCAACAGAACAGTGGGCGGAAACTAATTGTGTCCTTACATGCTGCATACGAAGGTCCAGAGGTAGCTCTGTTTGTACTCTTTGGACGAGGTTATGTATCCAGGTATCCGTGGGGATAAGGGGAGCAGAGACCTGATGTCTCATTGCACCTGATTCCCGTAGTAGCAACCTGAATTGATGAACTACTCGCGAGGCTATTGCTAAGTGCTTAACGCTTTTCCTTGACCCTTCGGCCAGCGACAGTATTGAATCATCTCCTGTCAGGCTTCGTAGTGCGCTGATAGGTACTACACACCATCGAACCCAATGCCCTACAGTATTGTCTCCCTTTGCACATGCAATGCATTTTTCCCAGTCTTCACTTTCTGGCAATTCTTCTTGCATAGGGGGTTCTCTGTGTGATGCCTCAAGCAGTCTGACAAGGGAGTCTGTCGTAAAGGCCGTCAGCTGTTTAGTTACTATACATGTTTCACAGATTGCGGTTTGATAGCCGCCGAGTGGGTATGCACGGCCAAAGTTTGCACAGAGAGCACATTTTTTTGCCGGCTTTGGCCACGTCGTGCTAACCACTCATCATCATCCTCATTGACTGCCCAGCGTAGCAAGGTGAACCTAGTTATACTAGGAATCCATCGCTTGTTGGCCTCGCAAGCATGACTGAGCCATGCCCAGCTGATTCCTCCCGTCCATCCTGCTGTTAGCACCTTGTTACGAATATAGTGAGATGCAAGTTGCATCATGTGATGGAGCACACATTTTTTGACTGCGTTTATTCGTTGTTTGATTGTACCACTTCCTGACACCGCTCTTGTAAGGACACCTTCCCCAACGACACGTGCCCAAGCTTGCCATAGTATCCTCACTTCGTGTGTTTGTCTGTTCACTACCGGTGGACTTTCAACATAAAGTTCATGAACCTTTCCTCCTTTTCGCAGAAATAGCCCTAATGCAGAAACAAGGATACTTACACCCGGGTCAAGTAGTGGTGCAATTTTACACAGTCGAAATACAAAAGCAAGGAGGTCATGTCTAATCCAACTACGTCCTAATAAGAGTTCCGTTGCTGCCGCGCGTAGCATTTGAAGATCTTCCGTGGCGGCACCAAAATAGGATGTAGTATATAGTACCACACTTTGTGCAAACGTATTGAAAGCAATGCTCTTAGAGACAACCGAGAGAACTGGTTGCCGAAACAGCCTGAGCCGATGTATAAACTTTTCGGCAGCTTTAGGATTGATTTGTTTAAGGGTAGTAGGGTGTGTAGTTACTGTCCATAAGTCACGATCAGACAATTGGGCACGCCCCAGTAGTAATAGCCCGAGTGAGGTCGCAACACCTTGGATGCAGTGTGCCCCGAAACCTGACTGATCTAACTGACGGAGCACCCAGCTTGGAAGCGGGCTGTTGATTACTAAAGCTGTTTTGCACCTACAGTTACACTCCAATGCCAACAATGAGCATATGGGTGTATAGTCAGTTCCGTTGAGGATACCGCAAGCTTCTCGAGGGGTCAGCCCTATACACTTGTCGGCTCGTGCAAGTATGAGTGTCTTTTGGGAAAGGATAGCCGATAAGATCGCTGCTCGTGCGGTGGGGTATTTCTTCTGCCGGAGAATAACTTCACTTTCGATCCGCCCAGGCAGGGATTGGACTGAAAAGGGGAGACAGTCAGAGCTAATAGCTTGCCAACAGGCATGCTGGTCAATTTGAAAACCTGCCGACCAGCAACATTGATAGCATTTGTGGACTCTACTTACCCAGGTAATGTCATGTCCTGGTCCTGCAATCGTGTTGTCGTCAATGTATCCCTGAACGCTAATGACCCGGGGGATACGATTCATATAGTGATATATCGGGTCCATTGCCAAACAGAATAGGAATACTGAGAAAGACCTTCCCATGTCAACTCCCACATGCACAGCCCTAGGCGGCAGAAGTCTGCCTTGAACTTTATGGCGGATGAGCCTTCCAAATAGGATGTATTTGGCATAATTACATACCCATGTCGGTGCATTGCGCATTCGCAGGATATGTAAGATCCAATAGGGATTAACCCGCTCAAAGGCCTTTGATAGATCAACAAGTAGCGCAGCTACGGGAGTATTGCTGTCTAGTAAGGCTTGTATGGCATGGACTGCGTGCTGCGGTTCTTTAAAGCAATTCATGACTACTTGCGAGGGATGCATATATGCACAAGTTGCTTTCATGACTACAGCAGCAATGGTGCCATCAACAAGCCTATCACAAGTATTGGGCATTCCTAGAGGTCTGAAGTAGTCAGCAGTCGGACCTACTTTTGCCTTGGGTATCCAAACCCCTACTTGTACAGGTGCAGCTCGCAGGCCTGCTAGCATTTTCATCATTAGCTGATCTAAGACTGGGTAGCTATCTTCAGGGGAGAGCCTCCATGCAGAGTAGGGGATTCCATCAGGGCCAGGGGCTGAATCTTTAGTGCCAAGGAGTGTATGGAGAAAGTCCTGTTTCTGGGGAAGTTCAATACTTGGCCACGGCGAGGCAGTCTGGTATTCCCGTAAAATGGGTTCCCATTCTTGAAGAGAGTCTTGAGGCTTAACAAACCAAAAGTTCCGCGTGTCCAGCATGGCTTCGTCCAGCATCTGGGAGGTGGTGCACTGTTCTCCCTGCTGATTGAGGATCGGCCCATTATAGATGACGCCCTTGGGGCAAATAGATCGTAACCGATTCCAAAACGTAATGTTATTGCCGATGCCTCTGGCTTGTTGATTTACCTGCTCAAGAGCGGGATATTGCCGAGTCATCGTGATCTGGTCTAGAAAATCAAAAATCTGCTTCAACAGATCACTTCGAATAGTTATTTTTCCTGGATATAGCTCACTAACCCCGTTAGAAGTAAATATATGGTAAGTGGCAGTCTGAAGTGCATGGAATTGTTTTGCAGGTACGTGTAACACCTCAGCTCGAATTTTAAGGAATTTCCGCAGAAGTTCATGCTCGGGAATTCGAGGATGATCCGATGGAATAGGTTGTTGTCTCCACCAAGACCAAAGGGTGGACACAAACTCAACTTCATCTGTTTGGGGTAGTCTTTGGATCCTTCTTATCAGCTCCTGTAGATCGTTAGGAACCATATAGGGGTTAGCCTCGTTCTTTCCAGGGCAAAACACGTTAGTTGGGATGGTTTGATGGACTGGGTCTTTCATGTCACTTTTGACTCTTGGTCGAACTACAAAGGTCGCGGTGAGTTGGTAATGCCCACTTAGGTGATGTCGCCTATTGGCTGCTACCATCACATCTATTTGGGCTGCAGCTATATAATCAGTAGGACATAGTACTCTGTCGAGTGCTGAACTGCCAGTAGGGCTTTCAAAGGTGTGAAGTTGTGGATGCGTGTCGAGAACTTGCGCGTGGACTAATAATTCATTCCAAAGGTCCGGGCAACTGGCATCCACCTGGTTAAAGTCTCCCCCCATATAGAGGGGAAAGTCTACTTTACTGGTCTTGACCCAGGCGATTAATTCTTTCAGCTCAACGACCTTGGTTTGTGGATGTAGATACACTGACAAGAGTCCGATAGTAGAGTATCTGTCTTGGATTACTGCGAGGACAATGCGACCTGGGATGACAACTTCTGTTCGGTCAAGTTTCCACCCTGGTGGAATTAGGGCTGCCGCACCACCCGACACTCCACCTCTTTCTGTTAACAATCCTTGGGTGTGTGCAACTTGAATACCTGGTATGTTATGGTGCAAGACCTGATGGGTTTCAGCATGCCATCTGGTTTCTTGTAGTAAGACCGGGCCTGTCCGTAGAAGTCGCTTAACGAGTCGCATTTTGGCATCCCCTGCTCTAGTTGCAAGTGTCCACCCTGATACATTCCACACATGTAATCGTTTGAGCCTGAATGGAAGATCTTGCCTAATAGCTTTTCGGTATTCGAGAATGCCTCTTCCTATTTCTTCTACTGCAAGAGAAGGTAATGTTCGGAAGTCACACATAAGTTGCTGATAGAAATCATCAACACCCTGATGGAAAAGTGCGGCAACATGTTGCAAAGTTAGCTTCCACCATGGTGTTCGGACATGGAGTATATTGGGCAATATTGATAGGTCACGTATCTTTGATAGATATGGCGGGCATTGAGTCCCTGTTTCGAATAGGTAAGTCGTTTTGACACATCGCGTAAGCATCTTGAGTAGAGTACGGAGCAGTGGAGCAGGCAGGTTCCGCAGAATCATCATCATTTCGAGTAATAGAAATCAGTTTACTCCCTCTGTTGGGGCTTCTCCAAGTGCGAAGAGCAGCCTGCTCCACTCCTCCGTACTTGCAAAGATAAGATATTCTCCTGATAGGTCCAGTGTACGCGATTGTATGAGCTGAGTTCCAAGTTGCCTGGGCATTCGTCGCATGGACGATGACTGCGTATACCACATTGGTGACCATACGACAGGGGTGGCAACTTTGTACGCAACAAAGGACTTAGAGTCTGCAATATCTTGAACTTGGTGATTGTCAACCACATGTATGGCGATCCATTGTGGCATGGCACCACTAACGTCTCGTGCTAATACACCTATAATACTTAAGCCGCCTGTGCCATCCAGACCACCGAGTAAATGGATGACAGTGCTAGCGGGCGAGGCGTTGTGCATGAAGCACTGCGGGGCACCAAGCGTGTGCAAATAACACAAGGCACAGAAGGGGCACTGTAAAGCCGCAAATTCACTAAGATGTATATAGTGTTGTCCATTATCAATTCGAGCAAGTATCGGGTAGGTCGCAAACGTATGATAAGAAACTTGCACCACATCAGCAAATATCTTTGGCATGTTGGCATGAATGAGAAGGTCTTTACTTTGTCGATAGTCAAATGCGACCGTTCCAAAGCGAAACGGTTGATCAGGCTCATGAGAAAGCAACAGGAATAGCAGGCAAGGTCGCTGTACCCCAACGTAGATAAGGGGAGGTTGCATAATTTTTGGTGCCCAAATGAGGAAGCCGTAGGGAAATTGGTGCTTTACACTGAGCGTTGCAATCTGGAAAACAACAAAAAGTTGTTTGATAGCAGTAAGTTGTTCAGCACCAGTATATTCTTTCAACAGTTCAATATGCTTTGCTTTGATCTCTTGAGATTCAGAATGAAATCCAAGACCATTTTTAACAGCCAAGTAAAGCATGTGCGCTGATAGGGTAACATTTTCATATGTATTTGAGGACTCTAGCACCCAATCAATCCGAGTTTGGGTCATAATATTGCTCAACTCTTTGTCACCAAAGGGGGGTTTATCCTCACTGTGGGTTCCATTATACTTTGGAGGTTTGGATCCTTGTAAAAAGGCGAAAACTGTAGGCTGGTGCACTGCTGGGGGGCAAGCTGATTCGACGTTGTCATTAAGAGAGTAGTGCCGCCATTTCGCTTCAAAATCCACTTTGTCATCTCTGAGTTGAACTCCACGAGCGGCTGCTTGTTCCAAAACCAGCTTCAGCAAGTCTTGGTATTTAGAATAAACTTCTTGGATACTCGGTAGGTCTTTGTGGTACGGCTGCGCATCATTGTTTCCCTCAACCCACTGTTGTAATTGATCATCGGTACCGAGGGCCGCACTGATGAGAGATGGATGAAAACTATTTCCGCAAAAATCTCGAATCACTTTATCCGTGAGAAGGGAAGGCCCATGTCTTTCTGTCGTTAAGATATTCTCAAGTCCTGCTAATTTGCGTACTTCTTGGACCGTCAGAATTCTCATTGGCAGTACAATATTTGGGTTATGAAAGATAGGCACTAGTTGTTCGATGAGCTCATCTTTTTTGGATGTGGTCGCTCTGTCTGTTTGAAGAGTGATAAGGAAACTTTTCCATATAGGGAGAAAGTGAGCAGGGATGAAGCTTGCCCATGGCAGGTTTGGGACTCTAACTCCCTCAGCCATTTGGGTTAACAACATGAAAGATTTCCTCCCACCAAAAAAGGAATAATCCCATAGAAGTGCACTGGGCTGGTAGCCCGTCCAGGAGAGCTTCAAGATTCCACTGTTTGACAGCCCTCTTGTTCGGAGTAATGGAGCCAATGGTAAGTTTTCACCATTCAAAGTAACTAATGGGCCCCATTCATCGAGAAATGTGAGTGGAACACTAGCAAGTTCCTCTGTGTCCATGTGACTCCGTAGAAATACCCTTTTTCGCTGAATGCCATAGTAGGAACTAGTGTCCCAAACCCACCGGTTGGTTGGTTGCTTACTAGGAAGTCCAAGACAGTATAGAAACATTTGGAAGTGTTCAGACTGCTCAAGGCGCTGCATACCTTTAGGTTTGCGGTCAGTTTGTACAATTTGCATGCTTCCAGCATTCTCTGTCAAGTATCGGATCGATTCAGTTCCAAAGAGCTTCTGAAGATGCAGAATAACAAGGTAAACTATAAAAAAGAGCATACTTCGCTGACCTGTTAACCCAAGCAATCCATTTAGATAGCCTGCATAAGTAAGATCTTGACAGGGAGATCCTGCAACAACAATCCACTTGATTGTAGGGTGCATTGCCTTGGCTTGACGAAGGATCAGGGAGTCACGGGCAACTAAATCCCAGACATCTTTAACGTAGATGGTAGCAACCCCTTCAATCGTATATCCCCACTGTTGGTCTTCACGCAGCCCTATTTCAGCAGCAACAAGCCGACGTAAGACAGGATCAATTTCTGCTGCGATGAAAATAGTAGGGGGTTTACCTAGTTTTTTCTTAATGATGTGATAGACAGATCCGACTCCATCAAACATCGAGATAACACCAATGTTGGCCAACGTTCCATGTGCAATAATCCTAGGTAATCCTTCAGGGTCAATCTCTTCAACTATACCCTCATTCTTACCATCTTTAGGGGGTCCATGTCTGGTCGCCTTCGCCTTCTTCTTGCTCGACTTGGTTTTAGCATTGTGCTTGCATGAAGGGTGAGAGAGCTGCGAGGTTCGTGTTCTTTTCTGCTTCCGAGGCGATTTGAGAAAGCCTTTGACAACCTTTAGTTGTCTTCTGCGATATTGCGCAACTTCACCACCTCCTGCTGCTTCAGAAAGTGGCTTTGTCATTAAAATTGCTTTGGGTGATTTGACTGGCAGTATGACAAGCCCACTGATGAGGAGCTTCCCGCTGACATGCTTGCTGTCCACAACTCGTATACCATTGTTATGGTCGTACATACTTATCATTCCAGGCTGACTAGTATGCAGGACTATGAGCTGGCTGTCAAAGTCAAGCCTAGTGGTGGCTATGAGACACTGGATTTCATCGCTTGGTACCTTTGGGCTCCCGGTGCAGGGCCACGCCAAAAAGGCGAAAACCACGCAGAAGCATGGCCCCCCGCAAGCACCAGGCGCACCCAGGGGCGGTACCCTTTCCACACCACGAGTCCCAGGTCAAACCAAGGAGAGTGGATCCACTCACCGAGTGACGTGGGAACCGAACCCATTCATTTCCACCAGGAATGTACAGCGTAAACCGTACACCCCGAATGGACGTGGAGACGGAACCCATTCATTTCACCCAAGATGATCACCACTCAATCCAAGAGAGACCAACTCATGATGCCCCCATAGGTTCCCGGACTCCAGTAGCTACTGGAGAAGACGATCCAAGAAAGGAGTGGAAAGTCTTAGTCACCTTTTCAGTGACCCCAGTCCCTATGGAGCACAGCTCGGACCTTAGAGCCGAGAACAAGGTCCTCACTGTGGCCAGACTGTACATTGAGCCCACTCTCCCCGAAGGTTGAGAGTGAACCGGTCGGTGACCCAGTCGTTAGCGATCCCATGTATCCCAGGGGGATACACCTGTCTTGCGACAGGACCCTAACACTGTTAGGGAGGAACCGACGGTCTTGTCCACCACGAGCTTAGCTACCCAACGATGAATATTGACCGTTAGCCAACGGGTTGCCCCGTTGACCCCTCCTCGAGACAAGTCCCCAAGTCTCTAAGAGGTTCACCAACCTTGCCTGTTCCCCCGTGTCATCATTGGGTGTTGCTACCCTAGACACAAGGTAAGGTGAGACCCGTCGGTCCCGTACCACGTGTGTACCGATCGGTCCGGGAGAACCCCGAGATACCGCACAATCACCCAAGGATGTGCGCAAACACAAACGAGGGTGTGACATGAGGAGCAACCCAACATGTCAACACACGCCGACTAGGGGGTACCAAGGTACCGTGTTAACTCACGGTTCGTTAGGGACGGGGGCCTTCAGCAACTCCCCTGCGCTATAAGAAAGTTTAACGTCCCCCCGGACCCTCTCGGGTCCACCTCCCCCTGTTGAGAGCATGGTATTGGGGACCCCATCCCCCTACCCACTCTCTTTCTTGGAACATAAATTTGTGCCCGAGTGGGAGTCGTTCTTCCTCGAGCTTCGGAAAGGAGCATCCTGGAGGTACTTTGATTCGAACGATGATCAAAGGGCCGAATTTGCCGCATTTCCACTTGGCTTTGGCAGCGTCTAGACATGAACAAGCTTGACACTCTGTCAATTCATCAGTATTCCAGATTGGAACTAACGAGTCACAAAGTTCATCTATACCTGTATTAGGCTTGATTGTCGCAGTGAAGGTGTCAATTGGTATTGCGCTAGACTGTAAGCACGCCTGACATTGTAACACAAATCTTGAGAGCAGAAAACTACGAGTACTCTGACTAAGGTTTGCGCATACAATTGAATATAGTTCATACACTGCATCATTTTGTGTAGTGCCGTTAGGGGGAATGGTGCTAAGTGTTGCTAAGGATAGGCAGGCGTCAAAACATGTAAACGGAAAAACCGTGGGTACTTGATGGACCCAGCTCCACCCTACACCTACTGCTGCAAGGGCTGCTTGTCGAACATGTATACTAACATGTGTGGGGATCCAAGGCCCTCTTGATAGGAGGTACAATGCAGTATTCATGCTAGACATGTGAACACAGTGGATCGCAATGTCTTGGGCTTTGTTAGCTAAGGCAGCAATAACCGTAGCATCAAGGGTCGGGAACCATTTTCGGCTAGATTCAGCAAAAGGAGAGAGAGAGAGGCAAACCGAAATTGTTGGGACTGACTTTGAGTCTCACGTTCAAAGGATGGCTGGGTGAGGTCAATTTGCTCAGTATGGTCATCTTCCCCAGTGATATCAATGCACACACGCGTTTTGTCGTTAGCCGGGAGGACAGAACTTCGTTTAAGGGCAGCCTGGATAGGGGGCAATGCTTCTCCTTGATGTAAGGAGGAAGCCTGGGACGACTTGGTCTTTGTGGGGGTTGCAATGCCAGGGGGATCTTTACCGATTTCTACGACAACAGAGTCATCAGGTAACAATGACTGTTTTTCTGGTAAGTGATCATTTCCAATAGGGGCCTTAGAGGCAGTATCTGGAGGCTGGCATTGACTTGGAAGTGTAAGTACAATGGGGTCACTGTTATCAGGTTTCGCATTGTCATTTTGTGAGGGAGGGGAGACACCGGGTGGGGAGGACGGAGTGACAACAGGGTCAGAAGGTTCATTAGACAGTCTGCCTTTGCTTGCAAACCCACCTTTCCCTTCTCCACAAGTAGATTTGAGCTCTTGTAGGCTAGTTTTCTGACTGCTAAGAGCTTCTCCTTCACATGTAGGGGGTTTCTTGAGGGGGGTGGAGAGATGTGCAGGTTGGGGAGGTAGCATCTCTTTATCTTCCTCCTCTATTTTGCGTATATTATTTCCGTGATGGTCTTGATCAACAACCATATCAGTAATTGGTTGCTCACCAGTGCCAGCTGGGTGACTAGCAGGTAGGTTGGTCCATGGGATGGTTGGGCTGACAGTAGGGGGGTCAGTGCGTGCATCACCAGGTGTTAATTGCCCTTCTGGAACTTTACAAGCGCGCTGAGCACCTTTGAGTTCACCTTGACTGCTTGACCGCTCTGCATTTGACTTCGCAGTGTCATGGACGCTTGCTCCAGCGACAGCATCAGTGAGGGGGGGACTGTTTTGATAAGGGTTGACCTGTTGGGAGGGCGGAGTTGGCGGGGGGGTGGTGCCTAACGCTGCGTAAGCAGGAAGCTGGTCAATTTCTTTCTTGCTGCTGGGGGGGACAGACGGGGTCCTAGGCAGTTTAGCACCATGGTCAGTTCGTTTGTCCTTCGTGAGCGGCTGGTGCTGTGTGGAGCTTGTAGAGGGTACCGTGGTAGTTTTCCCATTGGTACCGCTGTTGTCGAATGTACTAAATTTCCATGCAGCAATAGCTTCAACTTTAGTATCAGCAGTTAGCATGGCACTGAAGTCAAAGTGGGGAGGCACGAGCATGACAAGATAACAAGCTTTGAAGGGATATATTTGTAAAGCATCAACCTTAGTGAGGTATAATGAGCTTTCGAGGCCATCAACTCGATTGATTTGACATTGCCTTCCTGACGGTATTTCAAACATCATGATTCTGGTAAATTTGGACACTTGCTCAAACCTAAGGAAGTTTTGCTTGCAGAAATCTCCTTTCGCACTATTCACTGCTTCAAAATGACTGAAGTGAGTCAAAAAGATATCTAGTGTATCTCTTACAGGTATAGATTCAAGAAAGAGAATCCACGGGTAGGTCTCTTCAGAATACGTGTATGATACCTGTTGAGTCTGCAAGTCAACTGCTGAGTCCTTAAGAAGTCCGAACCGTCGCTTCTGTGAAGCATTCTGGGTGCTGACAGGGGCGATGACCGTGAGTCTATTTTTGAAGCTTGGATTACACTTTTCACCAATTCTACGCCAATGCTCTCCTTTGGTCTCGTGCCTGGGTGGTTCACCCGGTGCACCAGTTTGTGGCAGTATGTTTCCACAATGCTCTATCGTGCAAACAATATTGTTACCTCTTCTGTCCTTGACTGAGAAAGGACATGGGAAGTTCTGCTTAACTTCATGAGGGATCCAAAAGGTGAGCATCGTGATATTGACATTGTCTTCATTAACGATGGTTTGAAATTCAAATTTGGATGCTGAAAACGCATTAATGAGTGCAAAGCCGAGATCTGAGTCAATGACTGCTACTTCATTTTCCAGGAGTGGGATGATGCTACTTTTTGCGATTTGAAGTGGTATAAAGGGCATACTGCCAATTGGTGCATACCTTAATTCAATTCGGTACCAGTTGCTGCCAATGGCAGTCACTTGACTAAGAACAAATTGTGTCGATTGCTGGCGTTGTCCAAAGGGCAAGTACGTTGTTGAACAATGCAATAAATTGCGGAGCACTTCGATTTCCATGCCTTCTAGTTTCAGCATTACTTGAGCTTTAGATAGGAAAAAGTACTTTATTCTAAAGGACATGAGCTCCAGCGCAAGAGCATTTCGTTCTTGATCACTTAAGTGCCGAGTGGACATAACAGTGAAAGTAGCAGCCTCCCGCAGTTTATGTAAACGAGTCCAGTCAATGCCTTCTTTGATCTGGAACTGGGTATCTTGTGCTGTGTTGATTTCTTTCTGTAATGCTTCAATTGCTTCACGGATTTTGGTTCTTTGTAAGCACGAGTTCTTTTCATATTTGATAGTAAGCGGCACGCTTCCTTTTGACTTGTCAGAATTATAGCCGCTTGGTACCTTTGGGCTCCCGGTGCAGGGCCACGCCAAAAAGGCGAAAACCACGCAGAAGCATGGCCCCCCGCAAGCACCAGGCGCACCCAGGGGCGGTACCCTTTCCACACCATGCGCCGATGGCCAACCCAGGACAGGTGGATCCACTCACCGGGTGACAAGGAGACTGTGACCATTCATTTCCCGAGGAGATCCACTCACCGAGTGACGTGGAAACCGTGCGGACACGGAGACCATTCATTTCACCCAAGATGATCACTCCTCAAGGGACGTGGAACACAGAAACCAAATGTCACCACACAAGATGATCACCACCATACCCAAGTAAAGCCAACGCATGATGCCCCCATAGGTTCCCGGACTCCAGCAGATACCGGAGAAGACGATCCAAAAAAGGAGTGGAAAGTCTTAGTCACCTTTTCAGTGACCCCAGTCCCTATGGAGCACAGCTCGGACCTTAGAGCCAAAAACAAGGTCCTTACTGTGGCCAGACTGTACATTGAGCCCACTCTCCCCGAAGGATGAGAGTGAACCGGTCGGTGACCCAGTCGTTAGCGATCCCATGTATCCCAGGGGGATACACCTGTCTTGCGACAGGCCCCTAACACTGTTAGGGAGGAACCGACGGTCTTGTCCACCGCGAGCTTAGCTACCCAACAGTGAATATTGACCGTTAGCCAACGGGTTGCCCCGTTGACCCCTCCTCGAGACAAGTCCCCAAGTCTCTAAGAGGTTCACCGACCTTGCCTGTTCCCCCGTGTCATCATTGGGTGCTGCTACCCTAGACACAAGGTAAGGTGAGACCCGTCGGTCCCGTACCACGTGTGTACCGATCGGTCCGGGAGAACCCCGAGATACCGCACGATCACCCAAGGATGTGCGCAAACACAAACGAGGGTGTGACATGAGGAGCAACCCAACATTAACATGTCAACACACGCCGACTAGGGGGTACCAAGGTACCGTGTTAATTCACGGTTCGTTAGGGACGGGGGCCTTCAGCAACTCCCCTGCGCTATATCACAGTTTAACGTCCCCCCGGACCCTCTCGGGTCCACCTCCCCCTGTTACGGCCATGGCATTGGGGACCCCATCCCCCTACCCAGCCATTTGGTGATGTACTGGTCTCACTGACCCCTGGATATTGCCCGTCGCCGTTCTTTGCCAACAAAATTTTCAAAGGCGATACGAGCAGGCATTATCAGCTCATCAGTTATCGTGTCAGAGATTTGCCATTCAATTACCGACGGACTGCTTGACAGGCTATCCATTTTGACTAGATATAGTACAGTAGGATATTTTTGATATCTGAGGGTTCCAGTGAGCTGCTTGATTTCTCGAATGGCTGCAATATGCCTATGGCAAGTGTCAAAAACTTTTGCTGCTATTTCAACTGGGCCAGTGCTGGCATGACACTCATAGATAAATATAACAGTCTGTTGCATCGTCGCAAGTGTTCTCATAGCACTTTGAGCAGCTCCAAAAGAGGGAAACGCATAAGCAGTCGTCTCCTGCTTCGCTATCTGTGAATGCAGCTGATCATAGGTGGTCAGAAGTATGCCTTCAGGTGCTTTGATTTTGCTCGGAAAATGCACCATGAGAGTAGCATTCAATCCAAGTGCACCGAGACGTTCTGCAGCAGCCTGTTGAGCCTCGATGTGTTCAGACATTCTGGCTTTGTCTTCTCACAAGGAGAAAGGTTGTGTGTGAGAGGTATGACAAGTTACTCGAGATGAGAGAGGGGAGGGGGGGAGTACCTGCCACGTCTTTGGACAGATAAACCCGTAAAACTGGGAGAGAGAACCCAAAACAAGAAAAGAGAGAGTAAAAAGATTGGAGCCACTACAAAAGGTTCGCAAAGGAAGTAACTAAATCCACCAAACAAAAAAGGGGGGGGAAAAGGTGTCCTCAAGAACTAAAAAGAAAGGGGGTGAGGGGTAGGTAGCAGAGCACCTGTCACGTCTTTGGACAGACACACAGCGCAAACAGAAGAAAGTGGAGGTAGTCAGAGGGATCCAGCAAGATCAAAATGAATAACAGAGTACCTGCCACGTCTTTGGACAGACACACTGTGAAAATATAGCGAGAAGAAGTCCTGAAGTGAGACAAAAGTGACAAGAAAAATCGAAATAATCAGGTAAAAGAGGGGCCTTGGTAAAGCAATGCAGTGAAAAGAACAGCGACCTGTCACGTCTTTGGACAGACACACTGTGTGAGCGCAAAAGAAGTCCTGAAAAGAGGCAATGAAGACACGAACAAACAAGAAATCAGGTAAAAAGAGGGACAATGGTAAAGCAATGCAGTAGAAAGAACAGTGACCTGTCACGTCTTTGGACAGACACACTGTGTGAACGCAAAAAATCACAAGGAAAAATGATAACAGTGAGCCTGTCACGTCTTTGGACAGACACCCTGTGAAGAAGCAGGTACACAAAAAGAGGTGAGTGGAGTTGCGTGAGGTGCCTGTCACGTCTTTGGACAGACACCCAGGCAACACAGAAAACAAAACCTTAAGATCTGAGCTCGATGCCAATCAAAACAATTAAGCAAACAAACGAAAACAGAAACTAAGGTTTGCGCAATCTCTCAACCAGGTGTTCTATCTAAGGGCCAGACGAAAACCAAAAGAGAGCAACAAGACTTAAACACAATCTCTAAAAAAAGAGGGGGGTTCCGGCAGCACAGGAGGAATCGAGCACAGTAAGTCGCCCCAGCAACAAACTACACAACAAGACCCTTACCCCTGGGCTAACTACGCAGTTACCAGTACTCTCCTCTGCAACAGGTGTGCTCGGCTACTGGTAACTTGAACCGAAAACTTGAGCCAAGGGCTTGAGCCAGCTGGCTACGGACTACGGCACTCAGGGCACACTCAGAGTCCGCCCAGATCTGCTTTTCCAATCATCATACTGCATCAAAATTGGTTCCGGTAGGCACCATTGTGCTAGTGCTCTTGCAATCTATAATGTCCAAACGGCAGTTGAAGGAATAGATGGCAACAAAAGATCACATTTCTTGCATTTGTGCGGCCAGCTGTTACGCCTAGTGCTAATTCCATGTCACGTAGAGGGTGAACTTCACCCCTAGACGCGCTCCACTGCACTATCCTTTGCCGCTGAGCTCGAAGGACATGTCTTGGGCACACTCTGTGCAGTGACAATGGCGCTGCTCACCAATCGGTTAGACCTGTGTATCAAAGGGCTTTTCGGAGCAGGCAAGTCGAAATCGATGGCAATCCTCATCCTGGCCTTTGGGTGGCTTTATGCAAGAGCTCTCCCTCCTGGTCATTGATGAAGGCCAGCAATATGGTACTGACCGAGAAATTGCAGTCATTAGCTGCTGAGACAGCAACCCCTGGTATCGTGGACAGGAGACTCTGAGCAGACACCCGGCGGCATTGATCGTGCAGCCCGCAACGCGAAACGATCACGACAGCTCCTGTGGACCAAGAATGGGCTGCGAAGCGACCGCAATTATTGTATGCCAGCTAACCTTGCAAATGCAATGATCCGACTGCTGGACGGTTCGGCCAATGAAGGTTTAGCGGCTCTTAGTCAAATCCTCAAACGAAGCCAGCCCTCAGCTATGGACAAGTCATCTCTCGCCGCAGGATGCGGAAGACCTCAGGCAGCCAGCACTGTTCTTCCAGGCCTGAGAGCCCAATTTGAGCCGCCCAGCCGAATATGCAACGGCACTCCCGATTTGTGGACTCAGAACTGCTGGCAGGTACAACTATTAACTTTCCACGGTCCCTCGTGCGCCTCGCCTGGATCTTGCAGCATGCCGCTACCCTCCTCCCATGGCAGGAGACATACAAGCAGTTTTAAACGCCGGAGTGAGTGCCCACATGCAGGGTTTGCCGATGGACTTTTCGTAATGATCACTGCAACCGACCACAAGAACAATTTGAACCGTTCGGGAAGAAAGATTACACCCGCACCCTACGCGTAGAAACAATAGCCAATTCGGCAGAAGGAACAGCACAGGTATCAATCGTAGCTCAGCCCAGTAGCTCCTCTACAGAAGATACCGAAGACTGCCTTCATGGGCATGGCGCAGGTGATTGCGAGAATTGCATATGGCATCCGGGGCCTCCGGAGAAGAGAAACGACATGGGGGTGGCCTCACTTTGATCCTGACCCAGAGAATCTTGCACAGTTAAGCCAGTGGTCACTGAATTCAGCACCAACTCGGGAGTTTCTCCTCTTGCGATCGCCAACCAATACCACGATCAGCAAAGCTGACGAAGTGAAGAGAGCGAGATACCGTCTAATATTGGTCAGACTTTCGCTGGCTAAACAGGGAGCCTCCAAGAAGTCAAAACAGGCTTAGCAACTCAACATAAGTGGCTCCTCGAGCAGACTCTCCCTTTCTCTGACCTGCACCGGGAGCCCAAAGGTACCAAGCGCTGAGATTGGCTGTTGAGGATGTTGTCTCTCTCTGCAATTACTTGAGGAAGTATTATCACAACTATGTATCAGTCCTCTTCCAGTTTACTTTTGCGGCCACTTCAGCAACGGCCCCTGTGCGAATTAATAATTAATCTCATTTGCAACAGTCTTGGATAGCTGTTGAACGACCTGGCGGAAGCCACATGGCGTTGGACGGAAAAAATGAGGAAGTATTATCACAACTGCAGCAAGGAGCGACTTCGCAGTTGCTTGTCCTCTGCAACCGAACTGCGGTGCACAATCTGCTCCTACAACATGGCTTTCAGTCAGTCATGGCGGGCTGAGATTTTCCACTACCTTCTCAGCAGCAGGCGCCACGGCGCGCATTGCAGTCATTGTTCAAACTGGTTGTGGTTTCTACCTGCGCATTGTAGTCCACTGCACAAGCACAAGCTTGTAGGTTAGTTTTTTGCGTCTTCGGTGCTCCAGGGCTTTCTACTCGAGTGCCGTACCAATGGTTAGGTGCAGCAGGTCGCGCTGAATAACAGTGGCATTTAGCGCTGCTTGCCACTTAGATTGTTACCTTGTCGAATGAAGCATCTCATAGTAGAAACGAATGGATGACACTTCCCTGTCCATGCTCAGATGCCAACAAATGCTGCTTCTGCCACACCCTTGTGAACCCTGGTGGGTAGTCATGGCGCAGTGGATCGGTGATAAGGTCACGCTAAAAGCAGGCCCACTGACTGGACCTGACCAAGCGGGCCCCGCTGGTGGCAGTAATGATACTGAAGCTCACAGTGAACACCAGCGATTTGAATACAAAGAGTCCTACCTTGCGGAGTACGATGGCATCCAGGTTTATCGGCAGCAAGGCTGCTATGAGCACGCCAAGCAGCTCCATGCATGGTCCTTCTATGAATATAGAATGTACATCAATGGCGAATGTTGGAACATTATTCTCAATGATGACATGAAGAGCCCAGTGGACTGGGCCTATCCAGGGTCCAGTTCCGCCAAGCTGTCACATGATTTTTGTCATATAGATACCGAAGCCAGTGATGACGTCTACACCAATTTTTGTTTTGTGGAAATGGGAGGCCGGCAGATCTGGCCCTTCTATGCCACAGAATCCTTTCAGGAGGATTTATGGATTTGGGTCAGTCTCAGAAGATTTGCTGTCATCACGAACCATCGACACAATGAGAAATTGAATCATTTCTATGTTGACCGGATACATGAACACAATATCCTGGCGAATCGCACGCCCTGCTGCCCCTTTACAGAAATGACCAATAGCTCAGGCAAGGTGATGGACAAAATTATTGCCCTGAACAGAGAATCCCGCTGTAGTTCAGCAGCTCACGAAACTTTCAAGACTGGCTTTGAACATAAAAGTGCCATAAAGTCTATGCCGCGAAGAGAGGAGAATTTGCATGGCAAGAGGAAGTATACAGACCCCACTGGACAGACAAGTACCCAACAGATCGACCCGACTGGGAATTACAGTGAACGCGACTTGCAGAAACTCAATGCGACCTTTGCTGGTCGATCGGAGCCGCAATCACCCTCCATGCCAACTCATACAACAAGCAAAGTCACAATGTGGCGGCATGGTGAGGTACCGCCGCTAGGACCTGCAACAGAGGGCCGGGCCCGGGCCGCTAAACAGCTGGCGTATGCACGCACTCTATTAACCTTTGTAATGGAGGCAGCCACCCAATGGAAGAAGTCGTGGGCAACTTGGTGCAGATCGAGCATGAACAAGCCACGGCCAAAGAGGAAGATTTGGTTCAAGCTGTTTCCGCTGCTCCGACAGAATCGTGCACAGATCCAGCTACAGAGGGAAGTCAAACCTGAAGGAACTGCAGCGAAGACTGTGGCTCTTTCCTCACGCTGAGGATGCAGGACAGAAAAAGATGGTAATGTGCGATACTTGCTATATCTGCTACCAGATTTCTTGCAGTCGAGTAGAAGAGTTTCTTGCATGTGACCCCTTGCCACGCTGCTCGAGAGAAGGCCCGCAGAATTTTCAGCTCAAATAAAAGCATACCAACTAGATCGATCTTTAGACCTCAGGGATCCTAGATATGCTATACAGCGCATGCCGTGTTCTTCTGACTGACTACTATTTTTTCGTTGTATTTGCTTGCAAGCCCTTGCGAACTCTTCTCGTGTGAGCTGCTAAGCAATATCGGCTCAAATTTAGATGGTCTGATTTGTTACTAGTCCTTTTACAGTTCCTTATACACCCCTCTGTATCCTGCCTAGGCATCTATGAACTTCGTGGTTGCAAATATAAGTGCGAGGCCCCTCTGGCTAAGGACTGTCAGGGTTGCCTCTAATTACTTATTTCCAGGGGTAAGTATGCGACTCCGTGTCTGCCATGGAATCCGTGGTGAAACCACCCTGACGATGGACGTCGTGGAACGGACAACCCTCGGATGGGATATTATTAAACAGACGGCCAAGGTGCTCAGGTTAGACTCACCTTTCCAAGTGGTCCTGTATGCAGCCAGCTCGTCAGCAATCCAATTGCCTTTGAGGGCCGTTCAGTTCGACACAGATACAAATGAGACAACGTTCTGCTATATAGTACAGTCGTTACAAGTCCCGTCAGCACAGCAATACCGAGACCTTCTCACTGCCATTTGTCACAAGGATGTGATTGATGTAAGCTATCATCTTGGTAAGGGCGTAGGCCTTATGGACATGACAACGGAGGAAGGGCATATTAGTACATTAGTAGCTTCTGCTATCCTTCGAGACCACTCTGCTGATCCATACGCTTACCAGCCTACTGCTGGCCACTGTTTTCCTCGACATGGAGCCACACTAACTTACCTACTGCTACAAGCCCATGCTGACCCCAATATCATTCCGCCCAAAACAAAACCTACCACCATGTTGGAGTTAGCAGTTGAGTTGGGCAGCTCACAGCACGTGCAAATTTTGCTTGAAGCTGGTGCCTCGGTGATACCCGTGAAAGGAGCGCTCCCACCCCTTTTCCTTGCTGTCCTCCATCGACACAGGACTAATGTCCAGCTGCTCCTAGACGCACAAGCGGACCCGTGGCAGGAGATTACGATTGCCTCGGTGCTTTGCCACTCCCTGGAATGGTATGGGTACCCTGCCCGTAAAGAAGTTTTCAACGCTGTACAAGCTGCTGCTTTGCAGAGCACTGAAGACACAGTCATTGACATTTTACAGCGTGCCAGTAGCCCCTCCGACGTGGTGAGAAGTGAGCAACTTTCTCAGGTGCGAATCAAATTCACTGCTCTGACAGATAGGGCCACCGCTATCCTCAAACAAATAGTGTGGAAATATCAACACATAATCGAAAAACAGTCTCGACAGACTAATTTCACTACATTTAGATGGCGCAGAATACTCGATGGCCTGTCTTTACCAGTACAACTACGCCCTGAGCTGCAGATACCCCCGAGCACAACCAGGAAGAAACATTCCTCCACCAAGTTGACTAATTGCGTGCTCCAGATGACCATTTTCCCAGTAGGATGCGGGCATCAGCAAAAAGGAACTCTGGCTTGCTTGTTATCTTAAGACACACGAAAGAAAGTACGCATAAGAACTTTTGTTTCATTTGAATCATGATGTTTGCAATGCACCAGTACTGTGTGCTCTGTCACAAAGAGATACTGCTCCCTGTGATCCCATCGGCTCAAGAGACAGTCGTAGCCAGTCTTGCCCTTAGCTCAGTTCCAGGAAAAGGACATACAGTTCCTCCTAACCACATCAAGGGATTGAAACAGCCAACTTCCCGGATATTGGGTGAAGGGTATTGCTACCGCTTTTTCTCCATTCAACAAAGTACATATTGATCTTTCGTGCACAGGGACCACATTTAACGATAGCATCCATCATTGCTCATTTCACTTCATCCTGCTACTCCCTCCCTTCCATCTGACGCCTGGTTTCTCTGGCCAAAGACGTGCCAGGGTTACCAGCACCTCCCTTTCCCTCCTCCCCCTTTCTTTAATTTTGATCTCTTTCTCGTGCCTGGATTCTCTGACTAAAGACTGTCAGGGCTTCCAGCTTCCTCTTCCTGCTTCCTCCCCCTTATTCACCTCTTTCGCTCACTACGTGTGTGCCATCTAGTTTAGCCATTGCTCCTAAGTCTTAGTGGCCTGGGTATTTGATTTGTTCTTTCAATTTTAGTTCTGGGTGCTTGAACTGCCTGGCCAAAGACGTGCCAGGTTTTTCAACACTCGCCCCTCCCTCTCCCCCCCCTGTTTTTGTTTTGCTGTTTCGTTTGTCTGGTTTGGTTGTGTGTTGTGCTGTTGGCCCTTTCTTCCTGTTGCCTGCTTTGTTTGTCTTTCTCTTTGTTTCTCCCTGTCGGTTTTTCTGTTGTTATTTCCTTTTGGTGTGCTTGAGTCTTCTGACCAAGGACGTGTCAGGATTCTCAACACCTCCCTCCCTCCCCCGCTCTTCTTTTCTACAGCCAAATCAGTTGCCCAGGAACTCATAGAGTGATGTCTCTGCTCTCTAGAGAACAGGTTACGAAGTCTTGGTATGAAAAGAACCCAAATATCAGCTTCTTTGACTTGCTCTACGCAATCGAACAGCACAAGAGCATTTCGACTGAATACGGACTGAATGTATCGATTGAGCAGCACTGGCGATTTGGAGACCCCCATAAGAAGACAGCTGCACCGGATCGGCATGACTATGAAATTGCCACGGTCGACGGGAACGAAGCCTTACCTGGACCGGATTGGCACAAGTTGTACCGATGGTTGGTTAGTCAGAGCTCAGCGTTTCTGCCCTACCACACGGTATATCTGGTTACGGACAACCGGGATCTGCAATCAGACAAGGTCAAGTCTGTGTCTGGACTCAGCCATTGGCCAATGGTCGCTGCTTGGTGGAAAGAACGGCTACGATATGTCGGTCCATATGGTGAACTCACCACAGATGTCTTTGTCCACATTTCGGCTGACACGGGTCTTCACAAGGTACACCCAACATGGGCTGGGACGTACATCCTTGATGCTTGTGTATTCCTCTTTCCGACCATCAACTTTGCACTGATTGACAGCGATTGTGTGCCTGTGACCCTCTTTGAGATACGAGAACTTTGGCTAGCGAGCACTGATCCAACCCTCCCAGCTACGCCAAGCAAAGCTGCCAAAAGCAAACTGCCAAGTCCCATTGCATCATCGCACAAACGTGCGCGCTCTGTGGACACGGGCAGGGATATGCAGCAACCTGGCCCACCATCGAAGCTGTCCAGATCACATAGTGCTGACCATTTTGCTGTCCGAACAGCTGACCCGCTACGAGCTCCGCCACTTACCTATGGTGCCGATCTGGCAGATGAAGTTGACTATGGTGGGTCACCAGACCCGAGTCCCCGCATGTCTCGGCGGGCGACGTCTAGCAGCACTGACTCTTCCCCGGCTGGGTCAACTAAACCCAACCGGAAGGACAAATCAGACGTGGATGAAACTGCCAGTGCGTGTAGGCCCAAAGGAGTCATCCTTGTGAGTGAAGCATTCACTGAAATCAATGCGGGTCTGGTCATTGTGTTAGCTTCGGGTCATGAGAGCCCTGTACCTGTCACAGCCTTGGAGGACTCGGACACGGATCCTGACGAAATAGCTCACGACATTACTCGTGCCTATCATAGACATGTCGAAGCCTACCTTGCTACTACATATCCACCTGCGGACGTTGAGCAAGCAGTTGCTAGTGAATTACTTGGCTCTCCTCTGCTCGGCACATCCACCCGGGTTACTGCTGATTGGTGCCATGCGTGGAGTGTGTTGGGCCAGTGGTCTGGATTAGTTACTTTTCCGGTCCCAGCCTCTGGAGTCTGGCCGCGCCACGGTCATCTACGGAGAATCCTTGATGGCTACCAAGGTAGACAACCCAACTTCCACAAATGGGCTCGGCCTGCCTATGAGCAAGGAGCCCTTCCGACCCTTAGCTTGCTGCCGGGTGAAGTCAGCGTACGAGTACTACCGGGAGACAAGATGTACCAAGCCATGACAATTGAGCCACACTACATGCGGCCTGTGATTCTGCATGGGTTTGGCAGTACTGCCAAGAAAAGAATGCCCAGCAGTCTCGCTGAGCTGGCCCAATTTGGCTGGTTGCCACTGGCTGCGGCTCTATTTGGGACACAAGAATGGAAGCCCCAATGGTTGCATCCCAATTTCCTTCCAGTGGTGGGTCTGCGACTGCATGCTAAAGTGCCTCCTGTTCCTCTCTCCCAAGCTCAACTCACATTGCTGTGTGGACTGTGGCACCGGCAGGAACAATCTGAACCTTCATGTACATCGCTGCAGCAGGCAGCTCCCCTCACGTTTGGTCTTCCGCTCCCCTTCAGAGAGATGACTAAATGGGAAGTCACCGTCAATGAGCAGGCCATAGATATTGGGGAAGTGTCCAAACAACACTACAGTGGGAGCCCACCCGAAGATGCGCTGCCCGTAGCCCTCACAGGCTCTGCAGAGTGGGCATCCTGGGTGTTTTCCCTCGCTGAAGTCTGGCAAGATGATGCCCCGATGCAAGACCGACCCCTTGAAGTGCATTGCAGTGGACTAGGGGGTGGCCTACTTAGTGGCGAGCATGAATATGATATTTTTCTGCAAAATCTTGCGCAAACCAAGGTGTATGGCCCATCGCTTGCGATGACAGATGACTGAGAAGAACATATCACCCAGTTGGGCCTCACCAAAACTGTGCATGAATATGTGATCTATCAGTTACTCTCCACGGCAGAAGGATGGACAGCCTGGCGAGATTTTCTTCCTGGGCAGTTCGCTGATCAACAACTGCTGCTCACGCGAGCGATTCGCCTAATTGAGGCTGCGAATATCCGGCCAGCCCATGCCAGGCCACCACACCCGACCTGGACAACAGCAATTATGCAAATCTTTCGTTGCTACCATCCGCAAGGCAAACATCTATTTCTGAAGTCATGCTTTCCACAGTTAGTCACCGCAGCGGCAGCAAGCGGTTTCAGGGATGTCAACGCGTACGGTTTTTCGGCAGGGTCCTATACGGGCCTAGCTGTCCATGAGATCCTGAGTGCGTTTGCAGTGTTCCCTGGCCTCACCAAAGTTGCTGCGATTGCGACACCACCAGAGATGATGAGACTTGCCACAGGCGAACGCACAGTCACACTGGTGCACTGCCTGGAGGACCGGCTTTGTGTGTGGAAACCTGACTCTCTGACAGAATTCAACTATCAGATTGTCCTGATAGAAGGGCACCCCACATGGAGTGGACGTGCTAAACACTCCTATGGCCACTTGCTCTTCATTGATCTTGACGAAGGGGTTCATGAAGTCCAAAGACTACAAATCACGACCCCTCAAGTCATTCCACATGGGGTACGTTGCGAGGGTCTGCTGCGTGTACTTTCATGGGTTAGCTTTGACCTTCCTGAACATCTCAAGACAACTCTAAGTTCTCTGTTAGTAGCAGCTGGTGAAGGGAACACTGAACTGCACACAGTGCCCATAGACGGAAGGGATATCCGGGATGGCCAGCCTGAAACGGAAGCTGAACTGCAAGCGGCCCTGATTGCGATGATTCCCACACCGGGAGGGTCCCATGATGAGGGAGGATTGCTAGTCCGCAACTTACTGGCGGAATTTCTGCGAGGCTTTTCCCTGCGCACCCTCATCTTCCTCCTGGACATGGTGCTTCCGCAATTAGACGCATATCATGCGGGACGGCAGCTCCAACATCTACAGCCTTGGGTCAGTGTAGAACTTGCTCAGCAGAAGAAGCGAGGACAGACTGGAACACGGCTACAGGTTACCTATCAATATGAGGCGTATGCCGGATTTCATGTCATCCACCTACATACTGATGGTGCCCCACTCCTGCTATTTAGTGCACCTTCCGATGTTCCAGCGCTTTCGCCGCGTGCTCTCTGTGAAGCTGGGAACCTGGGCAACCTGGAAGCGAACGTGATGGCAGGCAGAGCCCTACTGGGTATATTCCAGTTGCCAGACAATCAGCAGCGTTGTGTCATAGCATTGGTACACGAGAAGGTGATGTCGAGTGGAACTAGCAAAAACCCTGTTCAAAGAGCGCTCAAGCGCATTGCCCCAAAGATGCTGGAGCTGGTTATTGTCTCTCTGCCTATTGCTCGGACCTTTTGTGGGCGACTTTTGGATCTGCATCTTAGAACTATGAGTTATTTTGATCCTGCACAGGATTGGCTGAAACCCATTGAAGACCACCCGTCCATGGCCGTTGTCTGGGAAGAGTTGGCCTTTCTGGGAGACACACGCAGCCGCCATGAACTCTTAGTGTTTGCACAAGCTAATCAGTCGCGCCTCCCATTGGTAATGGGCATTGTGCAGCCGCATATACCTGTTCGCCGTATGGCTAGCGAGCGCAAAACGCAACTGACTGATGCATTAGTCAGAATTCTGAGCAGATTTTTGACACCAGCGGCGATCTCGATGGATGGGGCCCATGATAGTTACTATCGTGAACATCTCCTTCCTCTAGCAGCACACGGTGATGGACATGTCCTGACAGTCTCAATTGCACTCTTGTTGGCCATTATGACTGGAAGATCTGACTTATGTATTGCAGGGGTTTTTGGTGCTGGCAAAACGCGGTCCCTTGCGGTCCTGCTCATTGCCCTAAGCTGCGAACTGAATGACTTTGTTGCAATCGTCTACACTAAAGAGAATGTAGCTGC
>CAMXCT020003470.1:0-16907 GCA_947184155.2 Cladocopium goreaui
TATCGGAGAGTATCACTTTTTTGCTTCGGGGGTTGGTCAAAGCCAATGATACCCATTCGAAGGAAGTTTAGAAGTCCAACTTCCGACAATATGGACAGATGAAAAGCAAAGGTGGAGCAGAAAGGAAAGTCGCGAAACACAGTGTTTTCCAACGATTTGTGGCTCCAGAGGATCGAAAAGTAGGCTCGCTAAATCGGCGGGTGCGGAGCCAGCTGGCCAGATGAGAGATGAAAAATTGCACGCCGTTGTGGCACGAAGCACATTTCCAAGTCAAAATGCACAAAGCACCACATCTCCGGACCACTTTTGGAAGTTGAGATGTCGAAAAAGTGCACGCTGTTGTGGCCCGAAACACATTTCCAAGTCAAAATGTACAAAGCATTTCAGCTCCGGACCACTTTTGGAAGTTGGAATGTCGAAAAAGTGTACGCCGTTGTGGCACGAAACACATTTCCAAGTCAAAATGTACAAAACACCACAGCTCCGGACCACTTTTGGAAGTTGAGATGTCGAAAAAATGCACACCGTTGTGGCGCGAAGCACATTTCGAAGTCAAAATGTGAAAAACACCACATGCAAGAACCACTTTTGGACGTTCAGATGTCGTTTCGCGTGGCAGGCGCAAGGGATTGTGGACCTTGTCAAAAGTGAGCAAACCATGAAGGTTTGTAGCGTTTCCAAAAACGATGGCAGGCGTGGGACATTTGAACAGGATCTTGAAAGATGCATTTTCCGTGGCAGGCGCAGTACAAGAGACATGTTCATCAGAGCTGTTAGGAGGTCCGGGCGCTGATTTCCTGAGAAAGGTTGCATTTTGGAGCCTGCGATCTTCAGGAGCCTGAGATCTTCAGGTTTGCTGAGATGATTTTGCGTGACAAGTGCAGCACTTCGTATGACCCGGTAGCACTTTTCCGTGGCAGGCGCAGTAGTTTAGACAGGTGGAGTCAAAAAATCCCAAAACGCAATGGTACGAGGCCGTCAGTCAGCTCTGCACTCAACTTTCCATTTTGAAGACGTCTTGAAGACGTCTTGCAGAATTGCTTGGTTTTTGATGTTGTCAAGTGCAAAAATTGAGGAAGTCTCGCTGAATTGCTGCGTTCTTGATGTCGTCAAGTTTCAAAACTGACCAAGTCTCGCAGAATCGTTTCGTTTTCAAGCTTGCAGGTAGATAGATAGACAGACAGAAAGAGAGAGAGATAGATAGATAGATAGATAGATAGACAGACAGACAGACAAATAGACAGACAGACAGACAGATAGATATGTAAATAGATAGATACATAGATAGATAGATAGGTAGGTAGGTAGATAGTCAGAGAAGGAGAAATAAAGAGAGAGAAAGTTGTTTTTTTCGCGAGCTTGCGGGTTCGTAGGGAATAAGGTCTGCCGAAATGCATAAGACTGAACCAGGTGGACCAGCAGAACAATAAGAATTTCCAGTTTCAATCTGGCCTTGGAAAGAATATTCGTGACACTTTTGGTAAAGATCTTTACGCAGTCTGTACAACTTTAAGCCCGACAAACTCCGACGAACTTAACCTTGCGCGCAAAGATGTCCAAACATTTCCTACGTGTGTTTTGACGTTTTCGCCCCTAAGACGCATGGAAAAACAGCACGCAGAAAGTAAAATCGCATTTTTATAACCAGTTTTTCCACTTTGGCAACAACATTTTCACGTAGCAAATTCGGCCCCGACGAACCCCGACGAACTCCGGCGAACTCCGGCGAACTCCGTTCCTGGGTCATCTCAGAAATGTGATTTCTAGTTTTTTCCTGATTAGTTTTAACCTACCACAAAGCGACACACAGCGCCTGAATGCCAAAGTTCCTTCCCAGCTGCTACCAACAAGGACGGGGTCAGGGTCATACCTTGTGTTCTAGAAATCCCTTATTCCCAACGAACCACGTTGCTCGCGAAAAAAGCCAAGAGAAAGAGAGAGAAAGAGAGGAGACCTCAACCACCTGTCGGTCCATCAGTGGCTTCGCCCTGCCATCCGTGACTCACAGCAATCAACCTCTCCTATAGGTTTCCTATTTTTGAAACTTCCGCCACCACCTTGTGCGGTACTACTAGTATTGTCTACTAAGCATATTTAAATATATTGGGTGGAATAACCATCCATTATATAACCATCTCTTGTAGGGTCCCATCCGGCTACAAGGCATTTCACCCATCACCATATGAAAGATCCAGAGAAAAGTGCCAAACTTTTTTCCCACTCCCTGCCCAAAATGGAAATGTTGGAGCCAAGCAGCATGTCTTTGTTGAGATTCTGCAAATTCATCAGGATGACACCCGTGTTGATAGGTCCCTCCTCCTGATGTCCAGATTTCTTGTACTGGGCTCAATTACCCTCTGGTAATTTAACAGTTTGCTATTGAAAAATGGCCATTTATAGCGGATTTACCGTTTTTAAAGATGGTGATTTTCCATCGTTGTTTGTATGTTTGCCAGAGGGTTGTCATAGGGCTAGTCTAAAATGGGGATCCCCACAGCCATTTTAACAGTTTGTTTCAATAACACAATCTGCTTGGTGCTATACCTACCCCTCTGAAAAATGATGGACTTCGTCAGTTGGGATTATGTAATTCCCAGCTGAATGGAAAATAGAGTTCATGTTCCAAACCAACAACCAGACAATGGTCGAATTTTGGATGATCTGGGGTACCTCCCAATGGTCATAACTTAGGAAACCACCAAAAATGTCCGGAGAAGTTTCTAAATCGACATGGCTAGTCTGAATTATGTCTGAATCATGTCTGAGTCAAACTTGTGCTACAAGGTAAAGTGAAGTTTTGAGCATCTTGATCTGTTCATTCCAAATTTCCATCAACGGCTCCCGGATACAGTACCAAAGATAGAAAAGTAAATAAAAGTCACTATACCATAGTCGGACTTTTCCTCACATCTCTTTTCTGCTGTTGCTTTTTGAAAATTTTGAAAGACCCAAGCAGTTTCATGGCTTCGTAGCAGGGAAAAAACCGCAGCCACTCTCTTCGCACCTTGCTAATCTGTCCAGTGTAAGCCACCTCAGTCCCAGATCAAATCAATTCTGGGAGTGAAACCATTGCCTGCTGTTACATAATACAATCACATATATATATATGTATACGACTCATATGACCAACATATATACAGTAATTACAGTAGATGCAATCAGTGGCAGAAAATGTTTGCATTCTAAGGGGATACAACTAAAGACATGTTCTTAAAACTAGCCTGGTTGTGATGAAGCAGCTGGTCACATGTGGACCCCGACGGCAGCAAGGTTCCTCATCGTTGCCCTGATCTATACCCTCCGGTAATCTAACATGGCAGTGGAACCACCCCCATATCTAGATGATTTTATCATATCTTATCATCAAAACCTCCATGGCTCAGGATTTTCCCAGCTACCCTCCGTTAAACTAAGATAGCTATTGTAAATTGCCATGTTTGATTTACCTATTAAAAGATGTGATTTTCCATAGTTTTTTGTAGGTTTAGCAGAGGGTAGCAATATGGATGACCGAAGGGTCACTTCACTCACCGATGGATCCAGCGCCGGCCCACACGGTGCCCAGATGTGCCCAGACGCCGAGAACTTCTGCGATGGAATCGAAGCCATGAACTCATTCATGCTGACCTGCCGAAATCCACCCCGAAAGCCATGAACAAGCTGCACGGATGGGTTGAACGTCCCCAGTTTGAAACATGCCCGGATGGGATTGGTTTGTGGGGGCGAAAATGTTGTTGATCCAAATCCATATCGAATAGGAACCAGAGTTTTTGAGGACACCATTTTACAGGTTCTTTATGCCTATAAGATCCACATCTAAATAGCTGGTAAATGGATGTTCATCACCTGTTTCAATCGAAAATACCTCTATTCCATCCAGCAAAATACTCGTTGGCAAATGGGTATCCCGAGGATTTTCACAATCTCCCAATCGACCAGTGAGTATTACCTCAACTTAACCAAGCAACACTCAGTTGTCAATTATATATTCCCACACCTGTAATTCGTTGAAACAGGTTGAAACCCCATAAAACCCCAAAATGTTCATGGGTACATCCCATTAAAACTCCTTATTAATGTGTTTATATATCATATAATTTTATATAGGGGTATTCACCAATCAGCAGATGCAGAGTTGTGACTCTAACGAAATGGGCATTTAGATGGAAAAATGATCGTTTTGAATAGGGGATTGACCAGCAAAGAATGTTTGATTACGAGAGGTTATATATATATATAGATGAAGAAAACAATGAGGAAGTGGATGGTCAAGTTGAATCAAAAGTCCATGAAACATATAAGTCAGGAATACACAAAAACAATGATGCATCTTTTTGTGCCCACAGAACACAAAAAAAAGAATCTAGGGCCTAGTAATTTTGAGTCAATCCTCAAGTCGTTGACGTTGCACATTCTGAATGGCAATGATATAAGCTAGATCCACCTAGAATTGCGTGGACTATGGTTGCTCCCTTGCACCTGACTGGAGGCAAAAACCACCCTGAGTATCCTTGGATGACCACAACTAATACCGTAACTGGATAGAAACAACAATAGGTCTTAGACATGTCCTGTTGTGTCAAACTTGCTATCGTTGATCCTGATGGAATGTCTGAACATAGGCGAGGCCATTATACCATCCACAAAAAATGCCATATGCCATGGTCAATGTTCATCCCGCCATCAAGGATTCCGCATCGGTAAATTCCTATGGATTGATGACCATCCCTCTGGGTATAGTAGAGTATACCATCCAACTCTTGACTCCGCATTTGGAGGGTATACATGGGCCCATATGGGCCCCGTTTTCAGACACACCCACCGAAAAAATCAACCAGGAAAGGTCGAAAGGTTCCCATTTGGTCGCCGGTGGCAGCGATGGCATCTCAATCCACAGTTGGGTGAGATTACCCCTTGAAGTCAGTCTGTGTACATATACTGTTATACTGTTGTGTGTACTTACACTGAGAAAGGACAACTGCAACGCAAACAACTATTGATTATGACAATGTGTAGTCATGCTTATAATATATATATATATATATTGGAAGGGTTTAAATGTAGGTTCACCCATGTTTATTGCTACCTGTACCTTCAGCGTTCTCAAGCCAAAAGTCCCCTGGCCTTCCGCCACCAAATCACGTCAGTGTCGGTGTACAAGGCATATCTGCGGTCATGCCTGCAGCAACAACCGGAACTATGCTGCAATGATGTGCAATGCACAAGAAGTGAGACCACACAGTAAAGAGACATGAGGTTAAACAGTTGAACTACAAGTACATGCGTCTAAGTATATGTATAATTATGTATATAATGTATGTATAAATATATAATATATCGAACTTACCGTAAAACGTAAATGTAATTTGATCCCCCATGAGAAAATGTCGAAATAGAGGCTGAAAAATCAATAGATCCAATACTATTGGGAAAATATTTACTGTTGGGGGGGAGGAATTACCTTGACTTATAGTTTGCTCATCAGAAAATGTGATTCACTTAGCCATGCTCCAATTCTACCGATGATTTTCGCTGCTGAGGGTCAAGGTAAACGTCCCGAAAACAACACATAACATCTGAAAATTATAAAATAATGGTATGACGTGGTATGCCAGTCAGTTTTAATAAATGATCGTTAGCCAGCATTTGCAGTTCTATCGCATCCGACATGAAATGGGGCGACATGTTTGTTTCCTGAAATAGAGGCATCATCCAAAATCAAACTCTTTGACATCATCCCAAAATGGGGTATACCCAATAGTCAAGCATGGCAATTTTGTTCAATCAAACATTTCGAAGAATTCTCCCAGCAACTTTCATGAAAAGTTCGCCAACAAAAACCAGCCACCTTTTTTTTCACACAACATATTTCCAATGCAGGATCTCAACCAGCAGCGCTTGCGCAACGCGCCTCTCCAGGATGTCACTACGGGTCAGAATGCTTGGAATCTCCAGGCGCGCGAAGGTGCCTGCGAGCAGTTTAAGAAACGTATTAAACACCAAAAGTGACAACCTAGACTGGTTGGTGGTATACCTACCTCAGTTGGGGTTATTATTCCCAGTACATGGAAAAATAACAAATGTTCCAAACCACCAACCAGTATAGAATGAGGTAATCCAGGACGTTGAAATCCTATAGGATCTATGAAATCCAATCCGAACAAAGAACGAACAAAATCACAGTGTGCGGCCTGCAATCCGTCCACTCTTGAGCACTTTGTCTTTTGAACTGTGATGAGTTGTTTTAGCGAAATCGCGTTGTTGTGTTTCCATCCCGCTATGGGTCCTCTTCCCACCAGTTCCGGAGTGTGTGGAGTAAAGTCCCAAAGAGACTTAATCCTGCTAAAATGCGGATCATTTCCGCATCAAAAAAATGGTGTTTACTATAATTTATACATATTTATACTACGGTTGTTCTTCATGGAGACACGGAACTTGACGAAAATCCTCGGTGAAGCCTGCAACGCATTCCGCATCGACGTCCTTGACGCTTTCCCGTTCCAACTTCTCAGTCAAACCTACCGGTGATGGATGGTGAGGGCCACGGCTTCCACCAGTGAAACTGCGGCTAAGGCATCATTTTTTTGTGGTATGTGCAGTTATGGCCATTTATCAGTTATAAGTACTTATAACCCCCATTTATAAAATGTATAATCCCATTTATAACCAGTTATAACTGGTAAATGGCCATAACTGTGGGGTTTTCTGACACACTCTTTTGATAAAGTCGCTCTGATTTGCCCTGTAAGCCATGTCTCAAGAAAGATTGAACATCAACCATCAAGAGATGTGACTCAAAAATGAATGACCGATAGTTTCACAATTCCAGCCATGTTTATAAATAGTTTATCTATGTTTATCTTTTTTTTTGGATGCACGTACATGCCGAATGTGTTTTGCGCAGATATTCGGGCTGGAAGTACCCCCAACTTTAAACGCAATTGTTGCCGGTAAAAAAAGGAGACAATCAGGTTTTATTCACTTTCCCAAGCCTCTCCTTAGTCCGTGTTTTGGGTCATGGCTAATCGTGGGTACCCTGCGCTAGGACTGTTTCAAAATCTGGAAGCCCAAAAATCCAGGGTTTATGGTGGTCATAAACTGGCGATGTTGGTGAATCACTGATGAGATAAACTCGTCCTGTCGGCAATGGGGCTCTTGACCCCCCGAATTTTGTTGGTTCAAATCCCCATTACAATCAATTTTATATAATATACATAGATGCATATATGTAAATGTATGTATATATATATATATATTTACAATAATAAAATATCGTGTAAATATATATATATACAATCATATATATATATATATACACAATCATACATACATATATATGTATGTATGTATGTATGTATGTATGTATGTGTGTATGTATGTATGTATGTATGTATGTGTGTGTATGTATGTATGTATGTATGTATGTATGTCTGTATGTATGTATGTATGTATGTATGTATGTATGTTCCCGGTGATTGCTTTGATATCCCTAAATCATCATTACACATGATCTTTTTTTGGAATTGCCACAAAAACCCTTGCTTTGGTTGATCGATATTCGACAGAGAGGCGATCGAGGAAACTGAGTCGATGGAAAATCAGCTTAGCACCTCAGTAAAAAAAAGCCGGAAGAATGTTACTTAGTAATGATGTTCATGTCCCATGTGGGGAGAAGATGATAAATGTAGGTCTGTAGATGATGTTCATGTCGTTTCATGTTGGTGAAAATAATGACAAAATTATGGACAAACTTGCATTTTGGGGCTTCAAAACCAGGGAAAATCCAAAATGTGCCGAACTCAGGCATGCTACCTCCTTTGTACCCAAGCAGGCCACTGGTGATGCTGCTGCACAGCTGAGTCACTTGATCTGGTTTCATAGATCATCTTGGGATTGAAAATCTGAACATGGCCATTCTGGAGATTCTGGAAAATCAAGATCCAACATGATCCAAGAGACCTCTCTTCTCCAAGCGTTTCAACCGTTCTTGAACTTCAACATCTAGATCCTCCTTCCGTTCTGGATTGATTTGAGGCTAGGGAAACTAAGGAAACAACCAAACATGTGCTATGTGTTTACTGCTATTCTCTGGTAATCAAAGGTGATAATGGAACATCCCAATCGACGTTTTGGGGAAACCAAACCGTTTATTTAATAATCCCCCGTGGTACCGCTCAAAAGGGTCTAGTCCTGGAAAAAAATGCCTTAAATCGTTTGGTCCACAACCTTTTGGAATTGATTTCCAAAGGGTACAACCCAACAGATTTAAGCCAACAACCAAGTTGCAATTTCCCGGGCAAACAAATTAAAATCCTGTTCCAAAACCTTTATGTGGACCAACATGTCTCCTGGCCCACCATTGCGCTGACACAACTCTTTTCCTGGGTCATAACCTTTATGATGATACATGTGTACCTAGCCCATTCAGATCGTCAAGTCGATTGAATTGGAAGATCACGACCTTTCAAAAACTGCTGAGGGTTTGGCATAAACACTTTTCTTGTCATATAATTCAAATCCTGGGTCACAGGGTTTCCACCGGCTCCATCATTTTTTTGCTCGCATGCTGTCAAGATCTTTCAAGACGGGGAGATGGATGACACTAGGCTTTGGAGGTCCAGAACTGTTTCTCTCTCTCTCTCTCTGTTGGAAATGACCAGAAATGATGTGTCCTCTCTACATGATTGTTGATCCCCGTCGGTACAAAAACGTGGGGTACAGTCCTAGAAAAAAATCGGTCTAAAATGATGACCCCTAACCTTTGAGAGAGGTTTTAGAGCTTTAAATTCCTGGCTCCTAACCTCTGAAGCCGAAATCTCACTTCCAACCACCTTTTTGAATTTTCTTTGCTAATTTCGTGGTGCCCAACGTCCAACATCCAATAAATTTACCCCTCTCATATCCAAGTAAAAAAAATATTTCCTGGATGCTTGCGTTGGTAACATGCCATATCTTCCCCCCCTCAATCTGATACGGAAAAAAATGAATTCCTGGCACCTGACTTCCCGGCTGACAGCTCGCAGTTTTTCAGAGTCCACGGCTTCACGAGTGCGGTCCGGCAGATGCCCACGGCAATGCACAACCCTTTTGCATGGACAAATGTATCTTCAGGAAAAAACGCCTGTTTTGCAATTTGGCCACACGTTGGAACAAAATTCTTCAATTCGTCCCATCATTTCCTATCTATGGATGGTTGACCTGGTGATGCGATTTTTTTCCTGTGGGGTCAGCCTTTGAAGATCATCCACAAGAATTCGGCCAAAAAAAGGTCCAGCCCCTTGGACTTTATTTTTGACACCTGCGCCTCGGCCTCTTCAAGTCACCTTTTTTTGGTTGGTGAAGCTGAAGATATGTGGTTGTACCCTTTTGCAAGGACAAATGCATTTTCAGCAAAAAAAACATATGTGTTGTAATTTGCGCGCGCGTTGACACAAAATTCTTGAATTCGTCCCATCATGTCCTATCTGTGGATGATTGGCCTGGTGATGCGACTTTTTTCCTGTGGGGCCAACCTTTGAAGATCATCCGCAAGTATTCAGTCAAAAAAGGTCCGGCCCCTTGAATTTTATTTTTGACACGTGCGCCTCGGCCTCTTGAAGTCACCTTTTTTGGTTGGTGAAGCTGAACATATGTGGTTGTACCCCTTTTGCAAGGACAAATGTCTTTTCAGCAAAAAAAACATGTGTTTTGCAAATTGGGCGCGCGTTGACACAAAATTCTTGAATTCGTCCCATCATGTCCTATCTGTGGATGATTGGCCTGGTGATGCGACTTTTTTCCTGTGGGGCCAACCTTTGAAGATTATCCCGCAAGTATTCAGTCAAAAAAGGTCCAGCCCCTTGGATTTTATTTTTGACACCTGCGCCTCGGCCTCTTCAAGTCACTTTTTTGGTTGGTGAAGCTGAACATGTGTGTCTGTACCCTTTTGCAAGGACAACTGTATTTTCAGCAAAAAAAACATGTGTTTTGCAAATTGGGCGCGCGTTGACACAAAATTCTTGAATTCGTCCCATCATGTCCTATCTGTGGATGATTGGCCTGGTGATGCGACTTTTTTCCTGTGGGGCCAACCTTTGAAGATCATCCGCAAGTATTCAGTCAAAAAAGGTCCAGCCCCTTGGATTTTATTTTTGACCCCTGCGCCTTGGCCTCTTGAAGTCACTTTTTTTGGTTGGTGAAGGTGAACATATGTGTTTGTACCCTTTTGCAAAGTCATGTAAAGAATCATACCCCCTCAATTAATCATGGTACATTTTTTCCTGGGGTTTGACATTTAGATATGTTCTAGTAAACTCCCATTTGATCCATCCACCTTCAAATTCCTGGCTACTAACCTTGGGAATTCTACAAACTTACCCATTATCAGAGTCATTCATGATTGATTTCCTGATGCCTTACATACACAGACTGATAGATCAACCCCCTCAATCACAACAGACAGAAATTGATTTCCTGCCACTGTACGTCAGGAAGCTTTCAGGAAAAAAAAACTGGGCCTTTTTTGGTATGATATTTGATTCCTGGCCCCGTATCATGCCCCTGGACCCTCACCCACTGTCTGCTAGATTTTTGGAAAATAGTGTTTTTTAAAAAGCGTACTGAACCCCCAGGGAAAAAAAACTGGTAGTACAGAGGAGGATATTGTTGAAGAAAACCATACGGAGTTCATAACTGTTCAAAATTAAAATCCAGTGAAGCTATCGGATTCAACCTTTTTACAAACCACTGAAATGCATTAAAAAGTATGATCACAACCTTTATGTAGATCCTACCCTCTCCTGTTCGACAGATTGGCCCAGAGATTTTTTTCCTGTACCCCAACCTTGTTTGGAAAACCATGCAATCCTGGCAAGCAAATCTTCGAAACATATAAAATCCTGTGGTACAACCTTATGTTACTAATCCTGCTTTCCTGGCTCCAACATTTGTTTTCCTGAACCCCAACCTTGCGACATCCATTTTTTGATGATTTTTACCTGACTTGGCATTTTTATTCGCCGAAGTGGAGTCACAGGAAAAAAAATACCGGTACAACGGGGGATATTTAATAACCGTTTATGAACCGAACCGTGCACTACGAACCGGAAATTTGAACCTAACCGAACCGCATCGAACCGTTACCATACTGTTATAGTGGATTTACCCATTAAAAATGGTGATGTTCCATAGTTATGTTAGCCTACCAGAGGGTATAAATCACATTACCTTTCACAGAAAAAAAATCCACTCATCTGTTAAAAAACAGCCATGAAAAATTGCAACCCAACCAGAAGAAAAAAACACAAGCAGTTTTCAAGTGGGCCCATGGATAACTTGCAACATAAATGAGAGGATTGTCCCACTTAGTAAATGGTAATCGAAGTACTTATGACTAAGTTTCAAGTTTCAACATATGAATTCTCCTACCACTAAGTGGTTATAACATCGTTCAATTCCAGTAGTGAATAGGGTAACCGCATTTTAATCAAATGATCATGTACAATTTTTGTATATACACGCACCTTTCAGAAATTCGAGCAACATATCAAGAATTCGCTCGACCAGCTTATTTGCATCGGGAAAACCACGATTTTTTTTCATACCTAGGTTGTATGTATGTATGCATGCATGAATGCATGAATGTATGTGTGTGTGTGCCTGTATGTTTGTTTGTTTGTTTGTTTGTATGTACGTATGTATGTATGTATGTATGTATGTATGTATTAATGTAATGTAATGTAATGTAATTTAATGTAATGTAATGCAATGCAATGCAATGTAATGTAATGTACGTATGTATGGATGTATCCATCTGCCTACCTACCTACCTATCTATCTATCTACCTATCTATCTATCTATCTACCTACCTACCTATCTATCTATCTATCTATTTAGCTATCAATCTATCGATCGATCTATGGATCTATGGATCTATGAATCTATCTATCTATCTATCTTTTATCTATCTATCTATATATTTATCGATCTACCTATTTATGTTTATCTCTCTCTATATAAACATATCTTTATATCCATGTATCTATGTATCTATATATCTTTGTAGATTTGTATCTATATATCGTTGTATATGTGTATCTTTGTATATATGTATAAGTATGTACGTATGTATGTATGTATGTATTTATGCATGCATGTTTGTATGCGCATGCATATGCATACGCATATGTGTATGCGTATGCATATGTGTACATGTATGATATATAATATTTGCCTTATAGTACACTAAATATATATATTACACACATACTTCCCCAGAGATACTCACTTACCTTCATTTTTTCTGATCCTGTTCCAGTCCTTCTCCGGCACGTGGCAAATTAAATGGGGATCAAAAGCCTGAGGGTTTTTGGTGGCAGTAGAAACCCATGACCAGCTCGGATAGTTGTCTTGGAGATGAAAACAAACAACCAGTTGACACCAGCAACAAAAACGTTGTAGATCGTTGTATGCTAAGAGAAACAACACTATACTTGGTAATGATGGGATAGACTAGTCCTCTAATGCTAGTAACATGTAACATGTATAACTGGTTGGTGGTATACCTACCCCTCTGAAAATATGAGTTCGTCAGTTGGGCTTATGACATTCCCAACTGAATGGAAACGTAAAATTCATCTTCCAAACCACCAACCAATTGATGAATATTGCAAACAAATCCTTTGCAAACATGGGAATGTTCATAAAGAAATATTGGTTTTCCATCTATTGAATCTATTGGATGATTGCAAGTGGAGAATGCTGAGGATATCATGGGGTAATCTTGGGATTTATCTCAAACACCTGGCAGTGGTAACGCAAGGAGAAGTTCTTTATGTTCACCAATCCAACGATATATATATATGTATATTTTTATTATATTTTTTATTAAATAATATATATATATAATATAAAAAGAACAAAATATATAATATATAATAAATAAAAGAAAATACATAGTATATAATATATATTGAAAATACAATATATGTAACATATATAAATATTTATGTATAATATATGTAATATATATATATAATATTATATATATAATATAAAAAATCAAAAATAGAATATATATATATATATATGATGAATATATATATATTATATTATATATTAAATATTAAATATTAAATATTAAATATAAAATATTATATATATATATATATTAAATAATAGATCTTCTCACATCTTCTCACACCTCCACTCACATCTTCTCACATCTTCTCATCTCCTCATCTTCTCATCTTCACATCTTCTCATCTTCACATCTTCTCATCTTCACATCTTCTCATCTTCACATCTTCTCACATCTTCTCATCTTCACATCTTCTCACATCTTCTCACATCTTCTCACATCTTCTCACATCTTCTCACATCTTCTCACATCTTCTCACATCTTCTCACATCTTCTCACACATCTTCTCACATCTTCTCACACATCTTCTCACATCTTCTCACATCTTCTCACATCTTCTCACATCTTCTCACATCTTCTCATCTTCTCACATCTTCTCATCTCACATCTTCTCCTCTTGCCCTCTTGCCCTCTCCTTCTTTTCTATTTCTCTTTTGAAGGCGGGAGCAGGGGCAGTGCCAACGAGACGGCACGAAACGCAACCCTTTCGCACGAAATGAGGGTCGATCGTCAAAAACTGTGGAAAAATTGCGATTTTACTTGCCCCCGAGCAACCCTTTCGCACGAAATGAGGGTCGATCGTCAAAAACTGAAGAAAAATTGCGATTTTACTTGCCCCCGAGCAACCCTTTCGCACGAAATGAGGGTCGATCGTCAAAAACTGACGAAAAATTGCGATTTTACTTGTGCCGGAGCAACCCTTTCGCACGAAATGAGGGTCGATCGTCAAAAACTGACGAAAAATTGCGATTTTACTTGTGCCGGAGCAACCCTTTCGCACGAAATGAGGGTCGATCGTCAAAAACTGCGGTAAAATTGCGATTTTACTTGTGCCGGAGCAACCCTTTCGCACGAAATGAGGGTCGATCGTCAAAAACTGCGGTAAAATTGCGATTTTACTTGTGCCGGACTTGTCTGTGTGTAAAAGCGCCTGTGTGTAAAAAGCGTCTGTGTGTAAAAGCGTCTGTGTGTAAAAGCGTCTGTGTGTAAAAGCGTCTGTGTGTAAAAGCGTCTGTGTGTATAAGCTTCTGTGTGTAAAAGCCTCTGTGTGTAAACGGGTCTGTGTGTCAAAGCGTCTGTGTGTAAAAGCGTCTGTGTGTAAAAGCGTCCGTGTGTAAAAGCGCTTGTGTGTAAAAGCGTCTGTGTGTAAAAGTCTCTGTGTGTAAAAGCGTCTGTGTGTAAAAGAGTCTGTGTGTAAAAAGCGTCTGTGTGTAAAAGCGTCTGTGTGTAAAAGCGTCTGTGTGTAAAAGTGTCTGTGTGTAAAAGCGTCTGTGTGTAAAAGTGTTTGTGCGTAAAAGTGTTTGTGTAAAAGTGTTTGTGTAAAAGTGTTTGTGTGTAAAAGCCTCTGTGTGTAAATGTGTTTGTGTGTCAAAGTGTCTGTGTGTAAAAAGCGTCTGTGTGTAAAAAGCGTCTGTGTGTAAAAGCGTCTGTGTGTAAAAGCGTCTGTGTGTAAAAGTGTTTGTGTAAAAGTGTTCGTGTGTAAAAGCGTCTGTGTAAAAGCTTCTGTGTGTAAAAGCGTCTGTGTGTGTAAAAGTCTCTGTCTGTAAAAGCGTCTGTGTGTAAAAGCGTCTGTGTGTAAAAAGCGTCTGTGTGTAAAAGCGTCTGTGTGTAAAAGCGTCTGTGTGTAAAAGTGTCTGTGTGTAAAAGCGTCTGTGTGTAAAAGCTTCTGTGTGTAAAAGCGTCTGTGTGTGTAAAAGTCTCTGTGTGTAAAAAGCGTCTGTGTGTAAAAGCGTTTGTGTGTAAAAGCGTCTGTGTGTAAAAGTGTTTGTGTAAAGTGTTTGTGTGTAAAAGCGTCTGTGTGTAAAAGCTTCTGTGTGTCAAAGCGTCTGTGTGTAAAAAGCGTCTGTGTGTAAAAGCGTCTGTGTGTAAAAGCGTCTGTTTGTAAAAGGGTCTGTGTGCAAAAGCGTCTGTGTGTAAAAGCTTCTGTGTGTAAAAGCCCCTGTGTGTAAAAAGCGTCTGTGTGTAAAAGCGTCTGTGTGTAAAAGCTTCTGTGTGTAAAAGCGCCTGCGTGTAAAAAGCGTCTGTGTGTAAAAGCTTCTGTGTGTAAAAGTGTTTGTGTGTAAAAGCGTCTGTGTGTAAAAGCCTCTGTGTGTAAATGTGTTTGTGTTCAAGTGTCTGTGTGTAAAAAGCGTCTGTGTGTAAAAAGCCGTCTGTTGTGTACAGCGTCTGTGTGTAAAAGTGTCTGTGTGTAAAAGTGTGTGTGTAAAAGTGTTTTGTGTGTAAAAAGTGGGCTGTGTGTAAAAGCTTCTGTGTGTAAAAGCTTCTCTGTGTAAAAGCGTCACATGTGTAAAAGCGTCTGTGGTGTAAAAGCGTCTGTGGGTAAAAGAGTCTGTGTGTAAAACCGTCTGTGTGTGAAAGCGTCTGTGGTGTAAAAGCGTCTGTGGGTAAAAGAGTCTGTGTGTAAAACCGTCTGTGTGTGAAAGCGTCTGTTGTGTAAAAGCGTCTGTGTGTAAAACCGTCTGTGTGTAAAAGCGTCTGTTGTGTAAAAGCGTCTGTGTGTCAAAGCCTCTGTGTGTAGAAGCGTCTGTGTGTAAAAGCGTCTGTGTGTAAAAGCTTCTGTGTGTAAAAGCGTCTGTGTGTGTAAAAGTCTCTGTGTGTAAAAGCGTCTGTGTGTAAAAGTCTCTGCGGGTAAAAGCCTCTGTGTAAAAGTCTCTGTGTGTAAAAGAGCCTGTGTGTAAAAAGCGTCTGTGTGTAACAGCGTCTGTGTGTAAAAGAGCCTGTGTGTAAAAAAGCGTCTGTGTGTAAAAGCGTCTGTGTGTAAAAGGGTCTGTGTGTAAAAGCGTCTGTGTGTAAAAGCTTCTGTGTGTAAAAGCGCCTGCGTGTAAAAAGCGTCTGTGTGTAAAAGCGTCTGTGTGTAAAAGCGTCTGTGTGTAAAAGAGCCTGTGTGTAAAAAGCGTGTCTCCATACTAACAACAGAAGACTCTGCTCCTCTACGCTCTCGGGCCATCCGTCGTCTAGTTAATTGGACAACTCACTATAAATGGCAATTTTCAATAGCAAACTGTTAGTTTACCAGAGGGTAATTTCAATGTGAAATAAATGGAATCCACTTCATCCTGGCAACCCCTTCGATGCCAGCTGATCCAGTCCCTTCGAAAAATGGCTGAATCAGAAAACACTTTCTGTGCCCTGCAAGGTCTGAAACACATACACTCTGGTGATTTGTTGCAGTTTGCTATTGAACATGGCCATTTATATAGTTCGTTGAATTACCCTCTGGTAAACCAACATAACTATGGAAAATCACCATTTTCAATGGGTAATTCCACTAGAAATCACCATTTTCAATAGCTATGTTAAATTACCAGAGGGTACCCGCTAATAGCATGGTGGATCTTAACCCATCGTCAATCCAATCCCATCATTTCCAGGAAAACCAGGTGCCATCGCGGCCCTGTTTTAACCAGGTGATCTGCTAGATGAACACCTGGGATCTAAGTGTTCTACAGAGATATGCCTTGACTTAAGATGGACTTAGGGGCTTTATCAAAGGACAACATGAAAATATACAACAGATTTCCAATGATTTGGATGTCAAGGCATATCTCTGTAGATGTCAACTTTTGCGGATATCATACTGAACGTTTGTAAATATAATGCACAGAGAACAATATCTTAAACAAAACACATCCTTAATTTGTTGTTGGTTTCATTGGGCAACGTCATCCCAAAAAGTTTCATGATCGCCAAATCAACTGGGGTTTTAATGAGTAATTCTCTGGTGAAAAACCTGGTTGTCTACTGGTGAATTCCGGAATCTTGCTGCTTAAATCGCCACTCTTGAATCCA
>CAMXCT020003470.1:17007-63856 GCA_947184155.2 Cladocopium goreaui
TTGTACATCATGTATAACTCCACAAAAAACATCAAACATACAAACAATGTGGCCCCCCCCAGTTATGAGTTGGTTTATAACCCCCATTAACTATAGTTATAATTAAGTACAATAAACCATAGTTATTGGAGTTATGTTCACCAACTTAGCTATCTAGGGGGCCCCACATTGTATCATCCAAGTTCTGCTTAAATACCCAAGAATTGTTGGTGAATTTTCCCCACTCTTGGTGCCAAAATCCCGATTTTGTTGGTGAAACCAGCTGTTCTTTGGCAGTTCCGATCAGCACCCCTCGCCTGTCGGTCAAACTCCGCCAGATTGCGGGTGCCCTCGTTGTAGTGCTCCTCGAAATCGTCCGTCACGTAGTAGGCCACGTTCAGGGTGGCAGTACTTCGTTCGTTGCGGTAGGCATTGTTTGGCTGAAAGGAAAACTTGCTACCACCGTCCTGAAGGGGACGATTTCCAGGTCGCGAGGTGAGGTTCTGATTATTCTAATTCGTCCAAATGTTTTGATGTGTGTTGCAGTCTCCCTTATTAAGCAAAACAAATAAAGTAGTACCCATTAGTGTCCTGGGACTCTATTGTGTGAAAATGTTCAAAAAAAATGGAATATTTTGTGAATGGGGGTGAGCCTCTATTGTGAGAAGTTTTTTCTGAGATCCATTTTTTTTCAGGAGGAGCTTTATCCACCTTTCTACACCTTTCTTTGGGTAAAGCTGGTCCATTTACTTTAGAAAGTCATATCCATGTTAAAGCCTTGAAAATGCAAGGTTGTCCAAATCATTAGATGCCTTATTAAACCCTTAGTTTAAAAAAAAAAAGCACCCACACATTTTTTCAAGGGGGTATCCCATGTGTGACCCAGATCCTCAATAATGTAATTGTTTCGATGGTACCCTATTGTGCACAAAAACTTTTGGGGCCATGTTTTTTGGATTTAAAAGGAAAATCAATTGAAAGTAGATTGATGTCAATTGAAATCCTTACTTAAGTTGACTATCCAAAAAATTGTTGAGGGAGGGGCGTTTAAAATGTCGATTTATTGAATATCGTAAAATTGTTGAGGGCCCCCCCCCCCACACTAATCAGTATCCAACATTACTAACAAATCATCTCGCGTCAGGTCTTGTGTAAACTCGCAGAATACCTTGTATCAATAGATTGGTTTAAGGGAAATTTTACAGGGAAAGCCCCACATTTCATGGGAAAATCTACTGTATGGTTTCCTGTATGTTTTCCCTTCAACCAATCCATTGATTGTATAAAAGTCCACCAATATCTGTTGGGTATGGGCAACGGCCCAGAAAAAATCTGAAAAAGCGCCACGGCACTCAGGCGTAGCCTCATGGTGAAGCTGGCAATAGATCAATTTGAATCATAATCTGGTTGGTGGTTTTAAAATGTTTTAACCATCTTGAAATGGGAAGGATGACATCCCATATATGATGGACCACAAAACATGTTTGAAACCACCAACCAGTTTCTATATCCTGTGAATGATTGGGTTTTCTGATAAAGCATCCCACCTATCTGAACAACCCACATTTTGTCTTTTCCGTCCTTCGCGGCAAAATTGGAGGCCAACGTCAAGAGTACCAAGAGCAGTACCGGCAGAGCCTGAAAGATTTGCACACGCTGCATCTGCCCATCGTCATGGTGATGTCCTCGGGAGTCTTTTTGCCGGCTCCAACATGGTTATCCTCCAATGTCGGGCTAGAAAACAAAGAAAATGTAGGCTTTAACCAGTAAAAACAATCAATCATATTGGTATAACAAAAAGTTAATGTAAATAGAATTGGAAATAGTGGGAATATCATGGAACATTTTTGCTCCAGGAACTTAACATCGTGATTTACAGAATGGGGTTTACCATGCTTGCTTTCCGGATGATACTCAAAATTCCCCACTACAGCTTCTGCAGTAAATTGGTGGATGAACCAATGTCAAAAAATAATCAGATCTTTTGGCTGTTTCCCCAATCAATCGTTGGATCTTGCCCAGAAAACATGTAGCCCAAAACATGCCAAAAACCATCAAACAGACTCTTTTTTCTCCTTTAATTGATCCCACCCTATCAAAACCTCATCGATTGGATTTTGTGTGCAACTATAGGCCTTAACAGTTATGATTGGCTTATAGTAACATATGTAAAACCTTTGTTATAGGAGTTGGTTCATCCCATTTACAACTGTTAAGGGCCATCACTGTGGATTTTGCCGCCCAAAACAATCTGGCCAACTCAGCCAATGCACGGTGTCGGGGCCCATGGTGATGTTGATGGAATGCCGGACCGCCACCGAAAAACGCGGCAAACAGGTCCTGGTGTCACGGTCCCAAAAGCAGGCTGCGAATCTGAGCCGTTTTTTTGTTCCAAGTGCGTTTTGAACATGGGGGATATGCCAAGGGTCTGGGCATTTTTTCGGTGAAGCATGGTGAAGCCTTAAACTCAAACCATAGAAATTTTGCTGGGATTCTATGTTCAGACAGTTACTAGGTATATGCTATGCTTCAGTACCAGTGGCTCAGCGGTAATCAAGTCGAAGGAGCCATGGGCCAATGGGGGGTGTTTTCGACCATGGGTCACCTGGGGTCGGAAACCCATCATGACGCTTGGAAGTAGACTAACATTGGCTTGTGCCAAGAACAAGCAGGAAGCTAAGTCTACCATATTTAGCTGCATTTAGCTTTAAAGGTCACAACCCTGGTGCCCTTCTGTTCACACGAAAATAGCTGGATTTTTGCTGGATGTTCAATGCCCATTCTCTACACTTAAAGCCCTTTACCAGCTATAAATTGTTCAAAGCGGTTGTAAATGGGGTCATCATTCAATAAATGGGGTTGTAAGTTGTAACTGACTTAATTATAACTGGTAAAGGGCCATAAAATGCCATAACTGGAAATATATTTGGGAAACTTACAAGTCCTGACACATCTGACAGATCCCCATACTTTGTCTCCATGCAAGGCGGTGCCCTAGTCTGTGAACGCGAATTTGGTTTCCACATAACTCCAATAACTGTTGGGTTTATGGTTAATATATAAGAGAGTCAATGGGAGGTATAACTACCTTATAATTGGATTATAGCCACCATTTACAAGTTTAATCCCAATTTTTGCTGGAGAACATGTTTACCAACTTCGCCATCACTGGGGGGCTCCACCCTGTAACCTCTCTGCACGTTGGTCCTCGGGAGTCATGAAATCCTGCTGGTAGTGGTGGCGCTGTTGCTGTGGCATTCGCTCCTCATCCCCATAGGTGTCATAGACTTGCCTTAGGGTCGATCGGAGCCGTTTGAACCGTGGTGTGAAGCCAGTTCACCCCTTGGTGAATATCGATAGACGAGTTGGTATACATAGACTGAGCTCCGTCAGTCTAACCTGGTTGCGAACTGGTTCTCGTGGTGTATTTGTAGCTATTCCAATCATGGATTTTAATGGTCGCTTTTCAATAGGTTAGTGGAAGCCCCATATTAGCAATCAATCACTGGGTTTTTGACAGTGCTCAACTAGGCTAACGGATGCAAACGGATGGATTGACATTCTGGATATTGGGGTCGCTACCAATGGCACTTCCGTGTCTGCTATTTCGGGATGGGTTGTAAACATGTTCCCCTTCTGTTCACATCAACATAGCTCGCTAATGAGTTTCTCATGGATGCCCATCCTGCCCTTGAAACATGTGTTAATATGCGGCTTTGTATCTCCTGTTGCCTCAATGTTCAATGTTCATGAGCCACCTGTTCAACGTGTTCATTGCTTGGTACACTGATATGGAGGTGTCCTAACATCCATTCAAATAGGATTTTCCACTATAAATATACACCATCCAGCTATTGGGGTACATGGAAACCCTCATATCTTGTCATATCTTAAGACCTTGGGGCAGCCATGTCCCGGGACACGACCCATGTCCGTCCCAGGATCTTTTTCTCGGGGTCCGTAAGGCATTGGAATGCTTTGCTGAGCTTCTTGAACGCCTCTCAAGTCTCAAGTCAGCCGCACAAGAAATGGACCCAACGAATGGCGCCCCAATGTGGTGATCAATGGATTGGGTTAAGGGTTTCCTGGGAAAACCCCATGTTTTCATGGGAAAATCAATGGTTTCCTGTAGATTTTCCCTTAACCCAATCCAATGTGGTGACCATTGAAATTGGCTTCACATGAAATATATTACAGCAAGACATGTATATTCCTAGGATCACAATTACAGTATCACCAAATTGCACGACGCATAATATGGTAGACACACCTGGTTACCTGGTTGTGAATTGATAAAGCTTAAGACTAAGACTATATCCCATATGCTCCTTGTATGGTATATTTACCTACAAAACTGGGTGATTTTGTTCGGGCAAATGTTGGTGCATATACCAGCACCATGGAGCATCTGGGTATCTGAAAAGATCTTCTTTCGCACACTAAAAACAGATGTCGGAACGTTCACCTCCCCATGGTGTTTGCAACAATTTTGTTAAGGGATTTCTTGGGCAAATCCCCATGGCATCCTTGCCAAATGGAGCCAAATGCGTCTAGATTATCATTGGCCCACATGAATCTGGCTGAATTCTCCCCAAATCCCACGGAGAACATCATCAATGTTCACATCAAAACAAAGGTTTTTTTTGGAGTATCCTTATCCTTTGGTAAACGAACATAACTATGGAAAATCACCATTTTTTTTGGGTAAATCAACGAACTAAATGGGCAATGGCTTCCATAGCAAACTGTTAGTTTACCGGAGGGTATCCGTATCATTTTTGGGCACGCCCAATCATCATCGCAGCGTTTCAACGGTGGGTCGCCCCTGCGGCTCCCAACCTCGTCGGCTCCGGGCGCACCGTTCTTGTCGGGGTGCAGCTTCAAAGCCAACTTTCGGTAGGCCTGACGAAGAAGACACATCGACCGGTGCCGTGAAAAAAGAAACGCAAATTTGCACCCAAAAAAATTGGTGTCCTCTCTTGTCAAGTTGCAGAGATGTCCTACAATGGGGGTATACCACGGTATAGCGTATTCCCCAATATTGGAGATACGGAAAGGTCTGGCTCAACATTGAAGGCGTATTTCACCCTGACCTGACCTTCTTTGCGACCTCCTCATTTGCATTCTTTGGAACCTCCAAGATGTCGTAATAGTCCTGCTGGGAGTTGCTGGGACTTCAGCTACCCACCAAAAAATGTTCGCGGGTTTATGTTTGATCATCTTCTTACTGGTGCTTAGTAGGGAATGGATGGGAATGGGGGAATGGGATGATTATTACTAGTGATTATGGATCATTCCCTCATTCCCTGCTAAGCACCAGTAAGTGATCTTCACTTATTTTGGGAGTCATGATAATGTGGGGAAGAAAGTTTAGAGAAAACATGCCGACAGTGTAGACACATCATGCAGTATAGAACCTGTTTCACTAGAAAGGATTGGAAATTAGAATCCAAACCATATCGAATGACGTCGCCTTTTTTTTTATTGTGTGTCAAGCTGTTGGTTCTTTCAAGCTGTTTGTTTTCAGTTTGTATCGTAATATTGGCCATGAGTGGCATCAATTTTCCACCACAATAAGCAGGAATACTGCAACCAACCATTCCTATGCTACCTGTGCTTTCCCACCTTCCCCAGCCCAAGCATCCTTGGTTCGGAGGATGCGCTGCACCAACTGCATTTGCTCGGAGGTGTATTGTTTGCCATCCTCAGCTGGCATAGGTTGGATCCGTATGAGGTGTACATTCCAATAAGTTTCTTGATTAACTATGCAAGAATGGATGTTAACCAATTTATATCTTAAGTTTACCATCTTATCAGATTAGCAACTATCATGTTATCCTAGTTCGGAATCAATTATAAATGGATTGTTCACCAACTTATATAAATTCACCAACTGATCTACCAGGTTCTTCAAAGTGACCCTCTTGAGGTGGTCAAGCGACCCTTTTGGGATTAAGTGATCTTGGTGGCTGAGAAGGTCACTATTGAAGAAGCAGGAAATAAATGGGTTATTATCTATTAGTGGGATAATATTGATGAAATGTGTTCAAGTATTGTTAATATATCATCTATGAGTCTACAATGTGGGGTCCCCTAGATAGCTAAGTTAGTTTATAATTCCAATAACCATGGTTCATGTTAGTTATAACTATAGTGAACGGGGTTTAATTCCACCAACTTCGCTATCTAGGGGGCCCCACATTGTGAGACTACAAAGTCTATTAAAATAAGCCTATATAAATCATAAATTATAGAAATCTACTACTGTTATTTCTGTATAACCCATAGGATCCATGTATGGTATATAGGCTAACATTGGGGGTATATTGATGGTAAATGTTACCATATATAACATACATGGATCCTATGGGTAAGTCTATAAATAACCCAAGATCCCATCCCCCCTCCACCGCGCCTTGGTGGTTCGCACGTTGCTCGCCGCGGCGCGTTGCCTCGGCCCCTCTGAGGCCGTCGGGTCCGGCGCGCGCGCGGCGCCAGGCGACGGCGAGGCGCCGGGGGAGCTGCCGCCGGTGGCGCCGGCGGCGGCCTATCCGCGGTGGTGGACGAATGGAGGGGAAACCCAGGGGAAAACCTCTGAAAGTGGTGAGTTTTCCTACAAAAATTGGGATTTCATCAGCAAAATGCGGAATTACATCAACCAAAATGCTGACTTAACGAGAAAACATGAAGATTTAACCGGCCGGAGAAAATGGTGAATTTACCCATGAAACCTGGGACGTAACCATATAGACATTTTGGCACAACTCATGATAAATTTGGGATTCTCAAGTATGATTTGAGACGATTTTAGACAATGTAGAGGTTCCTAGGACAATTAGCCATTCTCCATAGCTATCTTAAATAACCCTTCTAGCCGAGCTTCTTATCAATCTTTTAGCCAACGCACCGGCATCCCATTTGTTGCCTTCAGGGTCCTATGGTTTTTGGGCCGTCTTTCCGAATACACGGATTGACTCCCCGGTTTGCTCCTGGTTTGGGCTGACACACCTAAGGGGGTGCCGGTCAGTTTTTGCCGAGGGAGGTTAAGAGGTTTTGAACATGTTTGAACCCAAGGCTTGCACATACATCTTTGACTGGTCATTGATCCCCAAGTTGCCTAATAACCAAAGCGCAAAATGACTCAGTTCAGTCATGGTGTTTGCAACTTAAATCCCCATTTCTATCATGACTTGTCCTGGGTAAATCATGGTAAATCTAAAAACATCCCATCTCTTCAAGGATCAAGCACCACATTTTGGGCGATAGTCCTGTCCCTGGTCTCTTTCCCGCCTTGGCTAGGAGGTCATCGATGGATGTGTCCGTTGGACACATGCGCTTGGCCTTCTGAAGGAAGCGAGATGCTTTTTCGGCCTCGGCGACCATCAAACGGTGGGCATGAAATCACCAAGAGATTGGGGGTTCACCAGAAAAGAGATGGTAAATTATATAATTATCAATATCATTATCATATACAGGGATATATATATATTGGGATAATATTAATTAAGTAAGATTATTGTAACATTATATAGCAAGTCTAAAAATCCCCCTAGTGAATCTCCTACTCAAGTCCTATGATCCCCAGTTAATCCAAGATATTTGGCCATAATTATAAGCAACATTACCCTCTGACAATTTAACATAGCTATTGAAAATTGCCTTTTATAGTGAGTTTTCCCATTAAAAATGGTGATTTTCCATAGCTATGCTAGTTTACCAGAGGGTAACTATTATATCCCAGATATCCTGATATGTTTTCTCCTAGTGAATCTCCTATAATAAAGTCCTATATCACCCAATATTTTTTTAAGCAACGCTAAGCTAACACCACTGACTGAGGTCCCCAACATCTCCAGCCGCCAGTGCAGCTTGCGCAATCCTTGGATCTCTCTCTGGATCGCTTGGGATTCCCCAAGATGCGGTCGACCATGGGTCAATGGGAGATCTTCAGGATCCTAAAATGTAGCTACCCGGCCTGGTAAACATACAAAAAACTATTGAAAATGGCCATTTATAGTTGATATTCCCATTAAAAATGGTGATTCCTCCATAGTTATGTTAGTTTACCAGAGGGTACTGTACCATAGAAGTATAAGATAGTATAAGGCCATATGTTGTGGGGATATTCACTGAAATTTAGGCCTAAACAAATAGGCCTTATATATGGTAAATGCATGTAAATTATCATATTTCACCAACCTGAAATGTTGGGCCATTTGGGGATGATTCCCCTTACTAAACATGATTCCAGTGAGGGAGAACAGTGAGGTCGTTTTTTTTTTCCAGATTGGTGAAATCCCAAGTAGATTGGAAATTTCAATCCTAAAGATGTGAAAATTCACAAATGGAACATGTTAGGATTGATGACCATCTGGATATAAATGGATAAATGGATTGATCAATTACTAATTTGGGAAGGGCGTTAATGTTAACTGATGTTCAAATCTATGATAGAGAACTACACATGTTCGGCAAATAAATGGTCATCTTAGGCAATTGTTTGGCAATAAGATATAGACCTGGGCACAAGAGTAGATTTCCAAGTCATGGATAGTCATGGTGGATTTAGAGTAGCTGGAAAATATGAGACGCTGTGCAACAAAGTAATCAATAAAGCTTAATATCACACACAAAAAACAAGTGGATATATAAACATGGTGGATTAATAGGGAACTATATAATATATGATAAACTGTGCAAACAAGAAATCAAGCATATGTGCAAACATGTGCAAACAATATCAACAGAAAAGAAGCAAAACAGATCCAAACAGCAACTTGCTTTCATGATCATTACCCCCATAGGTTTCATGATCAAAAAACCATCAAAATACCATAAGACAAACCCAAGAATCTGCTTGCACTTCTCGATCTCCTCCTTGTTGGCTTCCGACATGGCGATCCGAACCAAGCTGCTGAGGACTGGTTTTTGAAAAAGCCTTCCTGCTGAAAATGAAGAGCTGCAAGTCGCAAGTGTTCATAAAGTTATAGAATTTATAGAAGTCATGAGGATAGTGCATTCCCTGTATTCGGCTGCTGTTTCTTGGTTTTTGTTGGACATATCTCTGAGGTTCTTTTTTGTCTGGGGCTGGAGCCGGGAGTTTCATCACCATTGCATCACCATTTTTTTCGGATAAAGCGCTGGATTTAGGGATGCCCATATTGGATAGCATACAAGGTGGTGCCCCCCCAGTGATGTTAGTTGGTTTATAAACTGAATGAATACTATAGATAAATCTACCATAAGCCGTCATAAGCCATAGTTATTGGAGTTATGTTCACCGACTTAGCTAACGAGCTGGGGCACCACCTTGTGTCTTCAGGCAAACCCTTTGGGATGTGCCTAAGATGGTCCCCATGTTGAGGTTACCACCGGCCACTGGATTTAGGGCTCAGAAGCGCCTCTGCCGGCTTGAAGAGTACAGGACCCAAGTCATAAGCAAACCTCAGCTTAGCACATGAGAAAAAACTTCAACAATGGCTCAAAACGAACATGTGTTTTACTGCTTGGTGGTTGACCTACCCCTCTGAAAAATCATGGAGTGAAAGTCAGTTGGGATGATGACATTCCCAATATATGCAAAAATAAAAATCATGTTTCAAACCACCAACCAGTTTATGTTTTTTTTGGGGGTAAAGAACAAACACATGGCTTTGTAAAGTAAAATACGATAATTACATATAATTACCCTACATCCACTGGCTTATCATGTGTTTTCCTATTAAATCGCACATGTCCATCCCAGCTTTGAGGGCACTCGATTTCTTGCTTCCATCCATATATTCCCATATAGGTTCCCCATAAAAATACCAAAATTCTCCAGAGTCGTAACGAAAAAACATCACCAGCACGACATTCGTCTCAACCGCCAGGTGGCATACGGTCCACAAACATCAGGGCATGCTCCTTGTAGCTCCACCTACCACAGCGTTCGCACCGTGACTTGACGCGCACCAAGCGCACCGTTGAGTGGTGCCGGCAATGAATCTTTGGCTTAACCGATATGAATTGACCCATGGAACTATGGCCATTTATTAGTTATAAGTACTAAGAAAACCCCATTGATAGAATGTAGAATCCCATTTATAACCAGTTATAACTGGTAAATGGCCATAACTGCATGGAACTGTCATGGAACTGTCAACGAAAAACATACAACAGCCAAGAAAATGACCATTTTGACCAGCATGTTTTCCGACTTTGATCATGTCAATTTACCCGAAATGAAACATGGCTGCCTGGAAAATCCACTTCTTTACATGGGCACATCATCTATATGGTGAATTTTCCACAAGCCATGTTTGATGACACCAGAGGGTATTTCAAACACTGGATCCAGAATGAAGCTGCTGTGCTTGTGCTGAAGTCGCCGCTCCTGCCGCCCAAGTCTCACATTGTAACCTTAGATATCTTAGATACATTACAGCAGCATATGAAACTTCATGTGGTAAATACAATAATAAACCATCTCCAATAGAGGTTACCCTCTGGTAAACTAACATAACTATGGAAAATCACCATTTTTCATGGGAAAATCCACTATACATGGCCATTTTCCATTGCTATGTTAGTTCACCAGAGGGTAATGATTGGAGGGTTAGTACCCCAGTCATGGTGGATGGGATGGTGACCATGGCATTGGCGAAGCCATCATTTTTTTTTGATGTGTCTTGCTCCATCAACAACAAAAAGAACAAAGTCCATAAGCCATCAACCTATCGTTTATTAATACTGGTTGATGGTTGACCAACGCCTCTGAAAAATATGAAAGTCAGTTGGGATGATTATTCCCAATATATGGAAAAATAAAACATGTTCCAAACCTGTCATTTAACAATACACATCACTCAAAAAAAATGCATATCTCCGACTCACCAATGCCCTGCGCTTGCACCGCCATTTTCTGACCGAAATCGGGTCCTTCGCAAGGCTTCTTTGTACCCTGCACCTGCACTCCATGGCTTCAATGCTTGATCTTAGGGATCCGTAAGTTTGCAACGTTTTTCATGCCTGAAGTTCACAGAATTCAGAACAAATCTTGGATGTGCTTAAGGAACCCCCCAAAAAATAAAATTAAAAGAAAAACATAAACAAAATATAATTTCCTATATAGATTCCCCAAGTAGTGGATATCCCATTTCGAAAATAAACCAAGAAACTGTTTGTAGGTGAGTTAAACACCTGAAGGACTAGAACAGCTTGGAATCTACAGTAATCCAGCGTGTGACCATCAGTTGCATCTATTGTATAGATGTGCATAACCCCCTCGGGGTCCCCAGTCCTAAACTCGATCAGTTTCAGAGTTTGGAGAGAAAACATCCTCATATATCCCAACTTTCATGGTCCATATTAATCCATATTGCACCACTGTTTGATCTTTTTATATTAGATTCGACATATTTCAACATGTTTCCAACCATGAAACTAGTTGACCTTGATAGTCCTCAATGCTTCTCCACCCAGTCTTTTTTTGGGCAGGACATGACCCCATCCCTGCAAGCACCTCAGGTCAGGGGCTGCCACCTCCTTGCCACGTGCACTTCGAGACCTGTGGCATTCTGAAAGGTGCCGTGCATGAAGTAGGAGCAGAAGCGGTGCCTCAGACGCAGTCGGTACGACTGGAGGATAGTCGCCGCGAAAAGGGTGGCGACTGGTGCTTTTTGACATTTTAGGGTGAAGGGGAAGTAGCATATTTATATAATGTGGGGCCCCCCAGATAGCTAAGTTGGGGTTCACATAACTCCAATTTCACTACGGTTCATGATACTTCTAACTATAGTATTCATAGGGGTTATAAACCAACATTCACATCACTGGGGGGTCCCACATTTATAGATGGGTGAAGTCACGAAATGGGGACAACAAAACCGATCACCTGTTGGTTATTAGCAAGGAACTTACGGTTATCCCATTTATGGATGGGTTGTAAAATGTTATAACATGTTGTATATAACTATGGTTACCCTCCGGCAAACTAACATAACTATGGAAAATCACCATTTTTAAATGGGAAAACTCACTATGTCTATGGCCATTTTCAATAGCTATGTTAGTTTACCAAAGGGTATTAAGAGTTATTAACCACCCTATAGTTCAGCGCCAGAACTCTGGAGATTCAGAGTTATTAACATTTATTAACCACTAAATAGTTCAGCAGCATGATCCACCAAGTGGTGCCCCAGAGCCCCAGTCGAGATGCGAATACTGGAGGTTCAAATCCCTCAATGCCAGCAACGCTTGGTCCGCCGACTTAGTTCCTGCAAGCTGAAGCTTCACCGCACCTTTCTCCCGCAGGGCCTTGCGGCCGGGGGAACCAGGACCTTTGGGGGTGCTGTCAATCATGGCTAGCTGGGAAATCCTCTAGAAATGGAGGTTTCGATAGGAAAAACATGAACAACAAAAAAAACACATTTGCCGCTGCCATCTTTGATTACCGGAGGGAATAGTTGTTGTCATCACATGATGATCACTGTGTTGTCAATGTCAATCGCATTCTGTCTTTGTTCATTCCATCTTTCGATTACATATATCATTGTGATTCTGCTATCACCATTAACATAGTGTCAACCAAGCAGGTTCGCAAGGATGCCCAAAACATTTCTCCAGAAACGATAGGATCTGAGTTTAGAATTATGCAGGGATCATCTGGCTTCCAAGGGTACAAAAATCTTCGGGGAAATATGTTGCACCTAAAAAAAACATGGGATCAGAATGGATCAGACAATTCATGACATGGCTGCAAAGATATCCCCCTGTTGTCATTTACCCATGGTTGTCATGTCAGAAAAAATTCCCTTGCTTGAGTCACCTTTCTTGGTAGATGAATAGTATTGATTAACTATATACCTATTTGCACATCACTCAAACCTCTACGCGTGATATATCCATGTTAGTGGCTTCATCATCAAGAAAACAAAAATATGGTTTATCGAACATTGTGTAAAAACACGAAATCAACTACATTCCCGCAGGATCCATGTATGGTATATATGCTAACATTGGGGGTATATTGATGGGATCCATGTTACCATATATAGCAGCACCATGGATCCTATGGGACTTGATCATAATCTTCCCCATTAAAGATGCCTCTTGGATGGTCTAACCAATTTTCAACCACAGCCATCGCAAACAAGTCACCTTCTCCATATACGCTGCCAGGTTATTGGGCTGCGTGTCGGCAGAGACGGACAAAATGCTGGTGTTTTGTGGCATCACCAATCCTGAGATGAAACCGCTGCACTCTCCCAGCCCCTGCTTATCTTGTACTTCAAATCAGGCAATTCGATCTCGAAACAAGGGAATAATATAGAATCATTTCTTCCTGACTATATCACATGTTTCCCAGTATACCCCTTCTGCATCCTTCTCTTGGTTAGTTCTTGTCAGATTCCAACAGAATGATACGCTCATGGTAATACATAGCTAAATTTCTGTTGAACAGTCACCAATAGTTCAACCAATCCTCCAATCCTCAACAACATGGTAGGTCTTGAAGCAAGTTTGCACCTCTGGGAATCGACCGATGGAACATGTCACAATTTTAATTTCCTCGCACCCACAAAAAAAAACGAAGTGCATGGCTACAACTCGAAGGTGGGTGCTGGTAGCTCCATAGAATTGGTACACTGTGACCCCCAGGTGCTGGATGAACTGACCCCCAAATGCGCAAATCCACCATTCATCCAGGGTTTTTTTGAGAGGTGGTTGCTAATGAGAATTCATGATAGTACCATTTATCATATATATATATAATATTTATATATATATACATACCATAAAAAATAAAGAAAAAACCTGGCAATCTCGAAATTGCCATGTTAGATTCCCAAAAAGTGAAAGCCTCAACATTCCCTACTCTATCCTACACTTAATCTCTTCATTTTGGTCCCATCTCTTCAACCCTTACCGAGCCAAAAATATATCCCTCGCCCTGTCCCATCTCAATTGGTTCGTCAACCTTCCCAGTATGGGCTATAATCATTCCCTGTAAAGCAATTAGATCCAATTAGTATCCAATTAATTAGTATAACCCCTATAATCCCATTATTAAAACATTCACAGAGGCATTTTTTCATGGAAAAAACCCTGGAAAAACGCTGGGCCAAATCCATCTTTTCCCATGGCGTTTCCGCCGGGTCGCGTTGTTTCTGCTGCACGAAGCCCTGCAGCCAGTCCGGTCGGTCCCGGAGGCGCCGCAGGTGGCAGGCCGTCAGGATCCGCTTCGGGGCCTCGGCGGAAACCTGCCGCGCGAGGTAGGCCAAGGCGTAGAGGAAGTTGCCTGCCATGGTAACTGTTGGGACAGTAGTTCTATGACTTGGGTATGGGTCAAAACCTACTAATCATGTGGTATAAGGGATGACCATCAACCTTGAGGTTCACTGGGGGTACAGGGTTTTGACCCACATCCACTTTAGGATCCAAAAGTGAATGGCATTTATACACCAAGTTCTATAGTTAATTATTCTTGTTACCTAAGTTGGTTTAGTTCACTATAGTAACTACAGTATGAGGGTTGGTATGGGTTGGTATTAAACCAACAAACACAACTGGGGGGAGGGCACCGATTTTACCGATTTTTGGAATCACCAGAAGTTTGGTCATGTGATTTGCACCAAATGCCATTCACCTTTGTCAATTTAGGATATTTTCGCCACGTGGTTTCTCTTATAGATCTTCAATTTGTGACCCCGCAACTGACTACAAAAACATACAAAAACATCTTATTTTTCGGACGGGATCAAACTGTGAACCTTTTAAGTGATGCTTCCCAGATGGAAAGGTCTCTACCCAACAATCTCGAAGTGATTTCAGAAAGATCAAACTCCAGCCGCAAAAAAGATCCTGCTTTTCCTCAAAATCCAACTTTTGTTGGTTTAGACATTGTTTAGACTACCCGGCCTGGTAAACTAACAGTTTACGGACTGGAAAATGACCCAGTCGAAATAGTTGATTTACCCAGCTGTAAAATGGTGGATCTTTCCATAGTTATCTGGTTGGTGGTATACCTACCCCTCTGAAAAATATGAAAGTCAGTTGGGATGATTATTCCCAATATATGGAAAAATAAAAAATGTTCCAAACCACCAACCAGATATGGCTTTGTCTGAAAATAGGGTAACCCCCAACATCGATTGCTCAAGAATCACTGTCCCTATGAAAAACCTTCCAAACTTAGGGGGTGGAACCATGGCTAAATCCCATGGCTTCCATAGTTATGTTAGAGTTTACTGGAGGGTAATCATCTAGTTGGGTTAACATATACTAACCATTACTATCCATCTTCCGTTCATAGAGAAACGCGAAGCTCTCCGTGGGCTTCTCCGGCACTTCTCCGTGGTCCCCACGCCTGGACTTCTCTGAGTTTCATCGATCGCGGGAAATCCTGAGCTAAGCGAGCGAAGCATGGGAGATGAATCCCCAACTTGTGCCCATTTTGTTATGGAGGGTTTATAAAGGTTTAATCAGGAAAACAATGGAATAGATGAAGATGACTTAGGGTTGCATCCCACTTCAGTATCTAATAAGCTATGGCTTCAAACCAGTTGCCAGTCGGAAACACACGGGATCCCATTTTGAGCTGTGACATCACGCAAACCGTTTTGATCCGTTTTGTAATCTTTGATTAGTTGTTGCATCCCCGGCTTGTTGGCTAAATCATTCAAACTCCTCATCACCCGTTATGCCCGTTATGTCTTGGTTGAACAAACATGTTGATTTGCTTAATGCACCATTGAAAAAGATGCACATTATTCCTGAAAGGTTCCCCAAACAATGGACTAACCAATGGGAAGTAAACACATGGCAGTGTGTCAAAACCTTGTACCCCTGGTGAACATCAAAATAGCTGGTAAATGGATGTTCATCCCACTAAAAATGGTATTAATAGGTATTGATCCATACCCACATGGGACCATCAAATATCGTCAGGGAAATCATCTCTCATGAACCACATCCCCAATTCTCCCCTAGGCAGCCCTTCGCAAGGTGCTGTGCCTCTTCGGTGTGCGATAGGTCCGATAGGTGGTTCATAGACACCGTGAATCCTTCGATATATCAAGAGTAAATTGGATTGATGTATGCCATATATGGTGACATGGATCCCATCAATATACCCCCAATGTTAGCATACTCATATATATATATACCATACATGGATCCTATGGGACAGTAAATTGGATTGATGCAGTAGATCTCAGCATTATAACATAAACCCAACCGTCATGGATCTACATGACATGTAGATCCCAAGAAAATCACCACCGGCACCTGCACCGGAAAACGCCAAGACTCGGATCTGAGCAATTTCCACGCCATCATTGAAAATGCCAGCCATGACCCGGGCAAAGGCCTGGTTGTTACCTCATTTTGGGCCATGGCTGTGGTGTCCCTTTGGTATCTTTGGTGCTGCTTTACTGAATTCATGTTGTGACCTGAATACCCAAGAAACTAACAGTTTGCGGAAAATCACCATCTTTAATAAGTAAAGCAACGAATTTAATGTGCCATGTTAAATAGCTAACTGCTAGTCTATATATATATATATGAATTGGCCACAGATACTGCTGGACAAGCGCGTGTCCACGATTCGGAAGAGACTGGACAAGGCGGCTTCGGCTGCCTGTTCCTGGAGCCGGACATGGGGATGGGACATGGCACGCTGGTACCTTATTTCGTTCACCTCAAACTAGCTGGGATTTATGGATGTTCATCCCGCTAAAATTGTAGGTATGGACCCATACCCACATGCTGGGACCATCATCCCAGTTCTAGGGTAGTAAGGGAAATAACACATCATACATCTTTAGAACCAGCAACTGGTGTTGCAACATGTCGAAACATGCTGAAGAATGGTCCAAGATCAGCAACCTGCTTTGTCTAGCAGGCCTCCACACACTGTGATCATGCTGGATCCCAAACGCATGCAGTTTCCACTACTCAAGGACCTTCCACAAAAGAAATCCGGGTTTTGTGCGACTGCACAATTACCTCTATCTGAGAGAATATGCATACTCATGCTGGAGTAATTTGGCAACTACAGGATGGCGCTAATGCCTGGTATATAAATAGTATAGAATGGGGCCAATCTCAAGAGGAAACTTGTCTTCACATGGACCTTCGTGCGACCTATGAACTCTGACGTTCGAAATCACCATTGCCACCAAAAAAGCAAACACGTTCATGGCCAAATACGCCTCAACAATGGATGTACATGCCCATATTCATCATTGAATCATTGCATATTCCTGGCCAATCCATCCCATCCAACTCATGGTACCTTGGCTGTCACCAAGCTATCAGCATTGGATTGGAACTTGGGCAATTCTCGCTTTCGCCTAGCGGAGACTGGCCAGGCGACTGGCCAGGCGACTGGCCAGGCGACAGGCCAGGCGACTGGCGGCTTGGCCAACACTTGAAGTTGGACCCAATGACCAAACTTGTTGTAAAACCGCCATTAACAATAGTAACTCATAGGAACTATATAGATATTATATGATATTATATAATTATATAGATATGTCACCGCCACCTTAAGGCTTTCAAGATGTTTCAAACCTGGGTAAACCTCGGAATTTCCGGTGCCATGATACATGGCTCATCCCATGGGAATTTCGGGATCATGGCTCTGTGGAATGAGCATCCCCTTTTATGAGAACACACACCATGTTGAAAAAACATGTAACATACCCAGATGCTCCATCTATGAAAAAAATACCCATTTTTTTTTTGGCATTTTTAGGGTAAATGGTAAAGATTCCAGCACCATGGAGCATCTGGGATATGTACCAATAGCCAAATCTTGGGGTTTCCATATATGGGAGTACCGCACTACCCCAAAATGCTCTGTTTCGAACCTGCAAATCGGGGGAGAAAAAGTCAGTGCCAAGCTCGATGATTGTAATTAGATATTAATTGACATAATAATATGGACAATATTAATTAGATATATGATATATGGATATTAATTGACTAATTAGATATTATGATATTAGATATATGGAAAGTATTCAGATGATTAATGATGATTTGAGCCCAGTTTCAGAGTCTTGCCTTTCCCCCGCATGTATTGCCAATACCTCGACGACAGCGGCGCTTGAGATCACGACAGAGATACTTTGGAGTGAAGACGGTTCTGGTGCAACAGACGTCTGAAACGAAGGATAAATGACTGTCTGGTTGGTGGTTTCAATCCCTCTGAAAAATATTAGTCAGTTCGGATTATTACTGTATTCCCAATATATGGAAACATAAAATTCATGTTCCAAACCACCAACCAGATGTAAAACTATTGAATACCTGCAGGATCCTGCAGGACAATCCTCAGATTTTATGGATCGTCATAGCCCCTCTGACCGGAGTGTGTTTGACCTTCATGGCCAGCTTTAAGATACTCAGAGTGCACTGAGGCTATGACGTTTCAATCTTGATATCTTTGCGCAATCTGAGATTGCGGTTTCCACGGTATCACGGTGAGAGGTTTGATTCTTCACCATGTCACTATGTTAAATATCCAATCTATATCAACATCATCCACTAGTCGGGAGGATAAATTATTTCTTTCTTAAGAATTTCTCTGTGGCAAACCCCCATAAGAATCCATATGATATCATAAGGTGGTGCATTGATATCTACCTATAGACCCTCCAAATACAACAAAAAATGGTAAACGTACTTAAATCTATGGGGTGAAACATGGAAAACACCATGTTTGATGGCTACAAACACCATTTGTGTGGGGTAAGAAACACCATTCCTATGGTCAACCACCATAGAGTTGTTGGAGTTTCCGTTGTTTTCCAACGAAGCTTGCAGCTTCCAGCTGCTGCAGTGGAGGCAGAGTCAGCTCCACAGAGGTTCCAACTTTGGAGCCCAGCACCTGCGACAGATTTCTGGAGCAGCTGGAAATTCCCTTGGAAAAACATGGGAGAACCAGTTTGGATTTATAGAGGAGGTGGATTTAGTTGGCAGTGTGTCAAAACCAATAGTACCCCTGGTGAACATCAAAATAGCTGGGATTTATGGATGTTCATTCCCCTAAAAATGGTATTAATAGGTATTGATCCATAGCCATATGGGAAATCACAAAAAAAAACTTGGATTCTTTGGATGAACATAGCAGAAGTGAAGTGAGGCAAATAGAGCAGTGAGACTGGGCAAATATCCGGGCTATCCAATCTGTGGCCATCAAAACATGGGCAAAGTATGGCAAAGTATGATAAACCATGAGGTTTTGAGGCACCTTATCTTGGACTGATTTGTCTGACAAGCGCAATTGTTGTCCTACACCATGTAAAATATGTTCTGGATCAGCGACATTGCAAAATGGTGGGCTCCTACAGGAAACTACCTACCCATCACAGGGGCTTTGACGAAATGCGCGTTGATTTGCTTTCGGCGCTTTTCCCAACAGCCCCATGGGTGTGTCCAGTGGTTAGTCGTCATTTGCCCCACCAGCAATAGCCATAACTTGCTGGCCACAATCCCCCCATGTCCAGGTACCGTACAGGGCACCTTAAAATCCAAACTTTCTTCCGTGTGATTCTTTCGGCCCGTGAGCAAGGGAAGCTTTGCACACCTTGGCGATGGACAAACCTGCACAGCTCCACACCCTAGGCCAGCTGAAGTTGCTCACAAAATCCCAAAGTAGTCACCTTCTGCACTTCAGCCAAATCAATGACTCCGACATGGATTTACTTACAAGAAACTAAATGGACTTCACACGAAGATGTGTAGACAATATTAGACAATTAGGGGTTTCCATAAATGGGGGTTCACACAGATGTATAATGTATGGTTTATTATGGAAAAAACACTATAAACATGGATGATTTGGGGGTACCTCCATGTCAGGAAACCTCCAAAATTGCCTGGAAGATAAGCAAAGCAAGGGCAAGGCACAGCTTTTCCACGGGATCCACTTTCACTTCGGTCTCTGTCACCTCTTCAACTTGCGTCGCGCGTCCTTGGGAGGTTGGTACTCAGCGCAACTCCCCATATAGGTATTGACTTATCCCCATATTAGCTTATACCAGAAATTATTCTATCGGACTGTCCTTGTTTGGAAGACAATTGCTGTTCTGACCTTCACGGAAAACACCATTTTAGCCAGCGGGAGAAGATTGAAAACGAGCCCAAACAAAGGGTTGATCATTGGGTTTGTCATACTATCTGGGTAAATTATAATATTTCACTAACCTGATTTAAGGCCATTTGGGGATGATTTCCCTTACTAACCATGATTCCAGTGAGGTCGCAGTGAGGTCGTTATAATTTACCCGTTTTACGCCGATCAGAGAGCCCAGCCCGACTATTCGTGGGACTGGGTGTCCATGCTGAAACGTAGATTCACCTCAAAACTGTAAGCCACGCTGAGGCTGACGCCTCCAAGTTTTCGCCACATTGTAGCCCTTTGCGGCCAGTCGTAGCCCCTTCTGCCATGTGGCCGCCATATTCGCAGGATTGACCCTGCCAAGTTCAATACCAGCAATTGGCGGGAATTGATCGTAAGTGGAGTATTGCCCAAAATACCAGTGTAAGTATCTGACAACCGCGCGCTGTTCTGGGATTACTGGCCGTTGTTTGTAGCCAAATGGTTGATTCTTCGCCCCAAGTTGGTACAGGCTGCGCACCCAACCCTGGGCCCGATTGGGCCAGGGGTCACATGTGGTTAGTCTCCGAACCTGTTGCACCAGGATAGAGAAGCTACTGGACAATTCACCAAGGCCAATGGCAAAACTATTCACAGCTTCCCAAGTGTCGAAGGTTTGTAAATACTCTCCACGCTGCGGGGTGGAGCGCTTTAAGGGAATAACCATCTTAGCCCAAATTGTAAACGACAAAACAAGTTCCGTCCAGCTAATGCCCGGGTCCCCTTCCTGTATTTGCTCTGCAGCTGGCCACTGTATCAGCTGCATCCATTGCAAAATGAGTTGGCACGTTGGTTGCCCCCATGGTGAATACTGGAAAAATTCAACCCCTGGGGGTGGCGGAACCCAAACTTCCTGAACACTCCAATCCCCCATGACCTGCTGCGGTGAAGGTTTATTGCTGGGTTGCAGGTCCACTTGGCCTGCTGTGGCTGCCTCATTCTGTTGGAGTTTAGCAAAGTGTTGCCTCAGATCAAGAAGAAGTCGAAAAAACTGCTTCAGGTGTGCCTGCTCGCTGGTGACTTCTGCATGAATTTGTGTGGCTAACTGTGCCACCTCCGGCTGAAAATGAAGCGCTGCTGACACTGCAGTTTCATCTGCGTATCTATTTCCCAGTATGTCATAAATTCCCAGTGGTGTGTGACCAACATTAACTTCTTGGTGTGCTTTGATCTTATGGATGACATGATTTCCCTGTCGGAGTGCGTTCCATAATCTCCACACCAAATCCATCTCCTCCATCTGTCCAAGTTCATGGAAATTGTGAGTGATCTGGCATTTGAGGAATGTGGCAACAACACTAGCTGAATCAGTTTTTATGACTGAAGCTGGGGTCCATTCAGTTACACAAACAATGGCATAGAGTTCAGCACGATAAATGGTTTGTTCCCCCGTGACCCGTGCAAATGCCAATTTCGTCAAGGTGAATGGGAAAGCCTGCGTCAACTTCCAGTTTTTTACCAAATCAAGTCTCTGTTCATCACTTATAGCGGTATCCAAGATGATAGCATATGCCCCAAATCTACAGGTGACAGAGTTAGGGTACCTCAGGGAACCATCCGTGTAAAAAATTGGGGTGGAATCCAATCTTACAAGCTCCTCCAAGCGGTATCGCATGTTATCATCAATGGTAGCCTCTGGCTGGCAATAGTGCAAGTGCATCAGAAGCTCCTGGTTAGGATGATGTAGCAGGAAAGGAAATTCAGCAAACTCGGTCCCTTGTTCTAAACACCAGGCAAGGGTATCAGCAAAAGGTACACGGGCATCGGATGCTGCTGCACAATGGAAAATACGGTGAGTTCTGGAGTCGCATTCACCACAATACAAACATAGGCCCGTGGCATCTTGAGCCCATCTGCTTTTTTGATGTTCAGTCTGGAAAGACAAGGAAAGATCCTGTGCTAAATGGTGCTGCTCAATGTCATTAAAACTGGCAAGGGTTTGTCTGGTATCCGGTACATTGGGCTGCAACATCCTGAGCTCTCTACGGTCACTACATGTGAGCATCACATCTTGCGTCCATGCAAACATGGCATGTCTGGCAAAAATTTTGGCACTAGTTGTTCGAAGGGGCAGCTTAAGTGCTGGGTGCACCTGGATCTCCCCGTGGCTTGTACAGCGCCACCCCAACTTGGACAAGTAAAAAGCTAAACATCCGGCAGGCCCCTTACATTTGTATGATAGGCCAGAATGGCACGCAATCATCTTGAACAGCAAGAGTCGCTCTGTTTCATCTAGGTTGTTTGCAAATCTACGCATCGCCCGGACAGCTCTTAAAATGACTTCTAGTTGGGGATCATTAAGGCCAGGAATAGCCAGGATCGCCAGCGCAGGATTGCGGGTTATTGATGGTCCTAGAGCTGCATTGCTCATGGCAGTTCGAAGCCGTCTGGTGTGTGACTCACCCAAGGGAATCACTTCAGACCCATAAAATGCCGCTGGAAAAACCGCCCCTTTAATGAGCTGAGTTTTTATACTGAGTGGCAAAATGGCATGCTGCAGTCTGAGTAGCCGTGCATGTGCTTTTTCCAACCTATTTTTGAATTTACCCAAGGTAGGGCTCCCTTGATAATTCAGTTGAGCACCAAGGTCCATTGCGGCTAAACGCCGTTGAAGGTCCTGTGCACATGGCCATGTCTGAAGCACCTCACGCAGAGCAATATATTGATCCGATGTTGTGGCCCATGCCCAGCTTTTGGTCCAGTCAATGACCATATGGGTCAGCTTGACATATTCTGTTGTGCATTTCAAGATGGCATGGTGGTCTTGTGGTCGTGTTGCACCCCAAGCCCAGTTATCAGCATATGCAGACATGAAGCATGTAGGGGCTTGTCCTTTGGTATAGAGTATCCAGAGATAGGCCAAGACTACAATAGTAACCAGACTCCATGAATCCCCCTCCGGCACGCCGTGGCTAGTGGGTATGCACGGTGTACATGTAGCACCTAGTTTCCAAATGCGAGATAAACAGCGCAAGGAGTGTGCCCATTGCTGGACCAGTTCCGTGGGTATCCCAGCCCATAGGAAAGCTTTGCGCACAACCTTTTGGGATATTGTATTGAAACACTTAAGTAGGTCAATTGAAATGCCTGCCATATGCTGCTGTCGCCAGTGACAAAGTTCAATATGAAACTGCTGCCGGAGGTAGGCATCTGCTGGCCCTCTACCTCTCAAAAAACCGCACACCTCCGCTGGCATGTGCTGGGCATAGTGAGCTAGGAGTTGCTTGGCACAAACCCTGGCCCACAAGCGGTATATTTGGGGTAAAATGGTAATAGGCCTAACTTGTCCAGCCATAGGGATTTCAAAGACTTTTGGGACAGGTATTGTGATTGCTGTCATGAAGTCTGGCGGAAAGCCATTTGGCATTTCATTGATGATATCTTTCAAGTGTTCAATGGCCAACTCTGGGAGTTGTTGCAATTCCTGGGATGAAATGGCATCAGTACCCCTAGCGGAAGGCACCTTCAGACGTGTCACCGCCTCCATCCACCCTGATGTGGATTGCATGTCCAATGCCGGTGCCGGGAGCACCTGTGGGAGCTGCTGCAAAAATTGCTCAAACTGTGAATCGCTATTGGGAATATTTTGGTTAGAATTCCAATATGGGACCCAGAAATCCTTAAGCATTTGCAGGATGGCAGTCGGGTTGGCATGTGAAGTCTCTTGCATCAAGGTGCATGTTTCTGCGCTATCTGGTAAGGGCTGGCATAGCTTGACCTGAATGGACATGGATTCCACTTCCAGTACTTGACATGGCGTCTCATTTAATTTGGCGGGGCATGCAAGACTAAATTGATGGGGATTATCACAGTATACAGTGTGGGTGCCGTCATTATTAGATACTGCAATGACTTCTTCAGAGCAAACCTGTCTCATTTCCACCAAGGATGGCATCGGAGGTTCCTTGACACTTGCAAAGGCCTGCTTATTGCCTCTGTACTTTCGGTCTAGCATCTGTAGATACTTTTGGCGATCACGGTGGATGGCCTGGTCAAAGGCAACTTCCGCTGTTGTGAGGTGCCGCAGCAGTTGCAACATGGTGCTCAAGTATTCCATATCAGGGCATGTCAAGGGCGGTGGCCCCAATTCAGGCGTATTTTGGCACCATTGAACAAAACACTTCCCGAAAGCCCTGGATCGAAGGATGGCAAACCATTCCAGTTGGAGTTCCGTCCAGCCGTCAAAGGTGGCAGTTTTTTGTGCCTTCAAGAGTCGGGAGTGCAAGGCTTGCACTCTTCTCACCTGTTTGACTTTAGCCTGCGTGGACCTACGGATGATTTCATCAAATGGTGCAAAATCTCCAGGTCTGGCCTGCTTAGTGAGTAAAACCCTAGTGGTCTTTTCCGGCTTGCGTGGTTTACATCGCCCTCGGTGGGATTTTGGCAGTGGTTTGGTCTGGCTCCACGGAACCCCTAAGTCATACTGTGTGTGTCTGTAGGCCCAATCAACTGCAAGTTCAACCGTTTCCCCCCAGGCTTGCAAGGTGGCAGGCTGGTCCCTCGTGGTCAGGGCCAGTTCATAGGCCTTTTGCATGTGCTTGGGATCAATTTGCAAGTCAATCCATGTGCGCGGCATTGGCATATGGTATGTTGGCATATCATCGCTTGGGAGAGCAAGCCTGTACAAAACAACCTGATGCGTGTCAAAATCACCTGGTGGGCAGACTTCAACCCCACGGATGAGGGCTGCAGCTTGGGGGCTGAAAACTGCATTGTCTGGTGTCGTGATGCCCTTACAAGTGGCTGGCATAGGGCAGCCCCGTAAACGGTGATGAATCTGCTGCAAGTCAAGTAAATGCATGCGATTGGCCTCGTCTCCTAGGAGTTGGATGGGATCACAGTTAAAGTCACCTTGCAAAATGAATGGAAGTGGAAAATGGTCCACTGCCTTCAGGGCAGCTTTGATGAGTTCCAAGTTGGCCTTATCCATGCCTGATTGGGCATGCCCATAGATTACAACAATTTGAAGTTGAAAATGTCCAAGTTCTAAAAGGTAGTGGCCTATCCTAGACATCGCAACAAAGGATTCATCAAGGGTATTTTTGATTGCCCGGATGGGCCAACAGCTGAAGAGTCCCACTCCAGAAGCCTTACCCCGAAAGGACGGTTTATGGTCAGAGCGCTCCACACGATCAGGCAATGGTACAGACCACAATGATCGGAAGTGGAGACGCCTCATCTGACCAGAGAATTGTCGCTGAACTATGGCGGTTGCTGCTGTTTCACTTGCACTGAATAGGCCAAGACCATGCTTTTGGATCAGTGCAGCATATTGGTTGGGTTTAGATACGATCGATGTTGGGTTAGTGATGGCACAAATGAGCTGGTGTTGATCAGGCCCCGGATTTTGGGCCTCTCCAATCCTGCAGGCTCGATGCTGGTCATGTGTGGCAACTTGTTTTGGCAAAATGCCCTGGCTTATCAAAACTGTACATTCGTAGTTATGGTCCCTCAATGTTTGCAGGTATCGGACTGAACATTTAAGGCAAACAAAATAAGGACGAGCAAAAAATGGCACATTACTAGTTTGAAGGCATTGGATAAACAGTTTCATACTAGAACTAGGCCTCTTACTCATCGCACACTCAATCGGAAAATCAGGATGCAATTCATGGGACCAAGATGGGATGTCATGCCCAGTAGCAACGCCATGAAAAATGCGAAACAAAAAGTGCCAAGCTTGTTGGCATGGTAAAACTGCAGCGTTCCGTGCCCGGCCAAAAACTTCTCTGCCTCGTGTATGCAGGCCAGAACTACGCAAATATATGGACTTGCAATGGCATTGCATGCTGTGTCGAGTTGTGAAACTAACAAGGCTTGCAAACAGCATCATGACAAAACTTCTCATCACCCGTCCAATGCTGCTGCTAGGCAATCGCAACCAAACTTTAGTTATGAGAAACATATGCTGGCAAGTCGTGGCCTTATGGGAGTCAAAACGAGGGCAAAAGGCAGAGACTACACTCGCTGGCTCCCAGCTAGGCCTCTGTCAATCTTGCATGTCATCTGCCGTACGCTTGTTGCTGATAAGCAGCTGCTTTAGTTCAGACAAGCGCTCTTCCATCACCTGGGTGTTTTTCTGGAAAGAGTTTTGCAGCGTTCGGTCCATGTCCTGCCTGATGGCTTCCATGGTGTTTGCAACATGCTGAATGTGCTGTTTTTCCCGATGCTCGGCTGCTTGGAATCTCTCCTCAGTCTTCTGGACATGCTGTTCCTGCATCTGCGTGATGGTGGTCAGTTGCTATTCAATGCCTGCAAGTTTGGCATCCTGTGCAGCAAGTCTGGTTTCTGTGGGTCCATCAATGTTTCTGGTGACCTGCATTGGTTGGGCTGCCTGTAACCTTGGTCCGGTCCAGCTCGCCCAAGGATCTGGGTTGGCTTCAGTTGTTGCATCTCTGGATTTTGTGGAGCGCGGCCCCACCATCAGCGTCTGGGCGTTGGTATTCCTGGGTGGCAAGTGTCGTATCAGGATCGGCTGTGTGTTGAACAAATGGATTCCATTCGGCGGCTCATCATCAGACCTAACCAGCATTGCTTGCGGCCCCAGAGCTCGGATGACATGGCAATTCCAGTTAGTCTTGTCAGCCCATTGTTTCATCATTTCCTGGGTAACCCCAAATGGCAATCCATCAATCCTGAAGACCTTCTCCCCTGCCTGTCGTGTTGGCTTGGGCATGTTGGGACAAAGGACGCCCCAAGCTTGGTCAAAGTCTGCCTCACAAAAACGAATGCCAAGGGTTTTCTTGCCCTTGATGAGCCCCAGGGCAGAGGGAAGTTTGGCAGTATAAACCGCTGCCTGGCATTCATCACAGTTGAGCCAAATCACCTGGTATGTGGTGTCCAGTCTGCCTGAGGATGTTTTGGGAGTGCAAAAGAGTCGATTGAAACCAGATTTCGCCAAAAGCTTCTTCAACTTGTCCTCCGTAACTGAGCAATGAACCTGAAGTGTAGTCGCCTGAATGGGAGTACATGGTGTTTTCCCTGCACGGAAAGATCTTCCCCAAATACTCAGGACACTGTCAGACAAACCCTCACTCTCTAGGATGGCTCGGATGAAAGGAACTGTGCGCTGGATGGCATCTGTCCACTGCTCGCTCGGGAAATCTGCCTGATGCAGAGTGATGGCAACAAGGACACATTTGGATGCCAAGACCTGCTGGGGGTCACCCTTTTGCCATGTGACTTGCCTGGAGCCCAGTTGATAAAGCTTGCAATGCAGCAAAACCATCTGTCCATCCAGATTATGACACGGCACAACCATATCTTCTCCAGGAACTGTCGTAGCTGATGTTTTACCTAGGACAAGTACTGCAAGCTCATCACTGGAAATCTTCTCGGATGACATGAGCCAAGGAGTGGCCTGTTCACCTGTCATGAGACAGATACCTGTGGCCTGTGGTCGAATCACCTGGGCTTGCTGACAAATCGTGGCATCGGCATTCTTGAAGAAACCTTCTACTATGGTGAAATCTGCTGGGTCCAGGTCAGCATCACCTTTGCGTTTCTTCGGCTGTTTCCAGGGCAGGTTCTGTACATTCTTTTTTGTCTGCGGTTTCTGGACATCTGGCAAGGCAATCGCTGCCTCCTTAAGCAAAGCTTTGAAGGCTGACATCTTTTGTGTTCCCACTGGCATGGCAGTAACTTGTTGGATTCGTGCGAGGCCAAATTTGTTGCTCAAAGTGTCCACCGTATGTGTGATCCACTGGAGTTCGAACCCTTGTTCAAGCAGGTAGCTTGCAAGTGCTGCTTGTTGCATGAGTTTCTGTTGATGCTTCGCACCTGTACTACCCCCTCCTCCGGTGAGTTTCATGACAACATTGAAGACAATAGCATTCTTGTTTCCTGCTGGCTGAAGTTCACTCAGAAGGATCTCAGGCATGATCTGTTTGGCATTACAAATGATTCGATGTTCAGTGTTTCCGTTGGTAGGGATCAGTGAATGTTGCAGCAACTTGATTATGATGCCTGCTGTGAGTGTGTTTGGAATGCCACCGGCCCACAGAGGTCGACAAAGCCACTTCAGGAAAAACTGTTGGGTAGGCTGTCCTGCGTGAATCATCCGAACTGAGTCAAAAAAGGTGCGGAAGGCCAGAACTGACAGCGTGACAGCAAATGAGCTTGGCGGGATCACTCCATGGACTCGAGCCGGTGCAAAGGTTACTGTCAACCCCTTTTCATGTCGAAGAATCTGTGGCTCACGTCCAATTTGTTCCTGCACTGCCGGTGGCAAGACTTGTTCCCAGAATTGAGCAATGAGTGCAGCATTGGTCTGCGTTCCGTGAATATGAATCATCATGGCATCAATGGAATGATCCCAAAGAGAGGTGACATCGGTCAATTCAAAAGCAGCCAATAAGCAAAGTACATCCCCTGTGAAAAGCCCATGTTGCAGCAAAGTGTCAGTAAGGACTGTAAACTCATCAGTGACTTGTTGGTCATTGAGTACTCCAAATTGATCATAAATGCAGTCGGTCAAAGCTGCGATTTCTGGGTGTGCCTTGATTGGCTTCTGGGTTTCGCACTTCAGCAAGGTGAGTTGTTGCTCCATGAGTATCTGGATCAGTGTGTTGTCAGCAGGGTGAACCTCATGACTTTCCTCAGCGCGCAAGCACAACTTGGTGATACCTTGGACGTCCGCTGGATCTTGATAGAAGCATGCAAACTGATGGTGCCATGGTGTTTCCAACAAAGCTGCTGGGAGGTCAGAAGCAAACCAAAACTTTTGCACAAAAGCGGGGCCCTCAATCATACCCTGTAAAACCATGACATGGATTTCTTCCTGCTCTGAAGAGGAGGCAATTGATATCGGGCTGGCATCAATTTGTGTTTGCTCATCTTGTATGCCGCGTTGTGCATCGCAATCTGCATGTGTCTGATCAAGTGTGTGGATGCCAAATTGCGGAATCCAAACAGTCATGTCACTCGTGGCTTTCGGATATGCAAACAAGGCTGAAACACTCTGCAACAGGTCATCCATGGGAACTGCATCATGATCTGTGAGAAAAATGCCATGTGGTGTAGGTGTGATGCAGATGCTGTCTCTTTTCAGGCGCTGAATCTGGAAGGCATCATACGCATGCTGGAATGTGACAGGTTCTTTGGCAACCCTATTCACCACTTGGATCAAAGGCAGAAGCGCATGGATTGGCAGGATGGCATTACCGGCTGTGAGCCATGCATGTTCCATGTCGGAGTCAACAAAAGCCCACTGTACAACCCCATGCAACAAGCACACTTCTGCTGGATGGAACAGTCTGGCCCCATGTGGTGCCAGCGGGTCCTTCAGGAAAAACCCCAGGTATTTGTGGTCCTGCAGGTGCTTATCCGGCAAAAGATGTTGTGTGCCATATTTGGCCATGAAAGTCGGGAGCATCATGTTCGAAGCATAAATTCTGTCCTGAAAAAGTTCATGCGGTTGCTTCTTGCTGGCTGTTTTGTGCACTTTGGTTGGATCGGATGCAACTTTGTACATTGCCTCATGGATGGACAATTTGTCCATTACGTGCTGGCTCCATGTCAAAAGGAAAGGCTCGTGATCAATCACTGGCAAAACTGGCAATGGACTCATGCTAACTGGCGGAATCTGGCATGATGAGTGAACTCGGACAGCCAAGGCCAACCATCTTGACCTCATGATACCCATGCAAGCCTTGACATCAATAGTTTTCTGCCATTGGAGGCGGTATCCTATCCATCTCAGAGCCCTCTCAATGTAGGGTTTATGCAAGTGGGCAGCAAATCCTGAGACATTTTCCAGTGCAATATACATCGGTCTCAAGAATCGACATTTGAGGATGCCATGCAAAAGGAGACACCCTTCATGCTTAGCAAGGCCCAATGCTGTGGATGCAGTGGACCAGGGTCCACAAGGTGAGCTCACCGTGACTACATCTACCCCCCAAAAGGTTACTGCCCTTACCCATCTATAGGAGCAAACATCATCACAAATAATCCAGTTACCCCCATGACTGCAGAAAATATCATCAGGCAAATCGGTTTGAGGCACTACCATTGACGCACACTGGTTCAGCGCATAAGTTCTGGCAATGTTCAAATCATGCTCAATTCCTACAGACATGACTGGCACATGGGTCAGGCCGGACAGAAACCTCAGTGCGGTAGTCCAACCTCCTACTCCACCACTGAAAAGCTCCAAATGATGGAGTCCCTGTCGTGATTCACTGGCACTAGTTGCATAACACCATGACGAATGCTCATCATATTGGAAAAGAGACACGTCACACTCATGTTCCCAAACGTTGATAAGCCATATCTTCTGGCCAACAGGTGGCATGGATGTCTGCACGTTCCAAATAAGGGTCAGATCCGAGGCACAAGGGGAATCACCAGGAACAAACATATGATCATGCTCAAAGACCTTGAGTCCATAGCCTTCTGGAGACCACTGATTGAAGCCCAGGGTCAAATCAGTTTCAGTGAAATGTCGAATGGTAAAGTCTACCAACATGTTGGTTCTCAATGGAACATCTCTGGACCCCAATGAGCTATCACAGTCGTACTCTTCCAGAAGAGCATAGAGTTGCTGCACCGAAAATGCCATGGCCCAATTCGTTCGATTTTTGGACAATCGAAACAAGCTTACCGCGGGGAGGTTGGGCCCAAAGCCTCGTTATAATTTACCCAGAACTATAAACCGTCTGCAATGTGGCCATCAATAGGTGGGATATGGTGGGTTATGGTGGGTTCTTATCCCATCCTGAAATTTGCTTTTTCAGTGTGTTTGCCACATTAAATCACTTCAAATAAAACAAGGTTAACATGTGTTAACCATGTTTCATTTACCCAGCGATCTATATGCCGTGAAGTTAAGTTAGCTAACTTAGTGTATAAATGGATTATATATGGATATATTATAACTATATAATAAGTATACAGTAGTTATATTTTATTCATTATATACTAATGGATACTAATGGCATATCCATTTATTATAATCCCATCTAAAACGGTCCCCAAACTTGGTCATCCTCATTTCACCATGCTTTTTTCACCGGTGGAAGGATGATGGTCCTCCACCGGGGACCCACCGGGGACTAAACATCGCCCCGGTCTTTCTACAAGGTCGTGCCCCAAGTTCGTTTTGAAACTATCATAGAAACTATATCCCATATGCTCCATGGTGCTGGTATATTTACCTAAATTTGGGTGACTTTTTAAATTTTAGGGCAAATGTTGGTAAATATTCCATACATGGAGCATATGGGATATAGTAACTAACTCGATCAACTCCCACCATTTGCCCCGCGTCTGGAGGACTTCGGCGTTTGCATCTAACTATACAGATCTAGATCTACCATAAATCCGACCATAGTTGGAAAATGTTGGAGATATCTTTCCCACCTTTTTCAGGGCTTCATTTAGAAACCATCCCCTGAACGAAACACTCCAGGCGTCGCTGCAGGCGCATTCCCCCCGTGTCGAAGCGCAGCGCTTCGCGCGCCAAGCCGGGCACGAAGCTGCCAGAGACGCCTAGGACCTCGCCGGCAACACCGGTGGGCCAAAAAGGCTAGAGGTTTTCCATGATGAAACGCGGGAGTTCACCTGAAACGATATGGACATGTGCAGAAATTGAGTGAATTCACCATTAAGAATACATGATTTTATACAGATTTATCCTCAACAAAATGGAGCCCAAGGAGCCAAAAGTGAATTGTTGACCATGAAACATAAGGTTTAACATAGTTTCACCATGAAAACATCAGGTTTTACATGGTTTAAACATGAAACACTGTTATTCAATCCCATGAATGAGATCGAAATGGATGTGTCCAAAAAATCTGGATTTACTCCTGATTTGGGGACCGGTTCTATGATGATTATCTGGTTGAATTGGGGGTATCCCATGTGCACACACAGCTGAGGTTTCTGATATTCCGGCTTTCAGAAAAAGCCGATGACTGGATTTGTGGGGATTGACTGGATGGTCGAAACAAGTAAACATTTATGTATTGGCTAAGATCAGAAATCGATGGGAATTCCAGGATCCTAAAATGGAGGTACCTACCATATATAAGGCCTATTTTTTAGGCCTATGTAAGTGAATATCCCCACAATTCATATGGCCTTACATAGTAAAGTACCTCCATTTTAGGATCCTGAAATTCCCATTCAAAGGGGAATTCTAAGGTACAAAATGATTGCCAAGTCATAGGAGAAACAGACAACCGCCACCACACGGACCTTTCTTCACTGCCAGGCGACGAGTAGAAGCAATAGACGAGCAGAGTGGCCTGAAGGCGGCATTCGGCGGCATTTCTTTGATGGATTTGGGTGGGTTAGGTTTGTCGCTATGGGACTATCCCATAGCGAATATCTAATGGTTCTAAATCACTAGCATGTGAAATCAGGTCAAAATCACTTTGTCACATGATACAGCGCAATTAACGCACGTATACATACATATACATATATATATATATATTATCAACTAGGGAAACTCACCGTGATCCCTGGCTTTTCACCAGTGGTGCAGTATCCAAGTTTCCCCTATGTCTACAAGACGGGGAGCACGGGAGTCATTTGATTGTATGTTGAAAATAGGGTACAAAACTGGGTACTGCAGTTGTGTATATTGTATACTTGATTCATCTTGATTCTCTGTCAAGCAACTGTCATAGGATGGATTGCAACAGTCACCAAAATCTCTGTAGAGTATCTTGAAGATCCACTCCCCACAGAACCTCTCGTGGCCCGATGTCGTTCTTTGGATATGACAGCAGGTGCCATGGCCCACCAAAACGCGTGGACTCGGAAGAAGGTTGGGCTTGGCCCCCCTGACATTGAAGATGGGACAGATTTTAAGTTCTTCCTCTTCTGGCTTTAGCAGCCACCCTGTGACCCACTTGACTACCCCGGCTCATGCTACCCCACTTTGACGACACTGTCTCCAGATGCCGAACATTGCAAGAAACTGCATGTGTTTTGCTAGTTGAGCTGAGTTGTGTCTGTTTATCTAAATCAACGCAAATATGTGATCATGCGTAAGATCTCAAGTCTCGTAACTTCCTCCGACTTGCTTCTCTTTTTCCGCACGCCTTAAGTGCTTCAAACAGCTATGGCACGGTTTTACTGTCTGATGGGTGTCGAAATCAACCAATAAAATTTGACGAAGGAAATCAACCAAGCACCAAACCAAATAATATCATCAATATACAATATAACAGACCAGCCCAAGATATCTGACCACTTTCTCGGTAACATGTAGAACTGGGGTACATTAATTAATGGAATATTCCATGTTGCTGCCGCGTGCAGTGTGGCGGCGTACCCCTTCTTGTAGTACTTGCCGATGTCCACGATGGTGTCGCCAAAGGACTGCAGGCACAGTTGGGTTGCTCGCTTGACATCGAGAAAAAATGATTGAACCCCCGCGACTCCACGACAAATCCAGCACCACTATGTTCAACTCTTGCAATACTCTCCTGCTTGGTTCATCGATTTGGATGGTTTGAATTCGCATGTTTATTGAGAATCAAAGACATCTTCCTGACAATTCCCGACCTTAACAAAAACGCTTCTTCATTGACATCGTCACTCTATGTCAGTCCTGAAGATACCATGCAACAATCTTTTGCTGGCTATTGCATGCTACTACATAGTTATCCCAGTTATTCTCATTATTTATGGCAAACGACTACAGTATTATAAATTATGATGGTCCCAAAAAATTGAAGGTAAATCATGATTCCTTTGTTGAACCTTCTTTTGGAACAAACATTGTCTCTTCTTTCACCATCCAACTATCCTTCATCCCTAAACGCGCACAGTATGAAACTGAATTTTCACCTGTCGATTTCCCAACCTCTGTTGATACGGAAAATGTCCCCATCATGTTCTTGATAAAATCACAAGGTGATGCCCCGCACTTATTAATGGATTTATAAATATTTATAACCACCCTAAACTAGTTCAATATATCTACAACGGATCCCAGTTGTATTATTACCTATGAACTAACTTAGCTCTCCAGCAGGGACAGCACATTGTATCACACAGCCAAAGGTGACCGCATCCGATATATAATATATGGTTAAGGCTTGCCCTCATTAACGTGGCTGCTGGTGGCTAACGAGCCCCAAACATGAACTTTGTGTATATACTTTCCTAGTTGAACCACAGCTAAATTGAATTAATTAGTGGTATTGTTGAAACAACAACAATAACTTATCAATATCTTTTGATAGTACAAGACACCATATGGGTCTGTCAAAAAATGCTGGATACCTCAAGATTCTCAGTTTCATGAGCGTTTTTTGAACCATCAAATTCTAGGGGGTTACCCCACATTTTCACACACACCCCACATCATTTTCAGTTGATGAGTTACATCCCATTCATCTCTGATTCATATCCCCAACCATCATCCCATAATCCCCATTTAAAGATGGGAAAACCACAGTAAAATCCCGATTTTGATAGATCATTTATAGATTTCACCATGGAAAACCATCTATAAATCTATAAAAACATCATAAAACAACTATATTTCACCATCTTATTGATGATTTATAGCCATTTATAGCTGTTATTGACCATGCTATGATCTTCCCATCGATTTTCCCACTGAACCCACGGGACTCCCCCGGCCTTCTGCGCAGCGTTCAATTCCTCCGAGGTGATATCTTCCGACACCGTCCTGGAGACGACTTCTGAAGATTTTCGGGAAAAACCCTGGGTTTTTTTTCCCATGTTTCAATGGATTGGTTTTGTTGGGAAAATCTTAACCGGAAACCATAGAATTTCCCATTAAATATGGGGTTTTCCTGTAAATTTATACTATACCCATAGGATCCATGTATGGAATATTTAACAACATTTACCCTAAATCTCACCCAGTTTTGTAGGTAAATATACCATACATGGATCCTATGGGCATGTTGACAGAGGGATGTTCTAAACCCAGAAATGCAACCCTACAGGTGCTGGAATATGCACACCTAGTTTTTTTGCCTGAAAAATATTAACAACTAGTTTTGTAGGTAAATATACCAGCACCATGGGTTGCATATGGGTAATGGAAGAACAAATAATGCATAACATATCATAAAATGGTGTGTTTGATGTCCATTGCTATGTTTGATGACCAGAAGGTACAAGTTTTCATGACAAATACTCTATGTCCAATTTGTGTGTCCAACATTGGTCTAACCATTTGCTTCCCAAGGGCCCAAGCTAGGTGAAACATGTGAAACAAACAACAAGGGCAAAACTGGATCCAACTCACCGCCATCCAACCTGTTGCTGTGGTTTTGGTACCTCAGCTGCTGGGTTTTTGCGCTGTGACCAGAACCAAGCTGTCATCCCTTTTGCTGAAGCTCACCCCAAGCACAATTATGAGGGCGAATCTGAACCATGTATCTTGGGGCTTACCTGCCTAGGGCCTACATAGTTGAATCCCCCAAAAAATGACCATTGTTGATCCGGAAAATCATGATTATCCTTTGGATCATTGCGGGTACCAGGCGCCCAGCGGAGCAGATGCGAAGTGCAGGTTGATTCCTCAGTGAAGAAAGGGAATCACCAGGGTCGACGTGGGTCCCAAAAAACCGGAGATCACTAAGATGAATGGTGATTCACACATATTCAACATAACATATATATATATGTATATATATATATACACATTTATATATATATATACATATACAAAGATTTGTGGAATGCTGATTCCGGTAAATTGTCTATGTCCAATCTTGAATACCCCGGAAAAGTCGTGATTCTTAGTTGCTTAGTAGATATCCCCAGCAACCTTTAAAAACCAATATTTCAATCTTTACATCACACCCGTCTCAACCAAGGTTCTGGTTGCCTCTGGTTACTATATCCCCGTCAAAATGGTTATACAAGGTGGTGACCACCAGTTGAAAGGTAGTTGATAAACCATCGTGACTGGTTTGATAGATCTATCATATAAACCCAACACTTATCGGAGTAGTAATCTATCTATCTATCTATCTATCTATCTATCCCTATGTATATATATATACAGTATATATATATGGTATACATCTATCTACAGTAGTCTATAGATATATCATGATATATCTACCATTCTGCAGACCATTCTCTACCAATTCACCCTACTTATTGGACTTAGAAGCTCTTATTTTTACCTCACGCTTCCGACCCTGGTGCCCCTTTCCTAGCCCCTGGGAAGCCCCTGCGCAGGTGTCCCTCTTTGTCGCGGAAGTAGCCGAAGGTGTACTCCAAGGCGCTTTCGTTGCCGGTGACCGGATCTGGGCCGTGCAGATGCCATGGCTCCGTTGTGTGAATCAATGGCTTGGCGAAAATTTACCAAGGAAAAACCCATGATTTTCATGGGAAGATCCATGGTTTCCGGTAGATTTTCCCGAAAAAAACAAGCCATTGAATGAAGATATCTGCCAAAAAAAGGTGGGTTACGGTGGGTTTGATACTTTTTAAATGATAAATCCCACATGTCTACCTGATTTCAAGTATCCATCTTCATTTTTGGAAATCAAAGAGCCCCTCGATTAAGGACATCTACAAGGAAATGCCCCATAGTTTCCCAAGTTGGTTTAGAACAAGGTTAACACGGATTTGTGATATATATATATATATATCTCTCTCTCTCTCTCTTATTATATATCCCATAGGATCCATGTATGGTATATTTACCTACATTTGGGTGATATTTAGGGTAAATGTTGTTAAATATTCCATACATGGATCCTATGGGTATAGTATAGTATTCTATAGTCAGGGGGTTATAAACCAACAAACATAACTGGGAGGCACTACCCTCCAAGATCAAACAAGTTTCTCAAGAAACACCTTTCACAAGGATTGATGATGATTGAATACCAATAGGATCCATGTATGCTAGATATGGTAACACGGATCCCATCAATATACCCCCAATGTTAGCATATATACCATACATGGATCCTATGGGATATGATTCACATTTAAGTAGTCACCAATTGGTGATGATTGAATTGAATTGATATTGATGATGATGATGATGATGATGATGAAGAGTATGATGAATACTAACAGCCCCTAAAAAAGGATACTGTATGTCTTTCTCGAGGTGCCTTCGTGGGGTGTTTGTCTCGAAGGTGAAGTGGGCAACATTTTGATAGGGATACCGGGATACCACTTTGAACTTCATATTTGGTTGCGCTGTATTGAGCACTTTCTGGCTGGACATTTTGACTTTCGATGCGTGCTATTCCAGCAAGAAACAGCTGTTTAACTAAGAGTCTGCTTCCAAGTAGCATAGCAATTACAAAACATGAACGACCGCTTCCAAGTGAATCAACGCACATATTTTCCTCCACATTTTCCCCCGTTCTTTACGCGAACGACACGCGACAGAGGGCCTCTGAAGAAACAGTTGCCCATGGCTAAGGCTTGAGGGCCTGGTACCACTGGGATTTTTTGCGTAGCTTGACATACCAAACTATGATCAAATGGCAGTGTGTCAAAACCAATAGTACCCCTGTAGTTCACATCAAAATAGCTGGGATTTATGGATGTTCATCCCCCTAAAAATGGTATTAATAGGTTTTGACCCATCCCCAAATCAGTGTCAGCCACGAAGAAGGAATGACAATATTGAAACATTAAAAAACAGAAAAATCTGACTCCTTCTTGATGGCCACTACAAACTATGATGGATGAATATGGATGATGTTAACTTTTCGTAGTTATAGTTATAGCCAAAATAGTGAACATGTTCCAAAATTAGTAGATGTAGAGTAGGAACAGCAGTTGAAACATGGTAGCATGGCTAACTAAACCTTGCCTCCTGGGTCTTGGGGAACCTCAGAAAACCAAAAACTCATTGTAATGATAACTGATAACTTGCCATCTCCACATGTTCATCTCCACATTAAAACCACAAGGTCTGTTGATCCATTTATGATTTCTGAGTATTTGATTACATCATATATTCCCAGAATTGGATGTGCAATTTGCTCGGGAAACCCTCATGGTTGACCATATTTCATGGAGGAAACCTCGGAAATCCTCATATTTGATGGTGCAAGGTGGTGCCCCATAGTTCGCTAAGTTGGTTTATAACTCCATTGCTTGGGTTTATCGTATATTATATATATACACATAGTTACTATGGTTTATAAACCAACTTATAACTCGGGGGGCACCACCTTGTCAGATACCCTCTGGTAAACAAACATAGCTATTGAAAATGGCCCATAGAAATAATTGATTTACCCATGAAAAATGGTGGATCTTTCCATAGCTATGTACACGTTTACCAGAGGGTAACCATGGTTTCAACTTGTAGTCAGTTGGGATTATTATTCCCAATATATCGAGAAAAAACAAACAAACCACCAACAAGCTCATATTTGATGGTAAGATAACCATGGTTTCAACCTGTAGACCTTACATCAATTTCTGATCCACGCTGATGCCTACGTGCCCACGTGCCACCTTAGGACCTTGGACCCTCTCCGGTGAACCCACCTTCCACGCTGATGCCAGCATTGTCAAAGCGGATCTTATCCCTCACCACAGCAGCCATCGAAAATCGTTGCGCTACTTTCAAGGACCAGTTTCCACAGCAGTGTGCTACTTTCTTCAATAACTATAGAAGTCTTTAATACGAATATAACTATAAAATACTACAAATATAATATGTTGCTTGTATAATATATATATATATATGTATATATACTTATTTAATGTTATTTACGTATTGCCTGGGTTGAAATCGAGTACAGGATCCGAACAACAAAAATCAGAGTGATCCACAAAATGATAAACCCATCTTTGGCTATCTCCAGGCGTTAAAATCCCTAGAGACCCACACCCAAAAACCACTTTCGGTACCACAAGATGCACCCCAATTCCTCCATGTAAAATGCCCCAAACTGATTGGATGATATCTTTAGTTCCTCTTCAATTTCACTTTTCCCTACAGATTCGCAAAACAGATTTTCCCTGGTCCAGAGAGGATGCTTGACTATGATTTACTATTGGCTTTACCTCACTAGATCTGGTTTTTTCACCTACTGAACTGGAACATCACCATTCTTCATAGGTAAATCATGGAATAATTAACTTCTTAACTGTGAATAACCTAGTTAGTCAAATAACCTAAGTCATTGAATAATTATAGTCGGTCACCATTCATTCACCATAATAATTGTAGTCAAACCATCCTTTTCCATACATGGTCCATGGCGGAGATTCTGAACACGAACCATCCAGGCTATCCAGCGTCAGAACCCATCGAGCCCAGCGACCAGAATTGCCCTACAACGAAGCCTTTGTCCTTGCGGACGCGGGCTTGAACGACAGGCAACAGAGACAGGAGTAGAAATAGCGACACACAATAAGATATAATATATATATATATATACATACTAAAATAATGATAAACTATTTTTGTCCGACATGTTTTGATACATACTTGGATGTACATGCCAGTTAGCACGTGGTTGATAGTAATCAACAATACTAATCTCATTCAGAATAATGATGACACCTGCAATCGATGGGTCATGAACTTGCATGTACCATCTGGTTATTTAACAGTTCGCCATGGAAAGATCCGCCATGCTATTCATAGGTAAACCATATATTTCTATGGGCCATCTATACCATGGCTATGTAACAAATAACCAGAGGGTAGCAACGCATTTTCTGGCACGCCAACATGGAGATCAAAAAAACCATCAGCTGGCGACAGGACTTCCACCCCAGACGATTGGAATCATCATGTCTGGAACAACACAAGTGTACGCTAATACATGTATATACTGGTTGGTGGTGCAATATGGTGCAATTTCACCATCTTGAAAAATGATGGAGTTCGTCAATGGGAAGGATGACATCACATATATGAAGTGGAAAATATAATTCATGTTGCAAACCACCAACCAGTATAGGTGTGTATATAAATATACCTATGCATCTATGGTGGTCAACATGTAGGGACCCTGGTGTTCAGATCCCAATGTTTTGGTCCCAGATCTGTTGTGAAATATTGGCCTCTACTTTGACCAAACGACAGAAAGTCATCTTTGTCATTGGTAAATCATCAAACAAAAGAAGCCATTGCTATGTTAGTTGAACAACGGGTATTCCTTTAAAAACTTTGCATGTAGCTTTGGGAACGGTTTTGACCACCTATAAAAATGGTGATGACTGATGGTGCAAATGGCATTGTTTTTCCGACCTTATATCCAAAAAGCAATTGAAATCACCATGTTTTACGCTCCAGTAAATTCACATAGACCCTGCCAAATAAGGGTTGGAAGATTCATTTCCAGTAAAAACTGGTGATTTTCAGGGTCAACAAGTTAATTTACCAGAGGGCAAACATCAGTTTGTCACCAATCAACCAAACATCTATTTCATTATCTTCATTATATTATATGTTCATTATTAAACCATATTTTCCAGAGGGTACCCTCTGGTTATTTAACATAGCCATGGTATAGATGGCCCATTTATAGATGTTTTACCTATTAAAAATCGGATTATCCATGGCTACCCTCTGGTAAACTTACATAACTATAGAAAATCACCATGTTTAATGGGAAAATCCACTATTTCTATGGGGTATTGTCTACAGCTATGTTAGTTTACCAGAGGGTATGTTAGTCATAACCAGATGGTCTATTTTTTCCCCAAGGGCTTGACCCCTTTACCGTTGCCACGTTGCCTGGGCTCCCTGGGCTCCCTGGACTCCTCGGGAAACTCTTCGTAGCCGCCCACGAGGCTGGAAATCACGCCGTCTTTGGTGGTGCGGAACCTTGGTTTTGGGGTAGATAGTGGGATGTATAAAATCCCTTATAAATGGAGGTTTTAATGGAAAAATCATCTATAAATGTGCCATTTTCCACAAATCCATGGATTTACCCTCTGGTAAATTAACATAGACCCTGGCAGTCATCGGGGTTGGAAGACTAGTGAAACCATTAAACATTGGTCATTTTCAGGGTCTATGTTAAATTACCAGAGGGTATGTTCTAGATATTTTTAGTACATCATCATTGATGCATGTATAGTACCAGAATATATATATATATATATATCCTTCAATGATTGGTATACAAGCTGGATGTATCAATGATGTATCAATAAATATAGAAGTTCAATAACGTAAATTCGTGTATGTATATTATTATATTTGTATATATATATATATATATATATGTATAAGTACAGACTAATTATGACTTGTTGACAAAACAATTCAATCATCAATATAGATACCCAAAAAAAAAATACCTAGTTGTATGGTTCACCCTCCAACCTTCGTTGGAGCCTCCCTTGCTGGTCTTTCCAGACTGCAAATGCTATGGCTAATCTGGAAATCCTGCAACAAAAAAATGTTATGCTTGTGTTTGCTCGTTTTGAATACCCAACCAGCTGGCTTCTCAAGAGAGTACTCAATTGTTGTTCGTGTAAACCCTATGATTGATACCCAAATTGTATCAAATTGTAAGGACAAGTCTTGGTGGTTGTTAGCCCATTGCAGAGCCCTTTCTCTATTGCCTTTGACACAGGTTTACCTATTTATCCTTGTTCAATTCCTTGTCGTGTTGCTTGACTAATAATATGATCTAACAACACATATCCAACAGCAATGTCATGTCTTCTGGGTTTTCTGTGGATTCCCTATTGCAACATGTTGGGGTCCCTATTTCAATGTTGATTGATGGCTAAGAATAAACAAATCATAGTGACTCCCCAAAAAGATAAAACAAGTACAATCCCAAAAAAATATTGATCATTTGCTTTTCGGCGTCTTTCGGGTTGCTATAATTATTGCTGTCTTCTATTGCCCCCAGTAAAGATAGACAAGTAAATCACAACATTTTTTGCCATTACATTTCTATGATTTATACTTATCTATCAATTTGGGAGTTGCTATACCCTCTGCTAATCCCATTATAGTCCCATTACTGTACTATCAAATCATACAAATAGCACCTTAAACTGCCTTAAACCCATATGAACTATATTTATCCCTATGAAATCCCTATGAATTTCCCATGGATTTCCCCATGGATTTCCCCATGGCCAGGCCAGGTCCCCCGGGGCCCTCGGGGCCCCCGGACGGTTTGCTGGTGGAGTTCACCGGCTTCACGATCACAGGCTTCAGGCCGTGGCCGTACCTCCAAGGTCCAATGGTTTTTTGGTGGTGGTTTAATGGTGATTTCATAGTGATTTCATGGTGATATCCTAGTGATTTCATGGTGATTTAGGCGATTTTAATGGTGATTTAGTGGGATTGAATGGGATTGAATGGGATTGAATGGGATCTATTGGGTGATCTAATGATGATTTCTTGATGATGCTTCAATGGTGATCTATTGATGATTAAAAAACTGTTCGTGATCTAATGGTGATTGATCTATTGATGATCTAATGGTGATTGATTGTTGGTGATTTATTGTTGATGAAACAAAAGTGATTCAATGCTGATTCTAGTGGTGATTGGGTGTAAAGGTGCTTGAATGGTGATTTAATGCTGACATATGGGGATTTAAGCATCAAACATGGTGATTCAAGGGTGATTTAACCATCCAACATTGGCATGAAACCATCAAGAGTAGTGGTATAGAATTAATGATGGTTACAGTGTTAAACCATTGGGATGAAACATTGGTTCATCCCAATAATTAATGATTTTGACTACTGGTATAAAACCACAATTAATGAGGATCTAATCAAAAACAATTTTTTTTTCCAGGAGTCAAACAAAAACAGGCTTCCCAGCCATGTTTACCAAGCCGATCCCCTGACCCGGGGCACATCTGCGTCACAAAGGTCGCTGCTTCTTTCTTGGCCGCTTTGGGTGACTCCGCATACAGCTGACCTTGAAGCAGGGCAGCGAGGGCGATCTGCGAGGGGATTGGATTAAAAAACATGGGGCCGACTCTGTTTAAGGGGAGCGAATGTTTTTTTTTTGACCCTTGTAGACTATAGATATTGGAAGTGTTTGAGATTCATCTTGCCATTGATTTCTGAAGATAGGAATGATGGATCAGCATGCTTGGCACCCTCAAAAGCGGATCGTTCACCAGGTTGCGTGAAACGGAATTTTGTAGGGGTGTTCAAAAACCATTACTATTACATAATACATATATATATACCCTCTGGTTATTTAACAGTTCGACATGGTATAGATGGCCCATAGAAATAGATGGTTTACCTATTAAACATGGTGATTTTATGTGATTTTCCATGGCTATGTTAGTCATAACCAGAGGGTATATCTTGGTTCAAATACAATATACTCACGTGGTTTGGTATAGATAAATGCATCATATATATATATAATTACTATTATTACATAATATATATATATATAATTAATTATATACCGTTAAATACCTACAGTATTACAAACCGGTGAGCTAACTCAACTGGTGGTGCTTCCCATCGGGAACCCCGGGAAAAAAAACCGGAGCCCGTGCGCAGGCGCAGGATTCCGCTGCCCCACACCTGGCGTTTTTATGAGGGGAATTTATTGGTGATTTAATGATTTACATAGGAACAATGGAACTATGGCACAGATCACCCTAGAACTATGGCACTGATTTATTTACATAGGAACTATAGGAACAGATCACCCTGGAATCCATGTTTGCCAAAGTGAATATAACAACATGTCATAACCACCCCCATATGCTCCATGGTGCTGGAATATTCACACCAACATTTGCCCGAACAAAATGTAGGTAAATATACCATAATCCATAAATGAATCATATGGGATAGGAACTAGGAACAAATCACCCTAGAATCCATTTTTGCCACGAAAATGGGGATGTTTTAACATGATTTGATGCGGAAACGTGGTGATATAATTGGAGATCGTTTTATATAATTTTCGGAACAATTGACATGTCTTCACCAACAAAATTGAATCAAGTATCATGTGTATACCCTATGAATCCAAGTACTTTCTTAGGAAGTGTTGTGGGGTATGATTTAAGGTGTTAGGTATCTTCTCAGACAGTGTTTGGATCCATAGGGTGTATATATATATAAAGAGTAAACGCACGGGTAATAAATAAAAGAGTCAGAACTTAACTTCCGCAAAACGTTTTGTGTCGGTTCGGCCAGACCCGTAACCGCACTAGTCACAACTCCCCAGATAGCTTCGGGCCAGACCCTCCTTGCTATCCAGCCAGAGTTCAGATCTTCCTCGTGATATTCTCCCAAAGAAACATGATCACCCTTTCCAAGGCATTTTCTCCGTTTCTGTTGCCCTTTCTTGGGCTTCTTTCCCTCCCGGATTTAGCATTGGGAGGGGGGTTGTGGGAGCTTAAGCCAAAACACTAGGGAGGTAAAACCAAGTACGTGGTTACTCTTTAACCCCGGGGGCGTGGGACCAAAGAGTAAACGCACGGCCCTTGTTTTACATCCACTCCGCAGCATAATTGTTTAAACAGGAAATAAATAAAAGAGTCAGAACTTAACTTCCGCAAAACGTTTTGTGTCGGTTCGGCCAGACCCGTAACCGCACTAGTCACAACTCCCCAGATAGCTTCGGGCCAGACCCTCCTTGCTATCCAGCCAGAGTTCAGATCTTCCTCGTGATATTCTCCCAAAGAAACATGATCACCCTTTCCAAGGCATTTTCTCCGTTTCTGTTGCCCTTTCTTGGGCTTCTTTCCACGGCCCCCTGACCTTCCGTGTTTTAAACACGGAGGCTCAAGTGTTTTGAAAGAGGGGGTGGTGCAAAAACGCCTAAAGATGGTAAGAAAAGGTGCAAGGGTGGGTAAGGTTGAGGGCAGCTGGAGTTCGGCTAGGACAGCCAACCCATCATTTATGTATATGCGTGCCGTTTTAGGCGCCTGCCATCTGCCTTGCAACAAAATTTGATCCAAACTATGGTGGCGATTGAACCACCAGGTCGCACCGCCACGGCGGAGACTATAGGGTCTGAAATCAAAACGTTGCAAATGAAGGGATTCTAACGATTGGTTAAAGAGAGAGCGCCACTTGGCTGGGCTGGGTGAGAACCCTGCCGTAGGCGCAGCAATGGATTTCCATTGCTGAATAAATTTAACCACCATATCATATCCAATCACACAGGACTCAGCAGCCCCTTGGCGTTTTCCTCCTTTGGTAAACCCCAAGGAGACAACGACTTTAGATTGTCGGCGATCGCAATAAAGATGGTTAGCCCTCAAAGCTAGCAGTTCCCCAGTCCTAAGCATAGCATAGAAGCCTAGAAGCAACGAGACCCCGAAACTGACATGGCCATGAAAGAAGGCCCACCCGGCCATGGCATGTACCACATGTTCCGGCACTGGCGGGGCCCGGTTAGGGACCTCATTGATGCTCCACGTTTTAAGCAACCTCCAGGCACCTGGTAGGTGACCCTTGAGCTTAGCATCCTGGTCTTGGAGCCCTGCCACTGTGTCACTTGCTAAGGCGCGACCTTCACCGGTCGACCAAAGGTGCTCCAGATAATCACAGACCAGGGGATCCAGTTGCTGCCTCTGTTTGGGTAACACAACTTGGTTGTTTTTGAGAAATTTCAAGAAGCCATCAACAGCCTTTGTGTATCTAGCCTTGGTGGCGGGCTGTACTGTAAGATCACGTAAGCTACCTAGTTGTTGTCTCTGTTTTGCTCGTGCTGACTGTGTACTACCTTCCAAAAACCTTTTAGGCATTCCGGAACTTAGTCCTCACCCGCTTGCCCCAGCGGCTTGGGGCATCAGCGGGATTTTGTTCCGTATGGACGTAGCCCCAAAGGGCCTGGGTTCCTGTACACAGCAACAGAGCATTTATTCGAGACAAACAAGATCGCAGCTTGCGGCTGCTCGACCGACCGCGGGACAAGCAATGTAGGACGACCAGGGAGTCGGTCAGATGCACAAACCGACATCCCGCATGTCCCTGATGCTCGAGCCTCCACCTAAGGCTTGTAAGGACGGCTCGGAGTTCGAGCGAATTGATGTGCTCGTGACCCCCGCGCCACTTCCAACCAGTGACAACCCGCCAGCGCCACAAACGGGCCGGCACAGAGGCCCGAAGCCGATGATATTTTGTCAATTGGCTTGATGGAGTAGTGAGCAAAATGTCTTCACCCTTGATACTGATCATATTGCAAAGTTTTTCAACCAGAGGTTGGCCTCCACCGTCCTTGCATGGTCCCCGAAGCGGGCGCAGGGGCCTGCGCCACAGACGCGCCTGCATGTAGACCAGGCCCGAAGGAGTGAACAAATCCATCACCTCCTGCGGCCCATACCGAGGGCATAAACCCAACCGGCTGAACAGCTGCGAAAGGAGCCATGCAATGACCGGCACCGACCAACTGTTCCCCACCAGGGTGTGCCTGATGTCTTGTTGCTGCTGACTGCCTCTGAGCTGTTTGGCTACACACCCTGCTGTATATCCCACTGGGAATCCCATCATGAACTCTTTTTCCTCGATGCTCGGCAGCCGATACTCTCCTGACTTGCTCACGAGGAGGTTACGGTCGGCATATTGATAGGGGGGGAACCGGAAGTCATCCTGTTGCCATCTGGCAACCAGAGGTGCATTGAGCCACACCTGCCGGTTTGCGCCCTGGGCTTGTCCTAGGCCTAGAGGTTGTAAAGGTCGGAAAAGGTCTACTGCAATCAGCCTTGATCCAACCTTCCTGGCACACCAACTCAAGATCTTGATGAGCTTCAAGGATGACCTCACCGAGTTCCTGGTCCCTATCCAGCCGGACGCCAGTCCCCTCTGTCA
>CAMXCT020003471.1:0-59227 GCA_947184155.2 Cladocopium goreaui
TGCTCAATAATTGTGAAACCTCCGTGTACTGAACCAGCCGGCAAGGCTCAGTTTGAGAACACGCCTTTTGCGGAAGGTAGGTCGGTGGAAGGGCAGTGTGTCAACAAGAATCAACAGTGGAGATGCTGAAAAGTCTTTCATTATTCATCATTTGATATGTATTACGCAAACATATTATACATAATCATGTTGATCATATTTGACATGTGTTATGTTCTACAATACATAGTACACAATGCTAATGATCACAGAGGCAACCGTAATTATGTATATATAGAGATATATATTATGTGTGTGTGTCCACATGCACATGGTCTACATTTATATGTATATATACAATTATAGCGCTTTACCAGTTGTAAGTACTTATAACCCCATTTACGGAATGTATAATCCCATAGAAATAGCCAGTTAACCATTTATAACTGGTATTTCGGGCCTTAACTGTAGGCATTTTTCAGTAAAAACCCAAGTCCCCTTTAGTCGGCAAAATCAGTTTTTGGACTGCATCAAAGGCCTGGTCAAAAGCTGCATGATCTGATTGTCACTACTCGGGTAATGAATGACAATGATTGACAATGCATATATATATAACTTATATACATGTCTACATGTATAATAGATGTATATAATAATATTTAATGATTCAGAGACATCATAGATCATATGTCTTACATTTTCAGCACTTTGCAAGCATTGCACATATTTTGCACCGGCCCCTTGGGTCCCTTTGGTGACGCTGCAAGCTCATGGCCAATGTAGTCATGGCCAATGGGTGATCCATACGTCATGCATGTCAGCGCATTGAAACGAAGCCATCATCAATCTTGCAGAAATCATGTATCTCTATTCCTCTATATATATATATACATAGATAACTATATGATACTATATGAGTATATATATACATTGAGGGTTCAAGCAGCTGTAGACCCAAATCTCCCCCGCAGGCGGTTTCACAAACCTAACCCAAGCCATGCCTTTCTCTACCCCATGCAGGCTGTTACTCCAAATGATACCACGGGCCGGTAAGCTGCCCCAAATGCTGATTCTCGCGAATCCATGGTTCGTCATCATCCCAGTCAGTTGATTCATCTATGGTGATCACAATGGGGACCCTGATTAAATAAACCTGATATGAGAATATGTTCGTCTGTGACTGGCCTAAGCGATGAAAGTCTGGGTTTGCCTGAAATAAGGCCCGCTGAGATAGCACAAAGGACATAGAATTGCAATTGTCGAACAGGATAAAGCCGTGAGAATCTCTGTCGTAATGTTGTAACTCAGCGGCCGTGGCACCCTGGACAGTTTGAATGAAAGGAGGCTTCTGGATATACGTAGGCAAAACGAAATGGAGGCATTTTGCCAAGGTGCTTTTGCCAGCGCGCGAAGGCGCCCGGAGCACAAGAAATTTGTACCGAGAATCTAAAATGGAATACTGTTTGGCCCAGTCTTCGACTCGGGCAACCACTTCTGGCAAAAATGGCTTTTGCAATGGCTGGAGCTGGGCCACCACTTCGGCCTGCTCACGTCGGAGGCGACTTTCGCTCTCCTGCTGCATGACTGCTTCCACAGCGCGTTTGCGGGTGATATAGCCCAAGCGCACCTGCAACCTGCTGCACACGGTGTTGACACTTTTATAGTGATAATTCTGGAGACATTGGCCCTCTTTCTGAAAATGCATCTATAGAATCAGAGACCCCAAGGTATTTTCAAGTTGACAATCTCTTTAGAATCGCTGCCCCCAAGTCACTCTCGTAGAGCCGTTTTTTGGTTGGGGGGGTTAGTTGGCCTTCTATAAAATCAGGCTCCCCAAGTGTCATTAATTGACAGCTGACCTGAATGCTCCAGTTGCTCTTGCCTACCTTACCTTATGCATTCCCAATTTTATAGAGCTCAAAGGCTCCAAGTGTTCACTGTCACCCTCTTCGATTATATGCAAGGATGATCAATGATGATGAACGAATTGTTGTGGGAAATTTGTTCTGCCAATACTTCTCTATAGAATTGAAGAACATGACATACACCCAAAGAGAACAGATCCAACTATAGAAACGCAGTGGCTAAGGCTTTCTGCTGACTAGGACTCCGTGCTGTATTCAACATGAAATCGCGACAGTACGCAATTACTATAGGCGGGACCGCAGCGGGACCGCGGCGGGACCGCAAAATGTGGGAATTCCCACGATTCCAGGTTGCAGGCGGGCCCGGTCCCGCCGTCGGCGGGACCACTTTACCTGTGAATTTATAGGAGCGGGACCGCATACCCCGTTTGGGAATTATAATAATATACCAGGGGGGGTCAGGTGATGTTTTGGAGGTGGGGTGTGGGAAGATTCTTGGGGAGGTGATGTTTTGGAGGTGGGGTGTGGGAAGATTCTTGGGGAGATATCTTGTCTATCTAGCGTTGTATCCCTGGATGTCTTCTAAATGGGGTCTCTGGACCGCGCATGTCTTCCAAGCGTTTTGTCTTCGACATGGCGCTTGCAAGTCTGCGGTTTCCAGCTTTCCCTCCTGCCGCGCTATGCCTTTGGCATTGGGATTTTCAGCCTTGACATGGTCTCATTCCAAGCGCTCTATGTCTTGACCATGGCGCTTGCAAGTCTGCGGTTGCCAGCTTTCCCTCCTAGTGTCATGCCTTTGGCATGGTGCTTTCGAACCTTCACATGGCCGCTCTCACTCCAAGCGCTCTATGTCTTTGGCATGGCGCTTTCCACATAGTGCACGGCTTGACTCTACTCATGCGGCTTGCCATTGGATGCATGCGACGTGCCAGCAGCCACGTCAAATCACTCACATCCAGCTTTCCTGCTCGTCGTAGAAGACGTCTTCGTTTCCTTTCCTGCAGGCTATGGAGTACATGTCTTTCAACATGGGTTCAGCGTTCACATGTCCCACCTGCACTCACGAAAAGACACCGTATCAATGCATTTACATGCACTCTCCTGGTTCTGTAGTTCTTTGGTGGCTGCTGCTAACTGGCGTTTCAAATTTTTGCGCTCTTCCTTCAGCACAGCAACCCTATCAGCCGCGGCCGGGGGGGCTGCAGCTGCCGCGGCGTTTGCATCAGCAGCGGACATGGCACTCAAGGCGGGCGAACAACAGGCTTGCTCCACTCAAACTGCATGCAGTCCTCAAAATGATCCTGTGTTCTCTTTGTGCTTGCCTGGTACCTCCTTTTCACCCCTGTTCACGACCCCAGAAACATGGCTACGAGAATGTGACAAAATGGTCATGCACCGATGTACCCTGATAGGATGTCTGCCAATGTGTGCTCTGCCGCGCAATTTTTCTCCCGGCTCGCACCTCGTCACAACAGAGCCGTGTACGCGTACGCCATACGGCGTCGCTCAGGCCAGATGCTTTGCATGGCTTCTTTAGAGGGCTTGCTGCCTGGAGGCATATGCAGTGGCATATCCATAAATTTTCGCAACTCCGTATGGAGGTGCGCCGTATCGGGCGGCTTCGCCGCACCAACAGATTCAAAAGTGCGTTTCCAACTCTTGCCGGCAAAGTAGCGGGGACACTGCATGAGTTCAAAAAGCCAGGCTAACGGGTCTATCAAACCCTCACAGGAACCTGCCCTCAGTTCCTGGTACTTCCTCTTCAAATGTGTTTTCAATGGGTGGAAACCTGCTATATCTAACGGTTGGATTTTGTCTGTACATCCGGCTGGTATGTACAGGAGCTGGACACCATTGCGCCGAGCGCACACCATGGTTTCCTTTGCGAGATGTGAGGACGCAACATCCAGCAACAAGATAGGTTGAAATGGATAAGGTTTTAAGACTTTGCCTAGATCGCGCACAATCTTGGTGATGTTCTTGCAGGATGTCCAAGCACTTTTCTGACGTACTATGTGCAGCGCCGTTTGTGGCAAGCGCCGCTGGCCCCTCAGCAACTTCTGTGTCAGCTTGGTCTCAGTCCCAAAAAGGTAGTGCGGCAACTTGCCTTGAATATGCGGCGCATCACAAATGATGCTCACATAGGTCAAAGCCCCTCGCACGTCTTGTTTCCGGACAGGCATGCGAAGACTGGCATGTCGTGGCAAAGCAACGCAGCCGGGCAATTGCAGCATGGTGTAGGGAATGCTAGTTTCGTCTAAATTCAAAAACAGCGGAGTCTTGTCCACAAACTTCGTGTTCACGTAGTAGGAGAGAAACTGCCAAAAGGGTCTCACCTGACAGGGCGAAGCCGAGCAGGGAGGCTAGGAAAACATGACCACATGTGGGAGGAGGTCCGAATTGCAATGAGCTTGCCCGGCCCCATTTTTGGAGCCGGAAAACGGTCGCAAAAACACGACCGTGCTTGGCGCCTTAGCCTGCACCGTGACTGGGTCCCTGTGCACTTGTGGACGTAGGACTCGGCGCCGCAGGTTCCACTTGGCTCGGAAGCGCTGCACCCATTGATTCACATGCCGGCGAGGCGGCAAACCCTCCAGGAGGCTGCCAAACCGCGCTTTCTCCCACGTGGCATAGACATCCAGCGATAGCGGTGCTACACCGACGTGGTTGCAAGCCAGAACCCAGTTGAAAGTGTTAGCCTCTGCCAGAAAAGCGGCTGCATGCCGCACTGGCCGTGCCCACGGAGTCGCGGAAGGTGAAAAAATGTGCTGCAAGTCTAAGTCTGTGGTGCTCAAAAACAAATCTTCCACCACAACCCGTGTTGTCCCTGAGGTCGGCTTGACTGCTGGCCACAGGGCAGCGAAGCGAAGCGCTAGCTCCATATTGCAGTCCGACAACACATAGACGGCAACGATCGCTTTGCAAGCAAGAGGGCTAAAACCTCCAGAGGCTGCTTCCTTCTTTGCTCGGTATCTGGCATGCTTGGCTTGCACTCCGGCCGCTCTGTTTCTGGCAAGGTCTGCTTGCAAAGTTGCAATGGTTTCTGCTAAAGCCACTGGAGTCGCCGCAGGTGCGTGAGCCATGGGGCAAGGCTGCGGCCACCTGGGTGCTGTCTTGGATGTCTTTGCATGGAAGCCTATACCCTTCTGTTGCTGGGCTGTGACTCTGTGGCATATGAATGCGAAAAATTGGTGCTGTTACAGCCATGTCCTGTGACTCATGTGGCGCTGGATCCACACCGAAGGCCCGACAGAGCTGCTGCATGCAATCTGTGAGTGATGGCTGAGCGGCGGCTGCAACAGATTCTCCATGCTGACCTAAACACAACCTCCTGGGCTGCAACTCCTAGAAGGAACCCTTGCAACTCTGAGAAACAATGCACGTGCAGCATGCACCCACATGGCAGAAGCACATTGAGGGTTCAAGCAGCTGTAGACCCAAATCTCCCCCGCAGGCGGTTTCACAAACCTAACCCAAGCCATGCCTTTCTCTACCCCATGCAGGCTGTTACTCCAAATGATAACACGGGCCGGTAAGCTGCACCAAATGCTGATTCTCGCGAATCCATGGTTCGTCATCATCCCAGTCAGTTGATTCATCTATGGTGATCACAATGGGGACCCTGAATAAATAAACCTGATATGAGAATATGTTCGTCTGTGACTGGCCTAAGCGATGAAAGTCTGGGTTTGCCTGAAATAAGGCCCGCTGAGATAGCACAAAGGACATAGAATTGCAATTGTCGAACAGGATAAAGCCGTGAGAATCTCTGTCGTAATGTTGTAACTCAGCGGCCGTGGCACCCTGGACAGTTTGAATGAAAGGAGGCTTCTGGATATACGTAGGCAAAACGAAATGGAGGCATTTTGCCAAGGTGCTTTTGCCAGCGCGCGAAGGCGCCCGGAGCACAAGAAATTTGTACCGAGAATCTAAAATGGAATCCTGTTTGGCCCAGTCTTCGACTCGGGCAACCCCTTCTGGCAAAAATGGCTTTTGCAATGGCTGGAGCTGAGCCACCACTTCGGCCTGCTCACGTCGGAGGCGACTTTCGCTCTCCTGCTGCATGACTGCTTCCACAGCGCGTTTGCGGGCGATATAGCCCAAGCGCACCTGCAACCTGCTGCACACGGTGTTGACACTTTTATAGTGATAATTCTGGAGACATTGGCCCTCTTTCTGAAAATGCATCTATAGAATCAGAGACCCCAAGGTATTTTCAAGTTGACAATCTCTTTAGAATCGCTGCCCCCAAGTCACTCTCGTAGAGCCGTTTTTGGTTGGGGGGGTTAGTTGGCCTTCTATAAAATCAGGCTCCCCAAGTGTCATTCATTGACAGCTGACCTGAATGCTCCAGTTGCTCTTGCCTACCTTACCTTATGCATTTCCAATTTTATAGAGCTCAAAGGCTCCAAGTCTTCACTGTCAACCTCTTCGATTATATACAAGGATGATCAATGATGATGAACGAATTGTTGTGGGAAATTTGTTCTGCCAATACTTCTCTATAGAATTGAAGACCATGACATACACCCAAAGAGAACAGATCCAACTATAGAATCGCAGTGGCTAAGGCTTTCTGCTGACTAGGACTCAGTGCTGTATTCAACATGAAATCGCGACAGTACGCAATTACTATAGGCGGGCCCGCAGCGGGCCCGCGGCGGGCCCGCAAAATGTGGGAATTCCCACGATTCCAGGTTGCAGGCGGGACCGGTCCCGCCGTCGGCGGGACCACTTTACCTGTGAATTTATAGGAGCGGGACCGCATACCCCGTTTGGGAATTATAATAATATACCAGGGGGGGTCAGGTGATGTTTTGGAGGTGGGGTGTGGAAGATTCTTGGGGAGGTGATGTTTTGGAGGTGGGGTGTGGGAAGATTCTTGGGGAGATATCTTGTCTATCTAGCGTTGTATCCCTGGATGTCTTCTAAATGGGGTCTCTGGACCGCGCATGTCTTCCAAGCGCTTTGTCTTCGACATGGCGCTTGCAAGTCTGCGGTTTCCAGCTTTCGCTCCTGCCGCGCTATGCCTTTGGCATTGGGATTTCAGCCTTGACATGGTCTCATTCCAAGCGCTCTATGTCTTGACCATGGCGCTTGCAAGTCTGCGGTTGCCAGCTTTCCCTCCTAGTGTCCATGCCTTTGGCATGGTGCTTCCGAACCTTCACATGGCCGCTCTCACTCCAAGCGCTCTATGTCTTTGGCATGGCGCTTTCCACATAGTGCACGGCTTGACTCTACTCATGCGGGCTTGCCTTTGGATGCATGCGACGTGCCAGCAGCCACGTCAAATCACTCACATCCAGCTTTCCTGCTTGTCGTAGAAGACGTCTTCGTTTCCTTTCCTGCAGGCTATGGAGTACTTGTCTTTCAACATGGGTTCAGCGTTCACATGTCCCACCTGCACTCACGAAAAGACACCGTATCCATGCATTTACATGCACTCTCCTGGTTCTGTAGTTCGTTGGTGGCTGCTGCTAACTGGCGTTTCAAATTTTTGCGCTCTTCCTTCAGCACAGCAACCCTATCAGCCGCGGCCGGTGGGGCTGCAGCTGCCGCGGCGTTTTCATCAGCAGCGGACATGGCACTCAAGGCGGGCGAACAACAGGCTTGCTCCACTCAAACTGCATGCAGTCCTCAAGATGATCCTGTGTTCTCTTTGTGCTTGCCTGGTACCTCCTTTTCACCCCTGTTCACGACCCCAGAAACATGGCTACGAGAATGTGACAAAATGGTCATGCACCGATGTACCCTGATAGTATGTCTGCCAATGTGTGCTCTGCCGCGCAATTTTTCTCCCGGCTCGCACCTCGTCACAACAGAGCCGTGTACGCGTACGCCATACGGCGTCGCTCAGGCCAGATGCTTTGCATGGCTTCTTTAGAGGGCTTGCTGCCTGGAGGCATATGCAGTGGCATATCCATAAATTTTCGCAACTCCGTATGGAGGTGCGCCGTATCGGGCGGCTTCGCCGCCCCAACAGATTCAAAAGTGCGTTTCCAACTCTTGCCGGCAAAGTAGCTGGGACACTGCATGAGTTCAAAAAGCCAGGCTAACGGGTCTATCAAACCCTCACAGGAACCTGCCCTCAGTTCCTGGTACTTCCTCTTCAAATGTTTTTTCAATGGGTGGAAACCTGCTATATCTAACGGTTGGATTTTGTCTGTACATCCGGCTGGTATGTACAGGAGCTGGACACCATTGCGCCGAGCGCACACCATGGTTTCCCTTGCGAGATGTGAGGACGCAACATCCAGCAACAAGATAGGTTGAAATGGATAAGGTTTTAAGACTTTGCCTAGATCGCGCACAATCTTGGTGATGTTCTTGCATGATGTCCAAGCACTTTTCTGACGTACTATGTGCAGCGCCGTTTGTGGCAAGCGCCGCTGGCCCCTCAGCAACTTCTGTGTCAGCTTGGTCTCAGTCCCAAAAAGGTAGTGCGGCAACTTGCCTTGAATATGCGGCGCATCACAAATGATGCTCACATAGGTCAAAGCCCCTCGCACGGTTTCTGTTTTCCTTGGACAAGGCCTGACGAAGTGAACTGGCAGTCGTGGCAAAGCACGCAGCCCGGGGCAATTTGCAGCATGGGTGGTCAATGCAGAATTGTGTAGGGAATGGCCTAGTTTCGTCTAAATTCAAAAACAGCGGAGTCTTGTACACAAACTTCGTGTTCACGTAGTAGGAGAGTAACTGCCAAAAGGTTCTCACCTGACAGGGCGAAGCCGAGCAGGGAGGCTAGGAAAACATGACCCCATGTGGGAGGAGGTCCGAATTGCAATGAGCTTGCCCGGCCCCATTTTTGGAGCCGGAAAACGGTCGCAAAAACACGACCGTGCTTGGCGCCTTAGCCTGCACCGTGACTGGGTCCCTGTGCACTTGTGGACGTAGGACTCGGCGCCGAAGGTTCCACTTGGCTCGGAAGCGCTGCACCCATTGATTCACATGCCGGCGAGGCGGCAAACCCTCCAGGAGGCTGCCAAACCGCGCTTTCTCCCACGTGGCATAGAAATCCAGCGATAGCGGTGCTACACCGACGTGGTTGCAAGCCAGAACCCAGTTGAAAGTGTTAGCCTCTGCCAGAAAAGCGGCTGCATGCCGCACTGGCCGTGCCCCCGGAGTCGCGGAAGGTGAAAAAATGTGCTGCAAGTCTAAGTCTGTGGTGCTCAAAAACAAACTTCCACCACAACCCCGTGTTGTTTCCCTTGAGGTTAGGCTGACTGGCGGCCACAGGGCCAGCGAAAAAGCGAGCGGATAGCTACATTATTGCAGTCGAACAAAACATAGACGGCACCGATCGCTTGCAAGCAAGCGGTGGCTAAAACCTCGAGGAGGCTGCTTCCTTTTTGCTCGGATCTGGCATGCTTGGATGCACTACGGACGCTCTGTTTCTGGCAAGGTCCTGCTTGCCAAAGTTTGCAAGGTTTTGCTAAAGCCACTGGAAGTCGCCGCAGGTGCGTGAAGCATGGGGCAAGGTGGCGGCCACCTGGGTGCATGTCCTTGGATTGTCTTTGCATGGAAGCCTATACCCTTTCTGTTGCGGGCGCGTGAATCTTGTGGCTATGAATGCGAAAAATTGGTTGCTGTTACAGCCATGTCCTGTGACTCATGTGGAGCTGGATCCACACCGAAGGCCCGACAGAGCTGCTGCATGCAATCTGTGAGTGATGGCTGAGCGGCGGCTGCAACAGATTCTCCATGCTGACCTAAACACAACCTCCTGGACTGCAACTCCTAGAAGGAACCCTTGCAACTTTGAGAAACAATGCACGTGCAGCATGCACCCACATGGCAGAAGCACATTGAGGGTTCAAGCAGCTGTAGACCCAAATCTCCCCCGCAGGCGGTTTCACAAACCTAACCCAAGCCATGCCTTTCTCTACCCCATGCAGGCTGTTACTCCAAATGATAACACGGGACGGTAAGCTGCACCAAATGCTGATTCTCGCGAATCCATGGTTCGTCATCATCCCAGTCAGTTGATTCATCTATGGTGATCACAATGGGGACCCTGAATAAATAAACCTGATATGAGAATATGTTCGTCTGTGACTGGCCTAAGCGATGAAAGTCTGGGGTTGCCTGAAAATGTGTGAAATAAGGCACGGCTGAGATAGCACAAAGGACATTCATAGAATTGACAATTGTCGGAAACAGGATGATGTAAAGCCGTGAGAATCTCTGGTCGTAATGTTGTTGTAACTCAGCGGCCGTGGCACCCTGGACAGTTTGAATGAAAGGAGGCTTCTGGATATACGTAGGCAAAACGAAATGGAGGCATTTTGCCAAGGTGCTTTGCCAGCGCGCGAAGGCGCCCGGAGCACAAGAAATTTGTACCGAGAATCTAAAATGGAATACTGTTTGGCCCAGTCTTCGACTCGGGCAACCACTTATGGCAAAAATGGCTTTTGCAATGGCTGGAGCTGAGCCACCACTTCGGCCTGCTCACGTCGGAGGCGACTTTCGCTCTCCTGCTGCATGACTGCTTCCACAGCGCGTTTGGGGGTGATATAGCCCAAGCGCACCTGCAACCTGCTGCACACGGTGTTGACACTTTTATAGTGATAATTCTGGAGACATTGGCCCTCTTTCTGAAAATGCATCTATAGAATCAAAGACCCCAAGGTATTTTCAAGTTGACAATCTCTTTAGAATCGCTGCCCCCAAGTCACTCTCGTAGAGCCGTTTTTTGGTTGGGGGGGTTAGTTGGCCTTCTATAAATTCAGGCTCCCCAAGTGTCATTCATTGACAGCTGACCTGAATGCTCCAGTTGCTCTTGCCTACCTTACCTTATGCATTCCCAATTTTATAGAGCTCAAAGGCTCCAAGTCTTCACTGTCAACCTCTTCGTTTATATACAAGGATGATCAATGATGATGAACGAATTGTTGTGGGAAATTTGTTCTGCCAATACTTCTCTATAGAATTGAAGAACATGACATACACCCAAAGAGAACAGATCAACTATAGAATCGCAGTGGCTAAGGCTTTCTGCTGACTAGGACTCAGTGCTGTATTCAACATGAAATCGCGACAGTACGCAATTACTATAGGCGGGACCGCAGCGGGACCGCGGCGGGACCGCAAAATGTGGGAATTCCCACGATTCCAGGTTGCAGGCGGGACCACTTTACCTGTGAATTTATAGGAGCGGGACCGCATACCCCGTTTGGGAATTATAATAATATACCAGGGGGGTCAGGTGATGTTTTGGAGGTGGGGTGTGGGAAGATTCTTGGGGAGGTGATGTTTTGGAGGTGGGGTGTGGGAGATTCTTGGGGAGATATCTTGTCTATCTAGCGTTGTATCCCTGGATGTCTTCTAAATGGGGGCTCTGGACCGCGCATGTCTTCCAAGCGCTTTGTCTTCGACATGGCGCTTGCAAGTCTGCGGTTTCCAGCTTTCACTCCTGCCGCGCTATGCCTTTGGCATTGGGATTTTCAGCATTGACATGGTCTCATTCCAAGCGCTCTATGTCTTGACCATGGCGCTTGCAAGTCTGCGGTTGCCAGCTTTCCCTCCTAGTGTCCATGCCTTTGGCATGGTGCTTTCGAACCTTCACATGGCCGCTCTCACTCCAAGCGCTCTATGTCTTTGCCATGGCGCTTTCCACATAGTGCACGGCTTGACTCTACTCATGCGGGCTTGCCATTGGATGCATGCGACGTGCCAGCAGCCCCGTCAAATCACTCACATCCAGCTTTCCTGCTTGTCGTAGAAGACGTCTTCGTTTCCTTTCCTGCAGGCTATGGAGTACATGTCTTTCAACATGGGTTCAGCGTTCACATGTCCCAACTGCACTCACGAAAAGACACCGTATCCATGCATTTACATGCACTCTCCTGGTTCTGTAGTTCTTTGGTGGCTGCTGCTAACTGGCGTTTCAAATTTTTGCGCTCTTCCTTCAGCACAGCAACCCTATCAGCCGCGGCCGGTGGGGCTGCAGCTGCCGCGGCGTTTGCATCAGCAGCGGACATGGCACTCAAGGCGGGCAAACAACAGGCTTGCTCCACTCAAACTGCATGCAGTCCTCAAGATGATCCTGTGTTCTCTTTGTGCTTGCCTGGTACCTCCTTTTCACCCCTGTTCACGACCCAAGAAACATGGCTACGAGAATGTGACAAAATGGTCATGCACCGATGTACCCTGATAGTATGTCTGCCAATGTGTGCTCTGCCGCGCAATTTTTCTCCCGGCTCGCACCTCGTCACAACAGAGCCGTGTTCGCGTACGCCATACGGCGTCGCTCAGGCCAGATGCTTTGCATGGCTTCTTTAGAGGGCTTGCTGCCTGGAGGCATATGCAGTGGCATATCCATAATTTTCGCAACTCCGTATGGAGGTGCGCCGTATCGGGCGGCTTCGCCGCACCAACAGATTCAAAAGTGCGTTTCCAACTCTTGCCGGCAAAGTAGCTGGGACACTGCATGAGTTCAAAAAGCCAGGCTAACGGGTCTATCAAACCCTCACAGGAACCTGCCTCAGTTCCTGGTACTTCCTCTTCAAATGTGTTTTCAATGGGTGGAAACCTGCTATATCTAACGGTTGGATTTTGTCTGTACATCCGGCTGGTATGTACAGGAGCTGGACACCATTGCGCCGAGCGCACACCATGGTTTCCTTTGAGAGATGTGAGGACGCAACATCCAGCAACAAGATAGGTTGAAATGGATAAGGTTTTAAGACTTTGCCTAGATCGCGCACAATCTTGGTGATGTTCTTGCAGGATGTCCAAGCACTTTTCTGACGTACTATGTGCAGCGCCGTTTGTGGCAAGCGCCGCTGGCCCATTCAGAAATTCTGGGTAAGCTTTGGTTCTCGAGTCCCACAAAGTAGTTCTGTGTTTTTTTTTTTTTTTGACGGCGGCAACTTGACTTGCATTATGCGGCGCATCACAAATGATGCTCACATAGGCCAAAGCCCCTCGCACGTCTTGTTTCCGGACAGGCATGCGAAGACTGGCATGTCGTGGCAAAGCAACGCAGCCGGGCAATTGCAGCATGGTGTAGGGAATGCTAGTTTCGTCTAAATTCCAAAACAGCGGAGTCTTGTCCACAAACTTCGTGTTCACGTAGTAGGAGAGTAACTGCCAAAAGGTTCTCACCTGACAGGGCGAAGCCGAGCAGGGAGGCTAGGAAAAAATGACCACATGTGGGAGGAGGTCCGAATTGCAATGAGCTTGCCCGGCCCGGCCCCATTTTTGGAGCCGGAAAACGGTCGCAAAAACACGACCGTGCTTGGCGCCTTAGCCTGCACCGTGACTGTGTCCCTGTGCACTTGTGGACGTAGGACTCGGCGCCGCAGGTTCCACTTGGCTCGGAAGCGCTGCACCCATTGATTCACATGCCGGCGAGGCGGCAAACCCTCCAGGAGGCTTCCAAACCGCGCTTTCTCCCACGTGGCATAGACATCCAGCGATAGCGGTGCTACACCGACGTGGTTGCAAGCCAGAACCCAGTTGAAAGTGTTAGCCTAGAAAAGCGGCTGCATGCCGCACTGGCCGTGCCCACGGAGTCGCGGAAGGTGAAAAATGTGCTGCAAGTCTAAGTCTGTGGTGCTCAAAAACAAATCTTCCACCACAACCCGTGTTGTCCCTGAGGTCGGCTTGCCTGCTGGCCACAGGGCAGCGAAGCGAAGCGCTAGCTCCATATTGCAGTCCGACAACACATAGACGGCAACGATCGCTTTGCAAGCAAGAGGGCTAAAACCTCCAGAGGCTGCTTCCTTCTTTGCTCGGTATCTGGCATGCTTGGCTTGCACTCCGGCCGCTCTGTTTCTGCAAGGTCTGCTTGCAAAGTTGCAATGGTTTCTGCTAAAGCCACTGGAGTCGCCGCAGGTGCGTGAGCCATGGGGCAAGGCTGCGGCCACCTGGGTGCTGTCTTGGATGTCTTTGCATGGAAGCCTATACCCTTCTGTTGCTGGGCTGTGACTCTGTGGCATATGAATGCGAAAAATTGGTGCTGTTACAGCCATGTCCTGTGACTCATGTGGCGCTGGATCCACACCGAAGGCCCGACAGAGCTGCTGCATGCAATCTGTGAGTGATGGCTGAGCGGCGGCTGCAACAGATTCTCCATGCTTACCTAAACACAACCTCCTGGACTGCAACTCCTAGAAGGAACCCTTGCAACTCTGAGAAACACTGCGCGTACAGCATGCACCCACATGGCAGAAGCACATTGAGGGTTCAAGCAGCTGTAGACCCAAATCTCCCCCGCAGGCGGTTTCACAAACCTAACCCAAGCCATGCCTTTCTCTACCCCATGCAGGCTGTTACTCCAAATGATAACACGGGCCGGTAAGCTGCACCAAATGCTGATTCTCGCGAATCCATGGTTCGTCATCATCCCAGTCAGTTGATTCATCTATGGTGATCACAATGGGGACCCTGAATAAATAAACCTGATATGAGAATATGTTCGTCTGTGACTGGCCTAAGCGATGAAAGTCTGGGTTTGCCTGAAATAAGGCCCGCTGAGATAGCACAAAGGACATAGAATTGCAATTGTCGAACAGGATAAAGCCGTGAGAATCTCTGTCGTAATGTTGTAACTCAGCGGCCGTGGCACCCTGGACAGTTTGAATGAAAGGAGGCTTCTGGATATACGTAGGCAAAACGAAATGGAGGCATTTTGCCAAGGTGCTTTTGCCAGCGCGCGAAGGCGCCCGGAGCACAAGAAATTTGTACCGAGAATCTAAATGGAATACTGTTTGGCCCAGTCTTCGACTCGGGCAACCACTTCTGGCAAAAATGGCTTTTGCAATGGCTGGAGCTGAGCCACCACTTCGGCCTGCTCCCGTCGGAGGCGGCTTTCGCTCTCCTGCTGCATGACTGCTTCCACAGCGCGTTTGCGGGTGATATAGCCCAAGCGCACCTGCAACCTGCTGCACACGGTGTGGACACTTTTATAGTGATAATTCTGGAGACATTGGCCCTCTTTCTGAAAATGCATCTATAGAATCAGAGACCCCAAGGTATTTTCAAGTTGACAATCTCTTTAGAATCGCTTCCCCCAAGTCACTCTCGTAGAGCCGTTTTTTGGTTGGGGGGGTTAGTTGGCCTTCTATAAAATCAGGCTCCCCAAGTGTCATTCATTGACAGCTGACCTGAATGCTCCAGTTGCTCTTGCCTACCTTATACCTTCCTTTTATTCCTTGAAATTAGTCGCCGGGAGTATGGTACGTGGGCCGTGACCTTTGCATTCCCCAGTTTATAGAGCCAAGGCTCCCAAGTCCTTCACTGTCACCTCTTCGTATATACAAGGAGATCAAATGATAATTAACAATTGTTTTGGGAAATTTGTTCTGCCAATACTTCTCTATAGAAATTGAAGACATGACATACAACCCACAGAGAACAAGATATCCAACTCTAGAAATCGCAGTGCTAAGGCTTTCTGCTGAACTAGGTGAGCTTCAGTGCTGTATTCAACATGAAATATCGCGACAGTACGCAATTACTATAGGCGGGACCGCAGCGGGACCGCGGCGGGACCGCAAAATGTGGGAATTCCCACGATTCCATGTTGCAGGCGGGACCGGTCCCGCCGTCGGCGGGACCACTTTACCTGTGAATTTATAGGAGCGGGACCGCATACCCCGTTTGGGAATTATAATAATATACCAGGGGGGGTCAGGTGATGTTTTGGAGGTGGGGTGTGGGAAGATTCTTGGGAGGTGATGTTTTGGAGGTGGGGTGTGGGAAGATTCTTGGGGAGATATCTTGTCTATCTAGCGTTGTATCCCTGGATGTCTTCTAAATGGGGTCTCTGGACCGCGCATGTCCTCCAAGCGCTTTGTCTTCGACATGGCGCTTGCAAGTCTGCGGTTTCCAGCTTTCACTCCTGCCGCGCTATGCGTTTGGCATTGGGATTTTCAGCCTTGACATGGTCTCATCCCAAGCGCTCTATGTCTTGACCATGGCGCTTGCAAGTCTGCGGTTGCCAGCTTTCCCTCCTAGTGTCCATGCCTTTGGCATGGTGCTTTCGAACCTTCACATGGCCGCTCTCACTCCAAGCGCTCTATGTCTTTGGCATTGCGCTTTCCACATAGTGCACGGCTTGACTCTACTCATGCGGGCTTGCCATTGGATGCATGCGACGTGCCAGCAGCCACGTCAAATCACTCACATCCAGCTTTTCTGCTTGTCGTAGAAGACGTCTTCGTTTCCTTTCCTGCAGGCTATGGAGTACATGTCTTTCAACATGGGTTCAGCGTTCACATGTCCCACCTGCACTCACGAAAAGACACCGTATCCATGCATTACATGCACTCTCCTGGTTCTGTAGTTCTTTGGTGGCTGCTGCTAACTGGCGTTTCAAATTTTTGCGCTCTTCCTTCAGCACAGCAACCCTATCAGCCGCGGCCGGTGGGGCTGCAGTTGCCGCGGCGTTTGCATCAGCAGCGGACATGGCACTCAAGGCGGGCGAAAAACAGGCTTGCTCCACTCAAACTGCATGCAGTCCTCAAGATGATCCTGTGTTCTCTTTGTGCTTGCCTGGTACCTCCTTTTCACCCCTGTTCACGACCCCAGAAACATGGCTACGAGAATGTGACAAAATGGTCATGCCCCGATGTACCCTGATAGTATGTCTGCCAATGTGTGCTCTGCCGCGCAATTTTTCTCCCGGCTCGCACCTCGTCACAACAGAGCCGTGTACGCGTACGCCATACGGCGTCGCTCAGGCCAGATGCTTTGCATGGCTTCTTTAGAGGGCTTGCTGCCTGGAGGCATATGCAGTGCATATCCATAAATTTTCGCAACTCCGTATGGAGGTGCGCCGTATCGGGCGGCTTCGCCGCACCAACAGATTCAAAAGTGCGTTTCCAACTCTTGCCGGCAAAGTAGCTGGGACACTGCATGAATTCAAAAAGCCAGGCTAACGGGTCATCAAACCCTCACAGGAAACCTGCCCTCATTTCCGCCTGTACTTCCTCTCTCTTCAAATGGTGTTTTCATGGGTGGAACCTGCTATAGAGAAGGGATGAAAGGAGGGAATGAAAATGTAGAAGAAAAGGGGGGAAAAGGGGGGAAGATAGGACAGAGGGGGGGGGGGGGGTGAGGGAGGGGGGCGGTGGAACAGAAGAGGAGCAGAAGTCTCCCCCTTTGATTTCCTTTTGTCTGTACATCCGGCTGGTATGTACAGGAGCTGGACACCATTGCGCCGAGCCCACACCATGGTTTCCTTTGCGAGATGTGAGGACGCAACATCCAGCAACAAGATAGGTTGAAATGGATAAGGTTTTAAGACTTTGCCTAGATCGCGCACAATCTTGGTGATGTTCTTGCAGGATGTCCAAGCACTTTTCTGACGTACTATGTGCAGCGCCGTTTGTGGCAAGCGCCGCTGGCCCCTCAGCAACTTCTGTGTCAGCTTGGTCTCAGTCCCAAAAAGGTAGTGCGGCAACTTGCCTTGAATATGCGGCGCATCACAAATGATGCTCACATAGGTCAAAGCCCCTCGCACGTCTTGTTTCCGGACAGGCATGCGAAGACTGGCATGTCGTGGCAAAGCAACGCAGCCGGGCAATTGCAGCATGGTGTAGGGAATGCTAGTTTCGTCTAAATTCAAAAACAGCGGAGTCTTGTCCACAAACTTCGTGTTCACGTAGTAGGAGAGTAACTGCCAAAAGGTTCTCACCTGACAGGGCGAAGACGAGCAGGGAGGCTAGGAAAACATGACCACATGTGGGAGCAGGTCCGAATTGCAATGAGCTTGCCCGGCCCCATTTTTGGAGCCGGAAAACGGTCGCAAAAACACGACCGTGCTTGGCGCCTTAGCCTGCACAGTGACTGGGTCCCTGTGCACTTGTGGACGTAGGACTCGGCGCCGCAGGTTCCACTTGGCTCGGAAGCGCTGCACCCATTGATTCACATGCCGGCGAGGCGGCAAACCCTCCAGGAGGCTGCCAAACCGCGCTTTCTCCCACGTGGCATAGACATCCAGCGATAGCGGTGCTACACCGACGTGGTTGCAAGCCAGAACCCAATTGAAAGTGTTAGCCTCGGCCAGAAAAGCGGCTGCATGCCGCACTGGCCGTGCCCACGGAGTCGCGGAAGGTGAAAAAATGTGCTGCAAGTCTAAGTCTGTGGTGCTCAAAAACAAATCTTCCACCACAACCCGTGTTGTCCCTGAGGTCGGCTTGACTGCTGGCCACAGGGCAGCGAAGCGAAGCGCTAGCTCCATATTGCAGTCCGACAACACATAGACGGCAACGATCGCTTTGCAAGCAAGAGGGCTAAAACCTCCAGAGGCTGCTTCCTTCTTTGCTCGGTATCTGGCATGCTTGGCTTGCACTCCGGCCGCTCTGTTTCTGGCAAGGTCTGCTTGCAAAGTTGCAATGGTTTCTGCTAAAGCCACTGGAGTCGCCGCAGGTGCGTGAGCCATGGGGCAAGGCTGCGGCCACCTGGGTGCTGTCTTGGATGTCTTTGCATGGAAGCCTATACCCTTCTGTTGCTGGGCTGTGACTCTGTGGCATATGAATGCGAAAAATTGGTGCTGTTACAGCCATGTCCTGTGACTCATGTGGCGCTGGATCCACACCGAAGGCCCGACAGAGCTGCTGCATGCAATCTGTGAGTGATGGCTGAGCGGCGGCTGCAACAGATTCTCCATGCTGACCTAAACACAACCTCCTGGACTGCAACTCCTAGAAGGAACCCTTGCAACTCTGAGAAACAATGCACGTGCAGCATGCACCCACATGGCAGAAGCACATTGAGGGTTCAAGCAGCTGTAGACCCAAATCTCCCCCGCAGGCGGTTTCACAAACCTAACCCAAGCCATGCCTTTCTCTACCCCATGCAGGCTGTTACTCCAAATGATAACACGGGCCGGTAAGCTGCACCAAATGCTGATTCTCGCGAATCCATGGTTCGTCATCATCCCAGTCAGTTGATTCATCTATGGTGATCACAATGGGGACCCTGAATAAATAAACCTGATATGAGAATATGTTCGTCTGTGACTGGCCTAAGCGATGAAAGTCTGGGTTTGCCTGAAATAAGGCCCGCTGAGATAGCACAAAGGACATAGAATTGCAATTGTCGAACAGGATAAAGCCGTGAGAATCTCTGTCGTAATGTTGTAACTCAGCGGCCGTGGCACCCTGGACAGTTTGAATGAAAGGAGGCTTCTGGATATACGTAGGCAAAACGAAATGGAGGCATTTTGCCAAGGTGCTTTTGCCAGCGCGCGAAGGCGCCCGGAGCACAAGAAATTTGTACCGAGAATCTAAAATGGAATACTGTTTGGCCCAGTCTTCGACTCGGGCAACCACTTCTGGCAAAAATGGCTTTTGCAATGGCTGGAGCTGAGCCACCACTTCGGCCTGCTCACGTCGGAGGCGACTTTCGCTCTCCTGCTGCATGACTGCTTCCACAGCGCGTTTGCGGGTGATATAGCCCAAGCGCACCTGCAACCTGCTGCACACGGTGTTGACACTTTTATAGTGATAATTCTGGAGACATTGGCCCTCTTTCTGAAAATGCATCTATAGAATCAGAGACCCCAAGGTATTTTCAAGTTGACAATCTCTTTAGAATCGCTGCCCCCAAGTCACTCTCGTAGAGCCGTTTTTTGGTTGGGGGGGTTAGTTGGCCTTCTATAAAATCAGGCTCCCCAAGTGTCATTCATTGACAGCTGACCTGAATGCTCCAGTTGCTCTTGCCTACCTTACCTTATGCATTCCCAATTTTATAGAGCTCAAAGGCTCCAAGTCTTCACTGTCAACCTCTTCGATTATATACAAGGATGATCAATGATGATGAACGAATTGTTGTGGGAAATTTGTTCTGCCAATACTTCTCTATAGAATTGAAGAACATGACATACACCCAAAGAGAACAGATCCAACTATAGAATCGCAGTGGCTAAGGCTTTCTGCTGACTAGGACTCAGTGCTGTATTCAACATGAAATCGCGACAGTACGCAATTACTATAGGCGGGCCCGCAGCGGGACCGCGGCGGGACCGCAAAATGTGGGAATTCCCACGATTCCAGGTTGCAGGCGGGACCGGTCCCGCCGTCGGCGGGACCACTTTACCTGTGAATTTATAGGAGCGGGACCGCATACCCCGTTTGGGAATTATAATAATATACCAGGGGGGGTCAGGTGATGTTTTGGAGGTGGGGTGTGGGAAGATTCTTGGGGAGGTGATGTTTTGGAGGTGGGGTGTGGGAAGATTCTTGGGGAGATATCTTGTCTATCTAGCGTTGTATCCCTGGATGTCTTCTAAATGGGGTCTCTGGACCGCGCATGTCTTCCAAGCGCTTTGTCTTCGACATGGCGCTTGCAAGTCTGCGGTTTCCAGCTTTCACTCCTGCCGCGCTATGCCTTTGGCATTGGGATTTTCAGCCTTGACATGGTCTCATTCCAAGCGCTCTATGTCTTGACCATGGCGCTTGCAAGTCTGCGGTTGCCAGCTTTCCCTCCTAGTGTCCATGCCTTTGGCATGGTGCTTTCGAACCTTCACATGGCCGCTCTCACTCCAAGCGCTCTATGTCTTTGGCATGGCGCTTTCCACATAGTGCACGGCTTGACTCTACTCATGCGGGGTTGCCATTGGATGCATGCGACGTGCCAGCAGCCACGTCAAATCACTCACATCCAGCTTTCCTGCTTGTCGTAGAAGACGTCTTCGTTTCCTTTCCTGCAGGCTATGGAGTACATGTCTTTAAACATGGGTTCAGCGTTCACATGTCCCACCTGCACTCACGAAAAGACACCGTATCCATGCATTTACATGCACTCTCCTGGTTCTGTAGTTCTTTGGTGGCTGCTGCTAACTGGCGTTTCAAATTTTTGCGCTCTTCCTTCAGCACAGCAACCCTATCAGCCGCGGCCGGTGGGGCTGCAGCTGCCGCGGCGTTTGCATCAGCAGCGGACATGGCACTCAAGGCGGGCGAACAACAGGCTTGATCCACTCAAACTGCATGCAGTCCTCAAGATGATCCTGTGTTCTCTTTGTGCTTGCCTGGTACCTCCTTTTCACCCCTGTTCACGACCCCAGAAACATGGCTACGAGAATGTGACAAAATGGTCATGCACCGATGTACCCTGATAGTACTTTACTTCGTGTGATCCCCACCATGACATTTATACATTTTCTTACTGGCAAATCTTCTGGCATTCTATCTGACATATCTTCTGGCATTCTATCTGGCATTCTATCTGGCATATGTTCTGGCATATCTTCTGGCATATTATTTGGCAAATTTTCTGGCATATGTTCTGGCATATCTTTTGGCATTCTATCTGGCATTCTATCTGACATATCTTCTGGCATTCTATCTGGCATATCTTCTGGCATATATTCTGACATATCTTCTGGCATTCTATCTGGCATTCTATCTGACATATGTTCTGGCATATCGTCTGGCATTCTATCTGGCACTCTATCTGGCATATCTTGTGGCATATGTTCTGGCACATCTTCTGGCACATCTTCTGGCACATCTTCTGGCATTCTATCTGGCACTCTATCTGGCATATCTTCTGGCATATTATCTGGCAAATCTTCTGGCATTCATCTGGCATATCTTCTGGCATTCTATCTGACATTTTATCTGGAAGTCTACCTGGCATACCTTCTGGCATTCTATCTGGCATATCTTCTGGCATTCTATCTGGTATATCTTCTGGCATTCTACTTGGCATATCTTATGGAATTTTATCTGGCATATTTTCTGGCATTCTATCTGACATTCTATCTGGCATATCTCTGGCATTCTATCTGGCCGTTGAGGTCCAGCGGTGCACACTGAGCTGGGAAGGTCCCAGGTTGAGGTCTAGCGGTGCACACTGAGCTGGGAAGGTCCCAGGTTGAGGTCCAGCGGTGCACACTGAGCTGGGAAGGTCCCAGGTTGAGGTCCAGCAGTGCACACTGAGCTGGGAAGGTCCCAGGTTGAGGTCCAGCAGTGCGCACTGAGCTGGGAAGGTCCCAGGTTGAGGTCCTGCGGTGCACACTGAGCTGGGAAGTTGGCAAAGAGCTTGGCGAAGAGAGCTGGCAAAGAGCTTGGCGAAGAGTTGGCAGGCGGAAGTGGAGGTGGAAGTTGATGCAGACATGGTCGAGGAGAAACTAGAGGAGGAGGCAGAGGAGGAGGAGAAGGAGGAGAAGGAGGACAGCTAGTTTCAACTTTGTAACCCAAAGAGATTTCATATTTTCACCGTTTGAAATTTGTAGTGGGAGTGGGTTTGTCTGCAGGAGTAAGCAGGTTGAGGTTTGTAAGGTGTAGACTTGTCCTTGCTCTGTAGGTTTGAACTTCGTAACTGCCTGTCACCGTTGCTGTTTTTTTTCTGCTGTGAGATGATTTTTTCTCAATGATTTGGTGAGATATTATGATATTATGACATCTATCATATATTTTGACTATGAATGAATGAATAAAAAGAAAAATGAAACAAAGTGAGGGAAACAAGTTAGAGATGAGCTGGTGCGAGTTGCACAGAAACAATCTGAAACAAATTCAAACCAAAAACTTGGGGGCAAACGCATAAAAGAGACAAAAACATGTGTGCTGCCCGCTGGCCGCGAGATTGGGATAACTTGAAAAAATGCGCAAATGTTGTGAAACCACGTGGGCTTTACAAAGCTTTAAAAAAATAGGATTTTTGGGTTTTTGAGCTTCAAGACCTGATGCGAATTTGGCATCTTTTTTACACCATAAATGAATCCTAACTTTGTAAAGCCTTATGTTGTGAAAAAACACCAGTCATAGAGCAACCTGGGGTCTCGAGCTTTGTAAGGTTTACATTCCATGATGGGTCCCCTGTTTCAACTTTGTAGAGGCTAAAAAACACCTGATACTACATTTGTGGTTACAAAGCTCGGCTCCCAAGTTACCCATGGAATTCACAGGGGGATTCTATGTTGTTGTTCCTACAATGTCTTTGATGCTCTTTGTGACTGCTTGGCATGGCTGTTGGATCCGGCTGCAATTGAGAGGACATTCCCAGGATCGTTGCTCACGTGCACATGAATTACTGTATTGTGCAGTCTTTGTAGATTTTCAGTGATGAACCCCAGGCACTCATGTGCTCATCTAGCAGTTATATGAATGATTTATTTTGATTTGCATATACCTGCACCTGTCTAGTTTCTAACCCTTCAGATAGAGGAGTCGCAGCTCCACTTTAGCTTGTTTAAATCATCTTGAACTTTGATATTGATCCCTACCTTTCCATAAATTCAACATAAAAAAGGTGCGTTGAAATAATCAGCACAACACTTTCGATGTTGATGTTCAAATCATTATTCCAAGTCTTCCAATCATCTAATCAATCAGTAAATCATCCCCATCCCCAAAACATGGGTTCCCTGCCCGGCACATGCCCGTCGCCGACGTAGGCCGCCCCGCGGCCCCCTCCGCGCCGTCCAGTGCCGGACAGCGGTTTCCGCGGCGCGGAGGGGGCGGTTGACTCCGCGCAGGAATCAATGGTGGCTTGGGTCCGTATGGATCCTGGTGATTTTAGGGGGCTCTATGGGCGGCTATACTCTCCAATTATTTTGGGGATCACAAGACTTTTTTGGGAAATCCCATGAAGCAACCGGATCGAAAAGTGCTTTTAGGATGCTATTGACTTGCTAGGTTTCCAACTTTTCTATCTCTTTTGGCGATGCTATACCCATAGAATCTAGGAGGATGGGTTCAAATTAACCTGGTTGGAAGGTTTAAGTATATCTTTCTGCATTTTTCATCCCAGGCAGGGGCCAGCTATTGCACTCCCAGTTAGACGAATGTGTTTCGGTTGAAACCAGCACCAGCGAAAACTGGAGATTTGAGTGAGGTTTCCAGTCACCTTCGTCGTTTGTGCTGGAATCTTGCCATTGGCTTCAGCAGCTGTTTGTTTCCTTTCCGTTATGATCAGTAGTTGTAGCCAAAAGGATCTACAGTAGAGAAAGATAGAGAAGGCATGAAAGATATGAAAGGCCTTTCGCATGAACAATGGAGAAATAAAACATGATAAAACACCAGATTTGGGTAAATCACTAGCCCCAATTTTCAAACATGTGATTTCATCCACAATATCTGTGCATGTTTTTCCAGGGGTTGGCCAAGGATTTGTCGTCTTCCTTCTCCGGGCACTGACAGATGACCACTTTACAGGCTCCTTTCTGCATCACTGGCATCGCTGGTGGCGTCACCACAGGTGGGCAGTGGAGGTCATTGGTCTGGAATGCTTTGAATGGGGCCCAACTGATGAGTATTGATACCCTCTGGTAATTTAACATAGCTATTGAAAATGACCATTTATAGTGGAATTTCCCATTGAAAATGGTGATTTTCTATAGTTATGTTAGTTTACCAGAGGGTAAATATTGATGAATATTGATGAATATTGATTCAGTTGTTGTTGAATGACCTTGACATGGCTTGACCTTCAACAATATCTTTCAATTCTGCGAAGAGTCAAGAGTAGTACACACCTGATTGGTGGTTTGGAACTTGTTTTTGCCATACATTGGGAATAATAATCCCAACTGACTAGTATTTTTCAGAGGGTTGAAACCACCAACCAGACACAGTACATACATAGCTTGTCCCCTTTCCTTTGTGTAGCATCTCATCAAGGAGTCTTGCCTCGCAATCCCATGGAATCCCTGTGGTTGGACAGGGGTCAAAGTTGGGCACCCAAGCACTCGGATGGTAGTAATGGTTGTCCACTGATATTCCATGAATATCCCAGAATGCCCCATTAAAGCCCCCTTGTATACCTACTTTAAATATCGCACAACAAAAAGCTTCAATCTACTTCTACCTGTTGGTCACCAAAATATGGTTAGTTATCAATCAAACTGTGGTTTTATATCCGAACATATGATTGGTCAACCATTAGCGATATCAACCATTCCTATCATTACTGACCAACCAACTAACCATGAGTGATATCAACCATTACTGACCAACCATTTTAAGATAACTCACCATCTGTCAATAAATCCCATCTGAAGGGCGCGCCTTTCTCAGGTCCTGGCTTCGTGGCGACCGCTTGGTGATCCTCGCAGCGTTGCTCTTCGCCCTGCTGAGCGCCCCGCAGCGCGCCGAGCGCCGCGGGTCCGGCGGCCGCACTCCGCGCGGCTCCGCGGCGCTGCGGGGTGCTCGGCCACCGGTGCTGCGGGCGGCGAAGCAAGTGGTGAGCCAGAGGCTTGGAGATGGCTGGAGGATTGACATTTTTCGGTTTCCATAAATAGGGGTACCCCAATAGCCTAGCTGGATGGTTTATTTCAGGAAAAAAACAACAATTACACCGGCAGGAGGCCCCAACAATGTGGGGGGTAGGAAGTTGATGTAACAGATACAAGCAACAGTAGCTATGGAACAGTAACAGATGAGGTTAGGCATGATCGCAACTGCAGCAGCAGGACCTTGTAAATAGATCTATATCGATGAGGTCACAAGATCTTCATACAAGAGCTTCCTATGAGCATCCCAGAAGAACTTTCACACAAGCACCAATGCATAGGATCTTCAGGATCTTAACGCAAGGACCTCTCGAGGAGGATTTCAACAGAAATTGCACAAGGTCTTCTCACAACAACCTTTACCAGATCATGAAAGGACACAGAGAGGATTTCAGCAGGACCTCTGCTTCTCACAAAGACCTGCACCAGATCATTTGACAGCATTTCTCTAGGATCTCCACAAGATCTTCGCACGAGGACTTGTGAAAGACAGACCTTGAGAGCAAGATCTCCATGCCAGGACCCCGAAGAGAATCTCACAAGATCGTCATAAAAGGACCTGCTGCTGCTGGAGCGGACCTTACAAGATCTTGATACAAGAGACCTCCAAGAGCTCCCACAAGAGGTTTCATTACAAGCACCTCTAAAACATGGCATCTGCAAGCTCATCATGCAAGGACCTCTTAGAGAGGATCTCACCAGGATCCCTGTCTTTGCTGACATTTTGTGATTCTTGGCTGCTGAAAGTCTTTCCCTAGCTGTCGGCTCTGTATATATGTTTGTGTAGCAATTGTGGTGCTGATGGTGGCAGCCTCTTTGTGTTTGAACCTTTTTTCCTTGTCCTCATTATTCGCAGCATCATTTGCAACTAGATGCAGAACACTAGGGTCTTATTTCGCAATGGCCAGGCTAAAATCCACAGACGGTGCAGAGGCGAAGGAAAATAACAGAACCCCAGCAATTATTTCATAAGCAGCTTACAAAAAAACTCAAAAAACCATGGCTACCTAATTTTTCCAGGAAGATCCACCGTTGTGATGTTTGATCCACTACGCTATCCACAGGTCCACGCTGCGCGAGCGACGGCAGAAGGCCTTGGATCAACTCCATGCGGCTTTGCAGGAGGTCCTGAAATTCCTGGGGGACGACTTGTCGGCTACAGCAACTATATCTTATAATATACAGCTAGTCTGTCTATCTCTATATTATATATATATATGATATATGACATACAGATATCTTCCAATATGATATGCAGCAACTATCTTGTCGTATGATGTTGTACGCTGCTGCACGATATAATCTAACTATACGGCAAGACCCTATGGTTTGCCCGCAAGGTTAGAATGGAGTTCAGATATTATCCTTCAACATGCTCAAAAACCTGCGCAGGGCCAGTGTTTTAGCATTTACCAGACGACGAACCCTAAACCCTAAAACCCTAAACCCCAAAACCCTAAAACCCTAAAGCCCTAAACCCTAAAAACTCTGAATCCGAAAGCAGAAAACACTGCGTATACGCAGTATTTCCTGGAATTTCTCTTCGCATGTTCGACGACTGGGAATCCTCAATGTTGCAGTTGCAGTCCGGGCAAACCTCGGGGTCTGCGCGTAACTCTAGATAATACTAGATAAATCTAGATAACAAAGATTTCATATCTAGCTGGCAGATATCCTGTAGCTGGCAGAGAAACATAGATATCGCAAGCCCCTGGTTCCATATGCATCCTGTGAGTTTGTCCCAAAATGGTTGATTTGCATCCACGAGTGGAAAGTCAATGAACATCATCAGTTAATTTTCACATGTTAGGCAAGTGGCCATCATTACTTGTTCACAATGATACCAAAAGGATAACTGTACAAACAGAACAGGAAAAGAATACCTTCAGAGCAACACCTTATACCAACCTCAGGCCCATTTCTATACATTAATGATTTTCATTGAATTTCCCACTAAAATGCAAATTTATAGGAGTTTTGCCATTGCCACCTTTGATTACCGGAGGGTACTGTAGTTCATGTCCGTGAAATATATCGATTGGCCCAAGTGGGTATAGATCGCCCAAGACCCTGAAAATACAGATGTAATGATCTGGAATTTGTCCTGGTTAGCCCAGAACTGTACCGGAAAGTCTAACGAAGAATCCGCATGGTCAACGATACGTGTATTTTGGTATGTATATATCAATCTATACACATGTATATGTATATATGTACATATATGTATGCATGCATGTTTGCAAAGATGTAATGTAATGTAATGTAACGTAACGTAATTTAATGTGATGTGATGTGATGTAATGTCATGTAACGTAACGTAATTTAATGTGATGTGATGTGATGTAATGTCATGTAATGTATGTATGTATGTATGTATGTATGTATGTATGTATGTATGTATGTAATGTATGTATGTATGTATGTATCTAATGTATGTATGTATGTATGTATTTATGTATGTATGTATGTATGTATTTATGTATGTATGTATGTATATATGTATGTATGTATGTATGTACGTATGTATGTATGTATGGTATGTAATGTAATGTAATGTAATGAAATGTAATGTAATGTATGTATGTAATGTATGTATGTATGTATGTATCTATGTATCTATGTATCTATGTATCTATGTATCTATGTATCTATGTATCTATGTATCTATGTATCTATGTATATGTATCTATATGTCTATGTATGTGTGTATGTATGTATGTATGTATGTATGTATGTATGTATGTATGTATGTATGTATGTATGTAATGTATGTAATGTATGTGTAATGTAGGTAATGTATGTATGTGTATTATGTTAATGTATGTATGTTGTATGTAATGTATGTTGTTGTATGTATGTATGTGTATGTATATTTGTATGTTAATATGTATGTATGTATATGTATGTATGTAATGTGTATGTATGTATGTATGTATGCATGTATGTATGTATGTATGTACTGTATGTATGTATGTAATGTAATGTAATGTAATGTAATGTATGTAATGTGATGTAATGTTATGTTATGTTATGTATGCCTGTATGTAATGTAACGTAATGCAATGTAATGTATGTATGTATGTAATGTATGTATGTATGTTTGTATCTATGTATCTATGTATGTATGTATGTCTGTTTGCCTGTCTGTCTGTCTTTCTGTCTGTCTGTCTGTCTGTCTTTATGTATGTATGTATGGTAATGTATATAATGTAACGTGATGTGATGTCATGTAATGTAATGTAATTTAATGTAATGTAATGTATGTATGTATGTATGTATGTAATGTATGTATGTAATGTATGTATGTATGTATGTATGTATGTATGTACTGTATGTCTGTCTGTCTGTTTGTATGTATGTAGGTATGTATGTATGTTTGTAATGTTAATGTATGTATGTATGTGCATGCATGCATGTATGTAATTATGTATGTATGTATGTAATGTAATGTAATGTAATGTATGTATGTAATGTAATGTAATGTATGTATGTAATGTCTTATGTATGTATGTATGTATGTATGTATGTATGTATGTATGTATGTATGTATGTATGTATGGTAATGTAATGTAATGTAACGTAACGTAACGTAACGTAATGTAATGTAATGTAATGTGGTGTAATGTAATGTAATGTAATGCAATGCAATGCAATGTAATGTATGTATGTATGTATGTTTGTATGAACTAATGTAATGTAATTTTAATGCAACGTAATGTAATGTAATGTAATCTAATGTAATGTAATGTAATGTAATGTAATGTATGTATGTACGTATGTATGTATGTATGTTTGTATGTATGTATGTATGTATGCATGTATGTTTTTCAATGTATCCATTTCTGCCGATGAGCACTCAACATTCCATTTGTTTCACACAAAACAACCATCGGGGGGGCAGCGAAGCACAGGGAAATACTCTGCGGGCAGCGATCCTGATAGACACCTGGGGACAAGGCTGTGCTGCCGTAGCGGGCCTGGATGACTTGTTGGTAGATTTGGTTCATGAGTGGATTGATTTTCAGTCATGAATCGGGAACTATATATTATTAATGATATATATATATATACACATGTACATATTATCCATTTTTGTATATTATCTTATTATTTTTGCGTTTGCGCAGGGTATCTAAGAGTAGTTCAAAGAGTTTCCAGTTGTCAACCATGTGTCTCGGAGCTACCAACTATCATGGCATTTGGGGTTCCACATTCTGAGACAACGTTGGAATAGGGATGCATGAGCCAGTCAGAATTGTGGTGATGCACGTTACATCTTGCAAAGCAACTAGAAACAAGGTCAATTCTGAAGCTTGGAGTTGTTTTGGCATCGATTTGGCCATGGGTCAAAATGGTCAACCACCAAAGTCAAATATTGATGATTCACTACCATAGAATTGACCAAATCCATGGGTTGTTGGATATCCCATCCTTAGCGGGTTAGGTACTTCCTCCTGCCGCCTTCCGTCAAACACGACATTTTTCTCTCGCGTCCGTGGATGATGTTCCCATTGGAATGATTTTGGAATGGGGATTTCATGTGTGTGTACTGAAGTTACATATATATATATACATATTTATATATATATATGTAGATCATAGTTGGTTGAGTCTTGGGGAACTCAGTTGATTCTCTCATGCCGCGGACAACAACAAAGAGTTGCCGTGTGGCAGGTGATTCCGATGAAGCCAAAATGGATCCTTTACAAAGACCGGAGCTCCACATCCTCCTGGAAGAGGCCGCCCGTCATGCGCCTCAACTGCTGCCGGTGCTGGCGGAGCAGCTGGAGCAACGAGGCGCTGCAGAAAATGGTGCAACGATGGTCAAAACACCAGTCAAGAATAGTTAAAACCACTGAATCTTCAAAAAAAATAAGAACTCAACCATCCTTGACTTCCTCAACCATTTGGGGATGGCTTAAAACTTAGAAAAATACGGTGAAATGCGCTGCGCCAGGGGTTGCACTGGATTGGTCCTTGGGCAACGACTGTCGCAGCAACTTTGGCAGATACGCGCTGGATGCTGCGCTGGAGGTGCTGGTGAAGGAGAGATGTCCAAAAGAACTTGTACATATCGGGGATTTGACAGCCAAAAAATAGGAATATCACCATCAACAAAGGTGATTTATCCATCAACCATGGTGATATATCCATCGAAAATTATGATTTGTCCATCAGCAATGGTGGTTTGTCCATCAACAATTGGAATTTCATGAATGAACAGTGGATTTGGATGGTTGTGGGTTAAAGTTGGATACCAAGAAACCCACCACCTCGGTGATGTTTACCTACGTATGTTTATTGTTTGTGACTTTGACCAAACATATGGGGATTGAACCAACCAGATTCGGAATTTGACATAACTTATTAATAATCAATAACATGAGGGGATTTTCAACATTTTTTTGGATCTGGATCTGTCCAAAGATATGGGGTTTATCTTCAACCATGGCATTTTGGGGATTGTCCCTTGGGATTTTCGGTCAAACTGTGTGGATTTCTGTGGATTCCATTTTTTTTTGTCCTTGGTGGACTGGGGCATCGGTCAGTCATGAGACTTTGAATATGATGTAGTGGGATAAAACGGGGATGATTTAAAACATGGTTATTGCAAGAAAAACATGTCCAACCTGTCCCAAGTGATGCCTTTGGAGCACTGCCGCGAATGTCCATGAACCTTCCCTCAATGAAACATGGAAAATTGGAAAATCATGAAGTTCCATTGCAATGGTGATCTGGTTAGTGGTTTGGAACATGAATTTTATTTTTCCATTCAGTTGGGAATAATCATCCCAACTGACTTTCATATTTTTTAGAGGGATTGAAACCACCAACCAGTGATTTATTACAATGATGTGGGGAACAAAGGTGATTTATCCATCAGTCCATCCATCAATCCATGATCCATTCCTAGATGAAATGTCTTGGAGTTTCCAGCACTTTTTGGGACCTGGAGGGCTGGTATTGGCATTGCCGTTTGGTGATGCATTGGGATTCAGGAGATGCGAAACGAGGCCGCAGCCCTCTCCCTGCTGTCCCTGGGTCAAGGACAGGCCGTGAATGCATTGGGGGTTCCACAAAAAGTGACTGGTTGGTGGTTTCAAACATGATTTTTATTTTCCATAATATATGGGATGTCATCCTTCCCATTGACGAACTTATATTTTTCAAGATGGTTAAATCCACCAACCAGGTGATCATTTGCAGACACCAAAACTCGACAAATTCCAGGGGTTTTATGAAAGTTCTATGTGCTATGGTCAAAGCATGGGATATGGGGTTTGGTTCTCTTATCATCACTACCTGAGAATGGGGTATAGACGCCTATTAATCAATTGATGACCATCCCCAACACGAGCAATTACCAAACTTTTGAGCATTGCGTGTATCACAATTGCTGGTTGGCATTGTCTAGAGCTTGGGATTCGAATTTGCTAATTTGTAGCAGTATCTGATTGGTGGTTTGGGACATTTTATATTTTTCCATATATTGGGAATAATCATCCCAACTGACTTTCATATTTTTTCAGAGGGGTTGAAACCACCAACCAGAGTATTTTTGACAACAACACCAAGATATTCAGGATGATTCAGGATTACCCATGAAGACCCAGGATTTAAGTCCACATGGTCCACATGGGCACCTGGTTGCTGTATAGCGAACCTTTTGGGAATTCGACATAGCTGTGGAACATCGCCGTTTTTGATAGGTAAATCATCTATCATTGGGCCAATTTCCATAACTATATATACTAAATTACCAGAGGGTACATCTGCATCTGAACCTCATCTTGCTTGTGGCCAATCTTTCCTCCGTAGGAAGTGGCAAAGGTGACACTTATCAATTGATCCTTGGGTCTAAGCATGGCGGCCTGTGTTGTGAATGTCCTCAAAACTTCAAACGGGATTCAAACGGGTATGTCTGACAACGGAGGTATACCGAATATAGTGCCAGAATATAGTAGGGAAAATGCTTATTAACCAGTGGATTTAGAGCTACCCCATTACAGACAAACCCAAATGGGGAATCCTTGGGATTAGCAATGTTTGCGATCGGAGATGCTCTTCGAATGTTTGCGAATGGGTGCTTCCTGGTCCTCATTTTGATAAGACCCAGTTCATGTCGGCCATGATCACAAGTGCCTACCAGGTTGGCACCACCCTAGTACTGGTATGACATGGTTACGTAGTTTTGTCTAGATGAACATCAACATATGATCAGACCCGCTAAAGATGATATTTGACCATGGTTTGAACTCATGGTTTTCAGTAAATTCACAACTTGCAGCCATGGAAATGTCATGGCCGATGCACATAACGCCTTTTCTATGGCGAAAATCCGATGATCCGGAAACCTTGGATGAAATCGTCTACCGGTAGTCGTCCACCATCTGGGAAATCTACCGGGGCTGTGTATATTATATTATGTTGTATTATGTTATATTAAATTAAACTCTATATATATATATACTATATTATACCATACCATATGATATTAAGTTACATTAGATTATATGATTATATTGGATTATAATTTGTTTCATGTATACATATACATATATATTACATTACATTACATTTATATGTAATATTGCAATATATCGGTGTTTTTGTTTTTTCATGGCCCCAGCATATCCTGCCGCTGAGTTGCCCTGAGGGATTCTGATCCATTAATGCGCGCAGCGGCCGCGCAGGGGATGACGAGGCTGCTTGCTCCATGTCTTAGGAAAACCCCATAGAAATAGATGATTTACTGATAAACACCCATTGAAATAGATGATTTACTGATAAACATGGTGATTTCTGGTGAGTTCAACGGATTTGGATTTACCTTTGGTGATTTTTCATATCGCGAAAACGAAAACCCAAAAAGAGTCCAATGATTTACCAGAAGCTATACATCGAAATGCAACATGGGTATATGGTATGGCGCAAAAGTACCATATAATGATATAATGGTTGTCATCATGTTGATAGTGTCCTCAAAGCCTCAAAGTCTCATCATGTCAGGGATAGATTTTGGAGTTTCTCCTTGGCGAATGGATAGCAACACTGGGTTCTAAACCTCAAAGACTGGGAAATATCAAGAGATGTCATGCAATTACTTACATCCAATCCCATCCAATCTCCATCCATTCAACCATCATTTCAGTGATGGATAATGGTAAGACCAACTTAATAACCCCCACAAGGTCAACAAGGTGAACCAGGTTTTTGGAGGCACACCACGCATGGGAGGTACCCTTTGTGAGCATCCAACACGATCCAAAACTATCACGTGTGATGCAAAGATATGCAAAGAATAGTCAGAAATGGATCATTTTCGGGATGATGTTGCATTTTATGTTTTTACTCATGGTTTTTTGACTATTTTCTTGTCTTTTATTTTTACTTTTTTTTGAGTAAAACCATGAGGGATCAAGAAATTCATTTCCCCAAAAGCAAAACTCCGGGGACTCGGAGGGATTTTTTGGTCCTAAAAAAAATCAGGGGAGAGTCGCAGGGAAGCCTCGAAAAAAGGGAGGGAAAAAAGGGGGGAACTCTGAAAATCCTAAGTTGATCGAGTAAAAAGATATGGTTGTTGATATGGGTTCTTATTTCAATGTCTACCTGGTTTTTGCTGAGTCATATGGCAACAGATAGTATGGAAACCTATTAGCCAAGTAGATCCAAGTAGTATAATGAGATGGGATAGGGGCTGAAATCGCGGGTATTTGAATGGCTCACTTGACATCCCAGAAGAGGTTGGCCACAATCGAGGCTCGTGGAGAAATTGGTGAAGGACTGCGGTGCAGATGTGAATTCCAAGGCCGGGGGTCGCCGGGGTCGGCGACGGGATTTTCGCTACATAAAACATATAGATTCCATGGTGCTGATCTTAGATGATGCAAGTACCTTTCTTGCTCTGATTGATTGGGTGTCCATGTTTGTTCCTTGGTGTAGATGTTTGTTCCTGTGGTGTTTGTGGACTATTTTGCGTGTATTTTTTCTGGTTGATGAGGCGATAACTTCTGTCGATCCTGTGCCCAAATGTCCTACTTCGCTCAAGCTTTCTTGGCAGAATTCATACACAAACCTCGCACCCACACCTATTCGGATATTTGGCACACATCACGCGTTAAGAGCCTGGATCGATGGTGGGATGGACATATAGATACATATGAGGTACGGTCAAAACTGGTAGACTGGTAGACCACTTTGCTCACTTCGTGTCTGGAAAGTGCGCGAAACACTGTGCAGCGACAGGCCCCCCCAAAAGCGATGCCTGCATCTGAAGCTGGTTTACACAAAGTTGCGCACACGAAAGAGGCGAAAGTAGGGATATCCCTAGTGATACCTTAGAGATACCCATTTGTTCAAAAGGTGGCCTCAGACCACAGATAGACCCTTCTTCCTTTCATGTCCTCTTCCTTTCCTCTTCCGCAATAAGAGACGCTGCTTCCTCTTCCTCTTTTTTCTCTTTTTTGCCTCTTTTTGTCTCTTCGTTCCCTCTTGTTTCCGCTTTCTTTTTTCTTCCTCTTTTGTTGTTTTTTTTTGCTCGTCCTTTCTTCGTCCTTTCCTCTTCCTCTCTTCTTCCTTTCCTCTCTTTCTTTCCTGCTCCTTTCCTCTTCTTTTCCTTTTCCTTTCCTTCCACAGATTTGTTCCTTTATCTTCATGAGTACAAGACCATAGTTAGCGATAGGCCCCCCCCAAAAAAAACCGTTACCACGCTTTTAAACAAGGTATTAGAGTTTTCACGGTGGTTCACATGGATATGTAGACAGACTCAGACATCGATGCATATCTATGCAGAGACAGGTAGACTGCTATATAGATTGTCATAGATTGTCGGATAGACTGATGGATAGATACATGGAGATAATGTCACCCTGAAGTCGATAGAATAACTGATTATTTGTCAAGTCTCAAGCTGCCTCGCAGAATACCATAGAGAAAGTTGCGAGAAACACTAAATTTCCATGAATTTGCATGATCAAAGTTTCCTCTTATCCCATCCGTTTGCATGAAACACCTCCATTTTCTGGTCCTAAAGATGTGATTTCATCCTCCATTGGGCCGAGCCATCCACCATGGTGACTTTTCTGCGATGCGTGCAGGACCCTCGCTTTGGAAGTAGCGCCCTGGATCGAGCATTGGATGCTGGCAAGGTGGGCTGTTGGTTGATGATCAACTGGTTGGTGGTGACTGGAACATGACTTTTATGACTTTCCATTCAGTTGGGAATGTCATCATCCCAACTGACGAACTCATATTTTTCAGAGGGGTAGGTATACCACCAACCAGTCATGCATTGTCAATCTTAGATGGATACTAACTAATCCTAACTAGTCTTTTGGCACCAATGGGAATATCTACTAACCATCAAATAATTTATTTTTTTGCAGGGTATCTAAGATTGGCAATGCATGGGGTACAATCCGAATACGACCAGGGGATTCTCATAATCCTTGTCGTATCTCCAGGGAATCCACATCAAGGCATTGGGGATAGCCCATCGACAAAGCCTGGAACCGATAGGTTCACCTGAAACAATGGCCTTGAGAGAGGTGATGTTCCTAGTCTGGTTGGTGCTTTGGAACAATATCTGGTTGGTGCTATAGGGCTATAGGGATTATTAATGGTTAATACTGGTTAATCATGGTGAATTATTAGTAACTGGTTGGTGGTTTGGAACATGACTTTTATTTTTCCATATATTGGGAATAGTAACCCCAACTGACGAACTCATATTTTTCAGAGGGGTAGGTATACCACCAACTAGTAGTTGTAAAAGTTATTTCAGTGCTGTGATATGGCTTTTCGTGTGGGTAAGGCTATGTAAGGCTCCCATTTTTTTGTGCCCAATTTGCATCGCACCTAAACCTGTCATGTGAAATATTGAATTGATGCTTCTGTAGGACAGGCAGCCAAGTCCGCCATAAGATGAAAACACCTCGGGATATGTTCAGGATTCTTACTTTTAGAGGCTACATTTTCCTCAGTGGTACTCGTAGCACATATTTCCCAATTTGAAGAGTTTCTAGGAGTAGCCACGTGATTTGGCCGGGCACCAGGAGCAAACGTCACTGAAGCTCTTGCAGCTGGGTGCCGATCCAACCGTGGGCAAGGGCGTCCCTTGGTGGCAGATTGGGTTGACCCCAGCACTGTCATTTTCTGTTCCGAATTTACCAGGGGGGGGAGTAGGATAACCATCCCGGCACATAGAAAATATGTTTGCTGCTTGGGTTCTGCCTCATGAGCCCAGAGAGTTTCAAACTGTCAGGAGTGCGCAAGTTTGACAAATTGACTGAGCCTGACATGAGCCAAGACTTGGAATTTCATTGTACTGGTTTGGCGCAGTCATGGGGTTAGAAGAACCTGACTATCATTGGAATGCTATACTGTCTTTGGTCAGCAAAGTACACAACTAATCACAAGTTGATAGGCATTCTCTTTCTGTGCGTGTGGGTCGGTTGCTGGTCTTAGTCTTTTGGATGTTTTGTTGCATTCAACTTGGTGCGCTTGCGATCCATGTTGTTGGGCAGCATACACATCCTGATCAGAAGGCAAGCTAGTGGTGATTTTACGGTATGTCATGCTATCTCCCCACATCATGGGCGATTGGGTATCCAGAACAGGGCGCCAAACATGAGAAACATCAAAGGTCCAAAGTCATGCATAGTCCATTTCAACGGATACTAACTGCGCAAAGCCGTCCCGATGTTCCGCCGACAACATCGCCAAAATGGACCAGCTCTCAATAGGAAACAATCAGTATCAGTATTCCATTAAGCATATTAAGCATTGCGAAGAAATCTCTCTCTCTCTCTCTCTGTTCCTTGGGAACAGGAATGCCGCGCATCCAAACGGTCCAAACCCCAGTGAACACCAAAAAGTTCTGAATTGCCAAGGTGGACTACGTTCTGGCTCGCGCAGGACCAAAGGCCCTGGACCCATCACCCGTTGGGATCATTGAAATATTGGAATATCAGCACAACTGGATACATAATCTGATTGGTGGTTTGGAACATTTATTATTTTTCCATATATTGGGAATAATAACCCAACTGACTAATATTATTCAGAGGGGTTGAAACCACCAACTAGTAATGTATTAGTTTCTCTATGTTTCTCTCAATAATGCAGGTAACTATTGGATTGTCATGGATTGTCAACATCCAAACATGACATTGTCGGAATGATAAAAACAGTTTTTTTCACGGAATGGAGATGTGTCTAAAATTCGTGTCTTTTTCATTTGCATCTTGATAGCAACAGTGTGTTCATGGACGAATTCTTGGAGAATGTTTCATCGTGGATCATTTTTTAACAGATTCTATGGATTGCTTTGTATGAGTTTTAGAAGAGGATTTTGGTAGGGTTGAGATGGCATCAACGCGACACTGCGGATTTTTGTGTTGCCACAATCGCGAGTCAGAAAAACCTGGTTCATCCTATGACGGGGCTTTGCATCATGATTTCTCGCTCAAATATTGATTTTTATTGTACACACAAAAAAAACAGCAGACATTTTCCCATATAGTATCAAACTCTAACCACTGTGTACCCATCCAACATATTTTCATATATGTTCGATATGCCTTGTGTCTATACGTATATATATATATATTATATTTAGTATACACAATAAATAGATTACTGACCGACGCCACATGTCTTTCCTCATCGTCCATGTCCCAAACCGCCGCGCTTTTGTTTGAAGTGCAGGTGCGGGCGCAGTTGCCGCTCAGCTCCATGAGAAGCGCAGCTGGGGCATCCTCAGAGGTTTGCGGCAACGACGCAAGCTACGTTAAGTAAGTAATAACTCGTTACGTGTGTCAAGGTTTTATATATCATCAATATAATATATATAATATACATATATATATACATAGTCATATATCTACTTAATTTATATATGTATATATGTCGTTGACACAGTTTTTGTTTAAACTAAAAACCAAACTACGTTTAATGTAAGTATGTCTCTCTATATATATATATATACATACGTATGTCAACATGTTGAACTTTATTGAACACGCGTAAAAACGTGTCACACCATATAGAAACATGTTGAGCAATGTTGAAATATGCTAACACTACCATATGCTGTATATCTAGATATCAACAGATATGGAGATATGTGCACATATATCTATACCCAAATATGTCCAAATCTTAAAATCCCAATGGTTTTTCACGATCGACTCACCATGGAGTTCAGCCCCATGCCATGGCGCAGGTGGACTTCAGCGGCTTGCGGAGCAAGCTCCAAAAGACTTCGGAGCGCATGGTGCTACAGCAGCTGGAAAATCAGAGGTGCTGGGGGTCCAGTTCGTCCAGTTGTGGGCATAGATGATACTTGGAATATAGGATTTATGGGATGATCATCATTTATCATCGGAAAATTGGTTGATATTGCTTGATGTGCAAAAGACGGTTCGTACTTGTCCTTGCCATTTGGATCCACGTGAGTTGGAAGGATACGTATGTATAAATATAAATAAATATATATATATATATTATACATATATATATATACATATATACATACGTATATATATATACATACATATATATATACGTATATATATATGGATATATATATATATATACGTATAAAAATATACGTATATATATATATACGTATATATATACATATATACATACGTATATATATACATACATATATATATATACGTATATATATATATGGATATATATATACGTATAAAAATATACGTATATATATATATATACATATACGTATATATACATATACGTATATATATACATATATACATATATATATATATATACATATATATACATATATATATATATACATATATACGTATATATATATATACGTATATATAATCATATATACATTGTCATGGTCTAACCAGCGAAAATTGGCTTGGTATGATAGAATCTCTTGAAGAAAAACATGGAGTAGCTGCAACGGTTTATAACAAACCAATTCCGGAGTCAGTGAGAACAAAGGCTTGAGTGGTGACCAACCAAGAACGACAAGATACCCTTTTGCACACCCCCGAAGCACCCACCACTTCAAGACTTGCCAAAAATGGTTGCAAGTCAACAACAGTGACGTTTTTTTGCCACGAATGATGGTTGAAAAGTACAATGGTCAAGATATATGGGGTATACCCTCTGGATCCCTCTGGCAATTTCACATAGCTATGAAAGCCATGGCTCGTTTAGTTTGATGATTTACCATGTTTTACCTATCATTTTATGAAGATCTTTCCGTAGAAAACTGTGAAAAATCATCACAGGGTAAATCCACTTTGTTTTTTCAGGTGTGTATCACATGTTGTCCCCATTCTGCCACCATGAATTTCTGGTGAATTCCTTGGTCTCAAACGCTTCAGGTTCTCCAAAGTGCAACTGGCACAGTTGCTGCAGGAAGCCGCAAGGCGAGTATAAGATAGGGACAAAAAAACATCATAAGTTATGATAAGATAGGTTATTTAACCATCAAACATAGGGATTATATAATTTAAGCACCAAAAATAGATGGCTAACCTTCAAAAATAATAGGTATCTAACCATCAACAATTGGGATTTGACTATCAACAATTGGGATTTAACTATGTGTGGAATACTTGCGGGTGCAGTTCCACAAGTGGATGTAGAATCATAGTTCCAGGGCTCCAATTTTTGGGGCTCCAATGTCCCAACTGATGGTGTTTATTACGTAGAGTTTTCCGCGCGGTTTGGAAAAACCCCAACTGCACCAAAAAACAATTGGAATTTTTCACTATCAACAATCAACAAAAATAGGAATAGGCGTCTAAGATCAACCATTGGGTATTAACTAACGGTGGCATAATGGGTATTCATTTTATTCGGGCTATTAACCAACGGCAAGGGAGATGTACCACCTCTAATTTGGCAATCTCTAAAGGGGAAAATGATGAAGCACTGAATCGAGAGAAGCCAGAAAATAGTCCAAAATGGGGGATAGCTCCAAAATGCTCTAAATATAACGTTTCTAAGAGTGAACATGATGATACATGACTGGATATGATAGGATTGTCTTGGCACCCTATTTTTGAACAAACCCATACATTCGCATAAATGGTAATAAATGTCTACAGCCCCATAGAATGAGTATCCCTTCTATTTCAAGCAACAAACTAAACACCAGCAGAAACCCAGCAGCCTGCAGAATCGGCTACAAGCCACGTCTTCTGCGACAGCTTTACGACACCTTGGCCGAAGAGCTTCCATTGAACTGGGACGAGGCCTTGGCCCCGAGAAATTTCCAGTGGATCAAAACATTGTTTGGCCAAAAAGTGAATTCAGTAGAGATTGGCAATTTTTTTTGATCACCACTTTAAAGATCAAGACATGTTTAGGATTTTACGTCTCTAAAGATTGGAGCACACGAAAAAGTTGAATTCAGTAACCAGATTGTCTTTTTCACGGTAGCACGGCAGTGGACATTTCTCATTGTCAATCTACAACCGTCGGCATCCGTCGATTCAAATTATGGATTTCTGGCTAAACATCTCGGTTTACCAGCTTGTTACCCTCTGGTAAACTAACATAGCTATTGAAAATTGCCATTTATAGTTGATTTACCCATAAAAAAAATTGTGATTTTCCATAGTTATGTTAGTTTACCAGAGGGTAACTGCTTAAATCCTCATAACCCCCAGCTGTTTCTAGTCTCCTAGGAAAATTCCGATCAGACAAACCTAGAGAAAAATCAACTTCAGAATCAGAGGGGGGAAGTTGCCAGGGCTACCTCCCTTCATTTCACGAATACGCATATGTATATATATATATACATATATACACACTCACACATATTTGTAATCATTGATCATGCTGTGTGGAAACGTGCAAAATGTGGGTTCTCCATCATGTTCCTAGTGACTCTAGTGAAAGAAAATTGTGGTGTTTACCCAATCATACAGAAACACCTCCCCATTAGGACGGATCTGTCTATTTAATATGTCTATTTAATCTGTCTATCTAATCTGCCTGTTTAATCTATCAATTTAATCTGTCTGTTTAATCTATCTATTTAATCTGTCTTTCTAATCTGTCTCTTTTATCTGTCTATTTAATCTGTCTATTTAATCTGCCTGTTTAATCTATCTATTTAATCTGTCTGTTTAATCTATCTATTTAATCTGTCTATCTAATCTGCCTGTTTAATCTATCTATTTAATCTGTCTGTTTAGTCTATCTATTGAATCTGTCTATTTAATATGTCTATTTAATCTGTCTATCTAATCTGCCTGTTTAATCTATCTATTTAATCTGTCTGTTTAATCTATCTATTTAATCTGTCTATCTAATCTGTCTCTCTTATCTGTCTATTTAATCTGTCTAATTAATCTGCCTGTTTAATCTATCTATTTAATCTATCTATCTAATCTGTCTATTTAATCTGCCTGTTTAATCTATCTATTTAATCTGTCTGTTTAATCTATCTATTTAATCTGTCTATCTAATCTGTCTCTTTTATCTGTCTATTTCATCTCTGTCTATTTATTCTGCCTGTTTAATCTATCTATTTAATCTGTCTGTTTAATCTATCTATTTAATCTATCTATCTAATCTGCCTGTTTAATCTATCTATTTAATCTGTATGTTTAATCTATCTATTTAATCTGTCTATCTAATCTGTCTCTTTTATCTGTCTATTTAATCTGTCTATTTAATATGTCTATTTAATCTGTCTATCTAGTCTGCCTGTTTAATCTATCTATTTAATCTGTCTGTTTAATCTATCTATTTAATCTGTCTATCTAATCTGTCTCTTTTATCTGTCTATTTAATCTGTCTATTTAATCTGCCTGTTTAATCTATCTATTTAATCTGTCTGTTCAATCTATCTATTTAATCTGTCTATCTAATCTGCCTGTTTAATCTATCAATTTAATCTGTCTGTTTAATCTATCTATTTAATCTGTCTATCTAATCTGTCTCTTTTATCTGTCTATTTCATCTGTCTATTTAATCTGCCTGTTTAATCTATCTATTTAATCTGTCTGTTTAATCTATCTATTTAATCTGTCTATCTAATCTGCCTGTTTAATCTATCTATTTAATCTTTCTGTTTAGTCTATCTATTGAATCTGTCTATTTAATATGTCTATTTAATCTGTCTATCTAATCTGCCTGTTTAATCTATCTATTTAATCTGTCTGTTTAATCTATCTATTTAATCTGTCTATCTAATCTGTCTCTTTTATCTGTCTATTTAATCTGTCTATCTAATCTGCCTGTTTAATCTATCTATTTAATCTGTCTGTTTAATCTATCTATTTAATCTGTCTATCTAATCTGTCTCTTTTATCTGTCTATTTAATCTGTCTATCTAATCTGCCTGTTTAATCTATCTATTTAATCTGTCTGTTTAATCTATCTATTTAATCTGTCTATCTAATCTGTCTCTTTTATCTGTCTATTTAATCTGTCTATTTAATCTGCCTGTTTAATCTATCTATTTAATCTGTTTATTCAATCTATCTGGGATTTTCCCAGCATCCAGGCTGATGTCACGTCCGACGCCGCCTTTGCACGGCGGCCGTTAGATGTGGCACTGGAGACGGCGGTGGAGGAGCCATCGATCTCCACGGGGAGCGCACGGTGACCGGTGGTAGGGGTGAACATTGGGTAGGTGAAAGGCTTGATTTTCAGCCATTTTGGAAGTTATGTCCAACTTCTTTGAGGAAACAGGGTACGTATCCACTAGTTGGTAGTTTCAAAGATGTGTTTTTTCTGTTATTTTCAAGCATATTTAGATGATGTGGGATGATCCCCACTAACAAGAAGCAGTGAAAGAGATGGAAAACCAGGTTTGGGGAGGGGTTGCCTGAGAATAGCACACCCCAAAATAGTTATCCCAAAGCAATTCTTATTCTGGGGTATCCACCATTTTTAGATACACCCTTTCGGAGATACTTTTCACCATTCTGGGGACAAGAATATACAAGAACAAGGTGGTAAACCATTTGGGGGTGATGAGTTAATATTTTCTATTTGGAATGTTTGTTTGACATTCAGGGGGATAGTTCTTATCCGGGATAGTATTAAACCCCATGAATCATGCGAGTTTTCTGAGAGGCTGTAGGCATGGGCCCGCGGGCATCGGCGAAGGTTTAGGTCGCAGATTGTTTGATGACGGGTTTGGTCTTGTGAGTTAGCCTCTGGTAAACTAATGTAAACAGCCACAGTTTGCGAACTGGAAAAAATGGCCCAGTCGAAATTGTGGATTTACCCAGCTAGAAAATGGTGATTTTCCATAGTTATGTTAGTTTAGCTGGAGCATGCTGCAAAACCACTTTGTGTTGATCTTCAGCTATGCTTTTCACCAAAGCCTTTGGCTTGTCTCTTCTATCGTGTCTAGGCAGGTACTGCAAATGTGAAGAATGCAAGGCGAGACCACAAGTAGTGTAGAGTATCAATCAGGTTTTAAACAGAAAGGATCCAGCAAACTCCAATTGATTGAAAGCCAGTTGAGATGATGATAAAAGGAAAATCGAAAGCCTCTTCAACGAAAAGGGCCCGCTTGCCACACAACATGTGTGCTATAGCCCACCATGAGCTTGCGAAAAAAGCCAGGGATTTCGTCAAGACTATCACTGGCACGCTCTTAAAAATGGAAAAATACTCATCAGGTATCAGCTCTTAACGCAACCAGATCAAATCTTGGGCTGATACTATCCCTGCAGATGTCAAACGCGCAGCTAAAAACCTTTTAGCTACACACAGAAAAATGGACATTTTTATGCCAATACTGGCATCGCGGCCAAAAACCTCCAGCCAATTCAAGAAGCGACCAGCAGAACATATTGATTCAAAGAAACCCTATCAAAAACACATGGGCCAAAATTCAGCCAAACATAACCAAAAATTCATCAAACACTTCCCTGCTGCCGAGCCCCTGAGTAGCGGACCTGGCAGAAGACGACGTGCAAAAAACTTGTCAAAGTGGTATTACGTGGCTTAGGGGGTGGAGACCCTCAAAAAGCCGTCCCTGTGTGAAACCGTGCTTTTGCTTCGCAGAAACAAATCAAGGTTGAATCATCACCAGGGAGTTTTCAAAGCGACCAACAACACATTCCACATCAGAAAAAAGAGTGGGGATGGGCAGCAACTCACCCTTCGGCACCCAGGACAACGCCCAAACCTTGGAATGTTGTCTGACGAAATGCCAAGGGAAATTAGCACGATAAACAAGTGCCACAAAAACCTCCCATAGCGCTTCGCTTAGTGCAGCACGCGAGGTGGAGAAATACCAGGACCTACACAACAAACCCCTTACAGCTGTTTTAAACTGCTGTGGGGGTGCCCATGACTGCCATGGTTTGAGAGGAAAGTTGTCAGTTTCCCCATAGCAGTGGGCAGCCCAGGGATCCGACGTACAGGGCCACAAAGAGATATATGCACCATCCCAAGCAACCTGCAAACCTGTAAAAACATTGTCATCCGCTTTATCCAAAGACATCGTGCCAACAACAAATCGCTGGCGCCACTGTACCCATGCCCAGGATCGGACAACATCAGGCGTAAGTGCCGAGCATGAACGCCATGCAAAAAACATGCGAAGATCATCACGGTACGAAACATCTAGCACCAAAACGTTAGACTGTAAAAGGTGCAGCAGCTTACACTTACTGGCTGGTATTGGCACGCTTTCAGCGACCGCAGCCACACCACAGTGGAATTCACGGTGCCATTTCCATAGCCTCAGCAGCGCAGAACTCAAGGCATCTCCTTGAGGGGCACCATGCTGTTCACGACCTAACCACGAACCTATGGCAACGTGATTAGTGGTTGCAAAAGCCAACAAAATCTTACGAATTGATGCGAAATCTATACAGGTCCAACCAGGGTCATCACATCGACCAAGGATACCACGACAGCCTAAACGCTTGTGGGGGACACTAACACAAGAAAGACCCAGCCCTTTCCAGTAAGCAGCCAGACCATCCCACATGTCGGCAAAACGCTCACAAGGAAGATGCCGGAAACAATCCTTCATATCAGCGGCAGCTGTACAACCAACATCAAACTGATAATCCTGAACATGGAGATTAAAATCACCGACCAAAGACACCACTTCACCCATGGAGAGGTAGTCACTCCATAAATGCCGTGGGAAACTATCCAAAAGAATGTCTAGACCCCGTGAAACAAGCGAATGCAAGCCACAACACGGGGTGTAGTGCTTGTTGACAATAAGTCGCCACTTCAACCCTGGACATTTCCATTTTGGCAAAAAAGAAACTGTGGCAATGCACCACTGCCTTTTAGAAACGACAGTGTGCAAACCGGGAATCAAATGTGAAGGAAGGTCTGACATGTTAGCCATGCCACTCAGCACATCCCGCTGACGACCAATATCCGAGACCGACCAAGCAAAATTCGCATCAGGTTTTTGATGATGCAAGAAATCCAATAACTGACAAGCATGCTCAAAAACCAACTTGGGACAAAAAACTCCCAATGAAGAGGGGTTGTGGTCAAACACAGAGACGAAAACACCCTGCGCTTGGAGCCACTCCCTTGCTTCACCAACGTGAGACCAAGTTATTGAGACTCGACTGTCTTGGACAGGCAAGGACCACAAGGAGGAACAGCAGCGCTGCACTGCTTCCACTGTACAGGAGTCCGAAATCGGAATACGGCATCGATTACGAAGCCTCCGAAAAGACGTCCGAACTGCAGAAACCACATCCTCAAAACGAGGCGGGAGGCCGATGCTTGCTGGCCACCGAGCGAGATGCCGTAACTGTTCAGGCCAAGGCACCATACCCTGGGGGGCGGCGATGTGCTCACAGCCGTCAAAAGTAACGACAGGCCAGCCAGGATTTTGCAAGCGCACAGCCTCACAGATACACTGTGGGGAAACACCCTCTTCGAGAGCTTGGCGCAAAACTGACGTGCTTGTCAAACAATCTGCCAAAGTAGGGGGAGCAGTCCACGAAACAAAGCACTTTGCATGCCTTGCTATGGGAACCCAGTGCCCCTTCCGTCTCCATGCGGAAAGTAATTCACGAATTTCACCGCGCAAAATGCGCAGTGCCGATGTGGAACCCATCCAGGGGACAGACACCGCAACAGATGACACAAAAGGGCAAAGGTCTCTCCGTTTCTTGGAGATGATACCTAAAAGATGAAGGCCCCGCTTTCGCCGCCAACCTGTTTCAAATTGGTCAACTCGGCGAGCCACATAAGCCCAGGCACTGGGACTCAAATTCCATGCCGCGAGAGCGGCAGCGTTTGACTTTTCAAAACGCCGCCCAGCCAGCGCGGCAGCAATTTTTTGAAGACCATCACGCCACTCTTTCCGAATAAGACCCACAGAAGAGGATAAAGACATTTCCCCTGCAGCAGGTTGAGAAGGGCGGAGCCTACACAAAGAGCGAAAAGAATCAAAGATACGAAGACCCTGCACTTGCCGCTGCTTTGTTTTTGGAAGCAAACTATACACCGTCGGCGGATTCAAAGTGCCCAGACTATGGCAAAGGGCGGTTTCAGCCAAAAGCCGCTCGCCAGTATCCACGGGAGCGAGATGCACCGGCAACATCATCAAAAAACTCAGGGCGGCAAGCAACTGTGTCCCTTGACAGCAGTTGTGCCGAACAACCTGGTAAAACGGTTGCTGGGTCGCACCATCTTGAGCAATGAGGCGAAGGAGGTGTTCCACCATACGCCGCCGAAAGCTCGTTGTTTCACCAATGTAAAACAAGGGCCCAAAACGAGAACATCTTAAAGGATAAGGAAAAATAATATAAAGGCATGGTGACTGATGGAGAAGTTGCCATCCATGGGCCCACGGGTCAGAGCCAATGAGCTTCAATAAACGCACATTTCTCCTTGAAGGCAAAACCTGTAACAACATCAGCCAAAGACTCCCTGCCAGGCTAATCAGCAGAAATTGGTCCTCCCAAGAACGGCGTGAGACTAAAAACAAACGAAAACGCAACAACAAAACAACATCAAGGGCAGCTTTCAGGGCAGCACTCAGGTCAGGATCAGCAGAAAATAGCTCAACTCAGGAAGGCCTTCGCACAATGTCAAGGGCGCGAAGCCGAGCCAGAAGGATCGGAACTTTCTCGTCAGGGCTGACATTCAAAGCATCCAAGAGCTTGTTGAGGCATGTGTTCTCTTTTGTTTTTGCGCCGAGCTTCGGCATGATTCGCTCCAGCTTTCGCAAATAAATGCGGAAGACTGTCTGGTATAGATCACTCATGGCTTCCAAGGGCGACAGGGCCAACAAGGCCTTGGCGGCCGGGGTCTTACGCCCAGCAATGCGGTGCGCCTTGGTGTCCAACTCAAAATTGGTCATAGTGAGGCTGGCAGTGTCTGTGTCGACCCGCCGTTTCACCCAGTCATGGAAATCTGGGGAGGTAGTATCCTCCTTTTTCTGAGCGGGTGAGTCCACAGCCATGGCCCTCAATGCATCCAGGGAACCTCGGGGAGGCGAAGCAGCACCTGGAGCAGCCTCAAAGGGCAGATCTGGGGTTGCCCACTCAATATCACGAGCGTTGGGTGATGAACGTGGTTTTTCAGGGCATGCATCCAAATATTTGAGAATGCTCTTCCATTTGACTGGATCCGTGGTATTCAACGGGATCCTATGGAAGACATCCCAGAAATGCCGCTCAGTCAATCGGCTCATAGGTACAATCTTCATGCCATCCTCGGCATAAAAAGGGGCTGCCTGGGGTGTCGCGAGAGCTTGGATTCTCTCTCGACGAAGATTGTTGATTTTTCGACACATCTCCATGCGAGACTCTTTGTCAGAGATGGACTTAACGTCCGTGATGATGCCATCAGGAGCATCAAAGGCTACGCTTCGAAGAGATGCCGGCAAATCATTGAAAACCTTCTTGAACTCAGCAGGGGGAAGCCGAGAAAGCAAGGAAGCCACCTCATCATGCGATCCTCTGGGTGACCGCGACCGCTCATGTGAACGGTGCGTAACTGGCATTCCATGGCTAGGTGCCCAAACCCCAGGAGGGACCATCATGTGCTGAGGAAGAAAGTACCCACCACTCATCTGATTCATCTGCTGCAAAGGAAAACCGGGATGCGCAGCCTGATGAAATTCAGCACGTGGAGGCGGTGGAGGAGGCGCAGTGCCATGACCACAATGCATAACTTTAAAAATGCCGCCGCAAAAATCAGGAAAAAACCCAAGGCGAAATCTTGCAGAAGGAAGATTGCAACTGATCACATGTCGGGGTGACAACCTTTGCTGAAGGACAGCATTACAGTTCACAACTCTTGCTAGAATTACCAAGGCTCATTCAGAGAAGAAGCTCGAAACTTTTTCTGGGATAGCGCGCTTAAACATGCCAGCCACACCTGCAAAGAAGGATCCAATGGTGAAGACCATCAACGTAAACTAGATAACTAAGAAAAAAATTTTACCTTTGTGAATAAAATACGTACTGCGAACAAGGCAATCATGCCAATATCACGTGTCTATTTTTTCCAGATCAATCATCGACCTGAGAACAAATTTGAGACTGAAAAAACGCTAGTACTGCCAAGCCATTGGCAAGAGAAATGCCTACACCAGGACCATTCCTGGGGTCCCAAGGGTCACAATACCACAAATTTGGGCACAGGCGCAAAAAATATGATAAAAGGAAAATCGAAAGCCTCTTCAACGAAAAGGGCCCGCTTGCCACACAACATGTGTGCTATAGCCCACCATGAGCTTGCGAAAAAAGCAAGGGATTTCGTCAAGACTATCACTGGCACGCTCTTAAAAATGGAAAAATACTCATCAGGTATCAGCTCTTAACGCAACCAGATCAAATCTTGGGCTGATACTATCCCTGCAGATGTCAAACGCGCAGCTAAAAACCTTTTAGCTACACACAGAAAAATGGACATTTTTATGCCAATACTGGCATCGCGGCCAAAAACCTCCAGCCAATTCAAGAAGCGACCAGCAGAACATATTGATTCAAAGAAACCCTATCAAAAACACATGGGCCAAAATTCAGCCAAACATAACCAAAAATTCATCAAACACTTCCCTGCTGCCGAGCCCCTGAGTAGCGGACCTGGCAGAAGACGACGTGCAAAAAACTTGTCAAAGTGGTATTACGTGGCTTAGGGGGTGGAGACCCTCAAAAAGCCGTCCCTGTGTGAAACCGTGCTTTTGCTTCGCAGAAACAAATCAAGGTGTTTTTGTTTAGTTTCCATACAGTACCCAGTCTCAGTCTGACACTTTCGTCACATTTACTATTTCAATACCAGACTTTCAATGAATTTCTGCCGTTGCTGGTCCTCATCCTGCAAAAAAGATCAAACGCCCCATGGTTGTCGACGGTGGTCGCAGCTGGCGTGAGGCACGTGCAGGGGCCGAAAAAGTCGTGGCTGGAGGATTTTTCATGGCATCACATGGATCATCTTCCACGGCGTTTCCCGAGGTCCGCGAAAGTTATGCTTTGCTGCCTTTGGAGCCGCCCGGATAAATGTGGGAAACCTATGGAAACCTCATTTTGATAGTAAAGAACTACCATTTAAGGGGATGATAAATTTATAGCACCCAACATGGTGATGATATTGGATGGTGTACAATTGGGTGCACCACATGAAAAACAGCATAGATTCTCAAACCGGACATATACAGCGTACATGAACGTTTCAGTAGAGTCTATTCTGTTCATGGGGTTTTTTGGGTGAAATGAGCCACACCTACATGGTGGTTTTGTGGCAGGTCACTGGAGGCTTTTCTAACAGAGAACACTTCTGCAGTAGGATGGCATTGGTGCCTCGGCCACCGAGCCTAGGCGACCAAGCCCAGTGGTAGACAGCTCCAGAAAACGAGCATCTGAGGTGGAAATGATGGGGGAGTTGTTGGTATGGTCAAAGTGGTTGAAACATGTTCGCCCCACACCGGAGGTTCGCCTATGCACAAATAACACCCAGACAATATCATATACTTGTCACCTGAGGATGAACGAAAACACCGGCTTTACGCAGGGATTTTGACTTTAAGTTTTAGGATTTAGAGTTTTAGGATTTAGGGTTTTAGGGTCGTACGCAGGGATTTGAGCATGTCAAAGGATATGCGAGATCAGCTTGGGCAAACATCAGGGTCGCAGCGAACATGTTTTTCAAATTGGGGTCCATGATTTTTGATCTGAAATTTTAGGTTGGAATGGTTTTTCAACTTGTTGATGTTTTAGAAAAAGTTTCTCATTTCACCTTATTTATTTCGTTGCATCTTTGATCGAAATGTGCTCGTGTCTCTCCCCTACCAATAACTTCCCCATCCCATCCCAGGGATATCCGGTGATCATCCCGGCCCCCGAGCCTTGGCTGGGACGAATGCTTCCAGTGGCCCATCTGCAGCCAGGAGAAAGCACAATCCCACAATGTGGCCCCCGTTTTCGATAGCTAAGTTGGTTTATAACTCCAATAACTATGGTTTATCAAACTTATAACATCTTATACTGTAACATCTTATAACATCTTATAACATCTTATAACATCTTGTAACATCTTATAACATCTTATAACTATAGTTAATGAGGTGTATAAACCAACTTATAACGGGGGGCCACATTGCACCATTTGTTGATGAAAAAATCCATGGTTGTTTTTATCAACAATTTGGGAAATAAAGTGCTATGTTGACGAAAGGATGTACTAAATTTCTATCATTTTCTATCTATTTGGCATAGTCACATGGTCAGCCAATGAGAGCACTTGGGAGTATGCAGTGGCACACCATGGCACACCTCTGGAGCTGAAGTGGGCTGGCATCGCCCTCAGGATGTCCAAGAGGATGGTGCACCTTGGCGCACCGGGCTCTTTTGGACCAGCTTCGGTGGTTTGCTGGGCGTTCCTTGACAAACTCAACGATTGCTGACGGGCCCGTGGCCCGTGGCTCATCGTGGCTCCAAGTGTTAAGCATTGTTACGCTTAAATCTTAGGAGGACCTTGAGTATCTTGAGTGCTAAGCTGATTGTTGCTCGATGTTGCTCGTTTGCGGGTGACCACTTCAGGAGGTAATTTGTTTGGACACTGCCGTGCTGTAAATTGGAAGTTCTATTTGAGCACTCGCGGTCGGAGATCTTGTTGGATGTAGCACTGGATCCCCAAACTTTGGCGAAGAAAGGACACTTACCTTACTTACCTTGATTGGATTCAGATGGATTCAGCCTAATCACTTGTGGTTTCAAGCATTTTTGCATGCCTTCTTGGGATCAGGATCGATATGGAATAAAACTGATGTTTGACGATTTAGAAGCACGAGCCGGGATATGATGCACAGAGATACACATTGTTTGACTGTAAACAAATCAAAGTCCAACTTTAAAAGAAAATAATAGGTAAGTATCCAAGATTCCGCAGGTATATATTTTCCTTATTTTTCTATGGCTTCACATGCCCGGTTGCTCCTGTTGGTGCAGTGAAAAATCTCAGCTGAGGTCCTCCGCGGTGTCACTTGGCTGCGGATTGCCCCCTGGAAATTGGAATAGAATGAAATAACCAACCACTGGTGGTTTGGAACATTTTAAATATGTTTCCATATGTTTCCATATATTGGGAACAATAATCCCATTTGACTAACATTTTTCAGAGGGGTAGGTCAACCACCAACCAGAAACTCACCATTTTCCAGAGCCAACCGACAGGAGTTTCAGCCGGGCTAATGAGCTACAATGGCAGGACAGCTACTAAATAGCTTGGCAAAGGTGGAACCTAAGCTTGGGCATTTTAATTTTTATGAACATTCATTGGCATTTTGGGGGTTGGACCCAGTAGCCACCAGTGCATTGTGTGTATTGTATTGTCCTTGTATGTATAACTACGTATAAGGATGTATGCATAGACACATGAAGCATAATATACATATGTAGATATGGGTAAATTATAGCGAACTCACTGTTCTCCCTCACTGGAATGAAAATTAGGGGCAACCATCCCATAAAATAGTCTTATTATGTCTTATTTAAGGTACTATAATTGACCCAGACATATGCACATGAAGCATTGCATACATGCATGCATGCATGCATGCATAGATAGATAGATAGATAGATAGATAAGATAAGATAAGATAAGATAAGACAAGACATGATAAGACAAGACAAGATAAGATAAAATAAGATACAAACATACATACATACATACAGACAGACATACATACATACATACATATGTATGTATATGCACCTTCTGTTTTTCATTTTATACACATACACTGTTTTTGATTTTATACACATACACATGCACATGCTATTTTGAATATGTGTGATACCATGCGATACTCAGGCAGCTGTGGCCTTCCTGAGCGATGGCAGGTGGGGGAGTCCAGTTGGTAGCTGGATAAAACTGCTGTTCATATATATATATATTATATATATATATATATTGAATACGTATATTTATGTATATGCTTATGCCTATATACATATATTATATATATTGTATATATATATACATACACATGCAACATATCATACAGATCTATAACTATAATATGTATGTTCATATATGTACATATGCTATAAGCATGATGAATCTTCCCAAGAGTGGTTGCGAGCCACTCACTAGACTGGTGCACATCCAAGTGCAACCTCTCATAGGCTTGGAAGTACCTACTAAAATTTACGTTGTATACTTGTTACATGTTTCTGCTCTTCGTGCATGTGGCACATGTAAAGGCGGATTTCAGACCAGTTTTTGGACGGTGGGTTTCATCACCGCTTTTCAGGTCTCGTTCCGCCTCGCGATGTCAAGCTTTCATGGTGGGTTTCATGGCGTCAGCTCCCTGGTACATGTCCATGTTGGGCCTGTCAGGCGCGGCACTGGGGAAGTGACGCTGGTGATGACTGCATAATAACACAATTTGAGTGGTAGATAACTACAGTGGTAGATAACATGTCATAACCTCAATGATGATGATATTGTTACATTGTTACAATAACATGAGAGGATCCTTGCAAATTCATAACATGCGTAACATGGTAGATAACCCCAGTTCATGGTATTTAGGACCCTGTAATGTCTGAAGGATTCTTTTCTACCAGATGTCTGGCTGGTGTCGCCAGTGACACTTTGGGGAAATCTACCCAGGTGCAAGGTCAATGCCCAATGATAACCCTACTGATCGTAATCATTTGAGGAGTTAGTACTCACTTATACTTATACATGGGGATTTTGTTAAGATAATCCAATTTAATATGCATTTTTATGTATACCTGTAAATATGATTAAGTACGTATATAAGCCTTTACATAAAATATAAAAATGTATGTATTATATATATATATACACCGGTGCTGATTATCTTTGGATTCCATGGTGCTGTTCTTCGGCCGCATCCAGAGATGGTCCTGGGAGGTGTCCTGTCAGTCTACGCCGCTCGCGCGGAGCGCGCTGGCCGCAAAAGGGCGGCATTTTGGGATGCGGAGTCCCATCCGGCCTGTGACCCTTGGGACGGAATGGATGGGCTGGGGATGGGCAGGGGATCACCGTTACATCCCGGACATCCCTAACTTTGTGCTATTTTTGAACAAAAAGTGACTACCAGGGTTGGAATACATATCCATGTGGGATTTACTTAAACTAGGTCATTGTCGTCAGTTCAGCAGAGGGTTGTTCGAGGCCAGAAGTGGAGACATGTCCCCCAGTTTTTGAAGAAGATAAACTGACTTTGAATATTGAACACTATTTACAATGCTGCCGTTTTGCAAGTTTCAAGTGGTTTGAATCAGGAGCCTGCCTACTGAACAAGTTTCTATATTTTTCTATACATATGTTCATAATTCTACACAGAATATATGAATATGCATAATATTAATAATATCTATTTATATTTGTATATACATATATACACATATGTACATACAGCAAATTATTTGCACTTAGTGTTTGACCTTTGAAGGTCAGCAACAGCAGAGCCGGTCCACAACAGCCACCAAGGATTTGGGCTGAGCAAAGTCCAGCAGAAACGTCGCGAGCCGCATCACGCTGTGATCAGAACACCTTAAACGTTGCACTAGTTACTTGTTACCATGGAATCCCAGAGTGAGCGACACTCTGATTTGAAATGTGGAGAATGGAGGACACCTTGATACTCCTTGATACTTGATGTAATACTTGATTCACATTGATGTTCGAAAACTAGCGAAAACTAACTTGCAATCGTTGAGGCTTCTTCCATTCTGCGTGGAACAAGCCATGAAGCTTCCAACAACTTCTGCCTCAGATCGTGCAGCTTAACCCTAAACTTTCCCACAGAGTGGCAGTGGCAGGTTTGGTGCGGGAACATCGTCAAAAAGTGTTGTTACGCAAGTGGATAGGGAAATCTTATCCCTCATTTGGGCTTTGCTCCCTTTTGGTTGGCAACACTGTTCGGACCCCATCAAATCTGCAGCAGAGCTAGCCGAGCATGGAAAAGAACGTTTGGGAGGAGCTAGCCGGGCATGCTTAAGGAATACAGCCTGGTAGCTCAGCAGTACACGCAGGCGGTGATTTTTCTGTGAGGTTCTTCGGTAAACTCCGATTTCAACAAAGATGGTGGAGATTCAGGAGCTGAAATGTAAAACTGAATTCCAAACCTAGTGGCATCTGTCTCAAGGATTCCATAGGGACCAACATAATATATGAATATATATATATATAATTATATATTATATTACATTATATATATATATATATTCCATTATATATATATTATCATCCAAATATCTCAAGACATATCATCTGATATATCATGTGATGTATTTTGCGAAAGTACGTATTTACCACGAGGCACTTGCCATTGACTTGGTTGTTAACCAGCCAGGAGAACCCAGATCCTCGGGCTGCTGAATGGCTGTTGGACGAGGGGATGAAACGGACCAGGGGAAGGCCGCTTTCGGGGCTGAAAATGGGACCCAACTTCGGATTCTCAGCATTTTCCCATGGGAATTTCAGGATCCTAAAATGGAGGTACGTTAGTACCATACTGTACCATATAAGGCCTTAAAGAAATGGTAGGTACCTCCAATTTAGGTTCCTGAGATGGCCACTGACATATTTTCCCTATCACACTTGCAAGTTGGTTTGGGCGCTGCAATTTCAGACGTGCCCATTAAAGTTCTGGGTGCCCCGTGTTGATGAATTTCGGCCCATGGCCAGGCCCCGTTTGAACGGCAACCCCTTGCTGCGTACGGCGGCAAGTAGGCGCCACCCCTGTGATCCATCTCAATGGATTTTGGAACAAATTACAAATTTGTTTATTAAACAAACTCCTGGGATATTCAAATCGGCTTGTGAGTCATCAATGACTACTGTATCTTTTGTGGATGTGAGAGTCCACGTTGTTGGCTTTAGGGTTGCATGTCATCCTAATCAGTTGTTCGGATATTCATGACTAATGTTCTAATGGTTATTGTTGGTGCGCCTCCTATGTTTGAATAGGTCTTGTGGGTGATAGCATCAAATCACCAATAATTCACTATTACCGTCAAATTAACAAACGAGTTGTCACCAAAACGACCATTAAAATGCTCACAAATCACAAATCAATCACCGCGAGAGCACAATATTTGTTTCACACAATCACCACAAAAAATCACCAGAAAAAACCACCAGAATATCACCAAAGAATCCAAAAAACACCAAAGAAACCCGAAAATCGCAGGTGTCAAGTTTCCCTGGTCCGCCGCTTGGTGGAACTGCGGGCGGATCCCAGCGCGCCGGATCCGCGCTATGGGAGTACGGCCTGGAGCCCTGTTTTTTTTTTGCCCGGGCTCCAGGGTTTTACCATTGGGAAATCTTCCATCAGAAAATTGGGTACATAGTAAATATGTATATATATACATACATACATAGATGCATACATAGATACATAGATATACATACATTACATTGCATTGCATTACATTACAGTACAGTACATTACAGTACAGTACATTACATTACAGTACAGTACATTACATTACATACATATATTTATATATATATATATGAGTTATAAAGAAAATTACTTCCGTTGTTTGGGGAAACTTCCAGCTGTATATTAGCGTTATAAGGTAGACTATGGGTAACATTTGGGTGAATACATTACTTTGCAAGGTAAATTGATAATTGATGTGTTATAAGTTAAATATATCACATCAAGTAAATGTATCAGTGACAATGTAAATATAGTATTATAAGGGAAATATATCAGTAATAGGGCAACTCCCAGCTATAGGTTAGTAGTATATAGATCAGTTATAAGGTAAATGTCCTTTTATATTGTGGATAAATATACAACTTTCTTACTGACTATAATGGATTATTTCCTGATTGGGTATGGGTCACAACCCTGTACCTCTGGCACCAAAATTGCAGGTAAATTGATGTTCATTCCCCAAAGTTATGGGACTTAATAGTTTTTAAATCCATGCCCATGTTGGAATGTCTAATGATTAACTGGGATTCATATACTTGGGGGGATTCCAAATTCGGAAGATTAAGGTTTGGGAGGGTCAAGTTATGGAGTTACCCAAGGGCTTACAAACCTATCCCTTGAGGAATTGGTTTCCAAGACCCTTGGCATTCCCAAGAGATTTCACAGTTTGCAGGGTCGAACATCATTTGCAATAGTAATTGAATAGTGCTGAACCATCCCACAAAGTGATGTTCACAGAGGAAGAAAGCGATCTCCAGGTGCAAAATTATCGAAAAATTATGAAAAATTGGGATTTTCTGGCTGGGTAGCATTGTTTCTTCTTATTGTGGTCGTGGTCGACATTTCCCCCATTGGGATCCCCTGGACCTGGACTCCCTGGACAGACGTTAACCCATGCCTCTGCAGCTGTAAAAAAAGTCTCCATTGAGTTGATGAAGTCTCAATTTTCATTGAGAAATCTCTCATGTTTCATTCATGTTCATCCATTTTCATCCATTTTCTTAGGGCTTTTCACCATCTTCGAATCACCCGATGGTGATGCTTTTCCAGCATCGAGGCCCTGGATCGTGCGGTCTCAGCAGGTTGGAAACTCAGCAGCTTAAGGAAAGGTACCAAAGAACACGAGAGCAGCTAGATACCCAAGAAATCCTAAGAATTTCAGAATTCCTGTGATTTTTGCAGTAAAACAATGGGTTGATCTATGTCGATCTCTTTGCTGCGAAAACCACCACATAGCAAAAATGATGATTGCTGTGGATGGGCCAGCGAAATGCGAAAACCAGTTGGTATACCTATTGGTAACACTGTAAATAATGGGAGGACAACGGGATGTTTACCATCTTCCAACAAGTTTTCGGATTTCGCTGGCCCATCCACAGTATGTATCAAGATTTCATGAAATTTTGGTGCTTAAACCCTGACTGGTTGGTGGTTTCAAACTTGTTTATTTTCCATTTCATATATGGGATGTCATCCTTCCCATTGACGAGTTTTCATATTTTTCAAGATGGTTATTGCACCACCAACCAGCTGAGTTTTGGTGGTCAAAACACGTTTTTTAACCCCTGGGTTGGGAGGCTGCAGCTCAGCAGCTCTGGCACTCCTGGACTTGGGAGCGGATCCCACAGCAGGACATGGCTGGGGCCACAGTCCGGTCGGAGTCTCCGGGTGCGTGGGAAGATTGATCAACTCGTTTTGGAAGGGTGATATTATTTTTCTTATATCAGATGTATAAGTTTGGAAGATTTATCAAAAAATTATGGATGATACATCTGGTAATGACTGACAGTTTGCTATTGAAAATGGCACCTTTAGTTCGTTGATTTACCCATTCAAAATGTGGTGATTTTCCATAGCTATGTTAGTTTACCAGAGGGTACATCTTATATACATGTTTCATATTTTATTCGTGAACACTTGAATGTTGGTATGATATTGTCGATAATTAATTTAATTGGTGGTCCACCCAAAACTGGTCCACGCAGCCAGTTGTAGGGTCTCTTTTCTGCGCGATGGCTCGCCACTACGTTGTCTGCAAAAAAAGTGGATGAAACATCCTGCAGTGGTTGTGTCACGTCAACGTGATGTCGACTCAGTCTAAGTAGGGATGCACACTTGCTATTTTGACTTGAACAGGTTGCCAGGGTTTGAGTCGCACTCATATCGGTTAAGGATGATAGGAGAAAGGATGGTGATATTGTGACTTTCCGTAGAATATTCGATTATGATGTTTATGTGAATTAGTGTTACGTCCTATTTGATGTTTCAAGACACTCAAAGTACCCGTAAGAACCCCGAAATATTCTAAAATGATCCAAAATGATGCGGCAAGTATTGCTTCTCATGGGTCAATCAAACGTACCCTCTGTGCATCTCTGGGCTTCCAAGACCGTCACAACAATTGTTGATCCTTATTAATTATGGGTACTCCAAAATCCCTAGCAAAACAATGGCGGTTGCAGCGACAATAATCAAACACCAATCATGGGCTATCAAAAATTGCGGGTATACCCCAAAATGGCAATGTTAACGGAGAACATGTTGACCCCCTGGTAATGACTAGCAGTTTGCGACATAGAAAATGGCCATAGAAATAATAGTTGATTTACCCATTAAACATTGTGATTTTCCATAGTTATGTAAACGTTTACCAAAGGGTATAGGTCTCTGAACGATGGTGAAACGTTTGGAATTTCATCGCTGACATGGTCAGAAGTGGCCTAGGCCGACAAAGCTTGCTCGAACGTGCCAGCCCGGAGGCAGGGGCGTGGAGCTTACAACTTACATCAACTTACGAAGCTCCGACTTTGCACAAATTATGCCACATATAAATCAAGAATCCGGAATGCTCTGAAAGGAATAGTCAAATATGCAAAGAATACACAACCTAACGTGAAAATCCAAACTTGAACCGCGACATCGATCCAACAGGTGGCAAAGAAAATTCGCGCCACATAAAAAATATTTCAAAAAACAATTAAAAATATCATCAATACCATTATTATATGATTGTCGATCTAAAGATCCATGTATAGAGATTGTCCATCGCAAAGTCCGCCAGGGTTCCAATGTGAGACCCAGCGAATATTTTTGTCTAGATTCACGAAAATAATTTTATTATGGACGAAAAAAATAGTGAAATATTTTGCATGAAACCGCCGAGCAAGATAAATGTAGGAATCACGAAAAATTTTTATTGATTTGCTATTACGAGATATGACCATTTATAGATAAAGGATTTTCGATTTCCTTTTTCTGATTAAAAAAAAATATATACAAAAAAAAAATACTTTACTTCGT
>CAMXCT020003472.1:0-63813 GCA_947184155.2 Cladocopium goreaui
GTTGGGGGGGCCTGGCTGCAATAGACAAATCCTGAATCTTGCAGCATTGCCAATTGACTTCGGCAGTCGAGGTTCTCAGGGCTCTACCGGACACGTTTGAGACCCTGAGTCAACTGAGAGTTTCAAGGCGAGGACTCACTAACTTGAGACAGTGACTCTGTGAGTCCTTGGGCCTTCGCTTCGCCACTTCACCTTCGGTTTCAAGAATCCGAATCTAAGGACAGCCGGCGGATCAGTTTCTCAGCAACCAGACTTGCAGCGGTTAATCCAAGGCGATCAAGCGATCAACGGATGCGGCGGCACACATCGGGCCTCCGGGCCTCGCGCCGCGGGGTCAAGGTGGGATGGGTCGAGTTGTGAATCTGCTGGCCCAAAACAAATTCAACAAATCATAGCAATTCATAGCAAGTACACATGAATACTTGAATGATCGTTTGGTGGAAAATGTGGAAACCGGGAAAGAAAACACAAAAACAGCGAGCCTGTTACTTAAGGCTGCACGAAAGAATCCCGAACAGGTACCCACTCCCTGTCCTCCATAGTGCCATATAGTTCTAGTTCCACCAGCCATGGCGTGCTTGGTGCAACACGGAAACTACTTCCTAGAAAGCTGAAAAATCTCATGAAGTTGTTGGTTCCAACGAGAAACCTACATATCTAATGCTCCATAGGAACAGGTTTGTACTTTCGTGGTTCTTCGCTGATTTGTTCTTATTGTTCAGGAGCCAAGAGACAACATCCGCTGAGTTTTTCAAGAGCATTTTCCCCCTGCTGTTCAATGTTCAACGCTGCAACCCTGATTTGCTTTGAAAAAGATGGTCTTTCAATGTGAATTTTATCCATATCCCGGCTGCGTGGAGCTGCTCATTTTCTCACGAAGCGATGCTGACGTAAACGACCAGGCCTCAGCAAACCATGGATGAGAATCGAAGGCAAGCACTGCAATCCGCAGCACATGGACAGAACTCTTTGTATCTTTGACAGGAACCTATCTCAATTGTCACGGAGTCAGCATCTTTTGTCCACAAAAAAGATAGCAAATGTCAGTGGCAAAAAAGGCAAACTAAGCTGAAACCCATCATGAATCATTGGATAAATATGGATAAATACAAATGAATATATAGTGAATATATATATATATAGTGAATATAGTGGATTAAAGTATAAATTATGCCATCATGGCATGGCATTTAAATTGACACAACTGTTCAAAAATCCATGGTATGTCCATTCTTTTGAAGTGTTTCGGCCTCAACTTTTTTCTCAACCGCTAACTTGTAATCCATGCTTTGTTGCGTCACCAAAGGTATTTGAAACATCTTACAACCACCTCAGTATTCCACTTCCTTAGCCGAGCACAGAAACTGCAGTCAAGTCACGCGGGAAAATGTCCCAGCAGGCCTCCGAGGTTGTGAGAACTGCAGTCATTGCAGTCGCTCCTCGGCCCTGAAGGAGTTTGGTGTCGGCGGTGTCGGATCCCTGGCTTATGCAGGTTGGGTAAGTCGAGGGATCAGAAATATTCAGAAATAAGATTTGGGGGATCAGAAATGACATGACGCTGCCATCTCTTGGAGCTGCTGTGAGATAGACTTGCATCACACGCGACGCATGTCACCTTTTTTGTGATGAGTTTGGGCAAATGCCCTGTGGCATTAGCCTTTTAGAAACAAGTCATGCGCGCCTGTAGTTTTTGGACTCAAACAGACTGCAAACATCAGGACCGAAGTGGCACCAGACCCCTCTTAGCTTCAGGTGACTTCCGCTCTTCCAAATCGGATCCTCTCCTTACCTGGAAAAGGGTTGGATCCTGAAAGTCTTTGGGGCACACGTGCATTTCTCCCTCCACAGGTCCGTTTGTTGGCGGAAAATCAAAAGCTTCAGGCATGCGATTTCAAGACAGCGAGCAGGACCCAAAAGGAAGAAGTCGTCAAAGAACGAGTCCGTGTTTTGGTGCAAGTGAAGTTGCAAGTACGCAGATCTGCGAACACAACCCTGCTGGCAGTTGCGGCCAATGCTGTTTTGACCTTTCAGCCATCACTCGACAGACCGGCGCAAACGGAGAGTTTTGGACTTTCACGGGCTGGCTTCATGCACAAGCTTTTGCACTTCCGTAACTTTTCTAGAATCAGAGACGCTTACCCCTACAAATGTGTTGCAGAGGTGCAGGCCCCTTTCCCCATGCTCTGGCACAAACCTGCGATGAAGATCTGTAGACATAAGCCCATTTGCAGGTGCGGCCACTGACTGCTTGGCCTGCATGTGCTACACATACTGGGCCTTCTCACACACAGAGACTATGTGAGACTTTAACTGGTTGGCTTGAATGGTTCATCAATTTTTTAAAACGCTGCAAACAATCTGGGACCCACCGACACTATCAACCTTTGCAAACATGTTGCAAAGGTTGCTAGCCCTGCTGGCGTGGCACAAACTGCCGAGAGTCTCTTGTCAACCTTTGGACCAGCTCCGTCTCTCAAGCAAAAGACAAGCGAGCAGGACCCAAAAGGAAGAAGTCGTCAAAGAACGAGTCCGTGTTTTGGCGCAGGTGCAAGTGAAGTTGCAAGTACGCAGATCTGCGAACACAACCCTGCTGGCAGTTGCGGCCAATGCTTTTTTGACCTTTCAGCCATCACTCGACAGACCGGCGCAAAAGGAGAGTTTTGGACTTTCACGGGCTGGCTTCATGCACAAGCTTTTGCACTTCCGTAACTTTTCTAGAATCAGCGACGCTTATCCCTACAAATGTGTTGCAGAGGTGCAGGCCCCTTTCCCCATGCTCTGGCACAAACCTGCGATGAAGATCTGTAGACATAAGCCCATTTGCAGGTGCGGCCACTGACTGCTTGGCCTGCATGTGCTACACATACTGGTCCTTCTCACACACAGAGACTATGTGAGACTTTAACTGGTTGGCTTGAATGGTTCATCATTTTTTTTGAACGCTGCAAACAATCTGGGACCCACCGACACTATCAACCTTTGCAAACATGTTGCAAAGGTTGCTAGCCCTGCTGGCGTGGCACAAACTGCCGAGAGTCTCTTGTCAACCTTTGGACCAGCTCCGTCTCTCAAGCAAAAGACAAGCGAGCAGGACCCAAAAGGAAGAAGTCGTCAAAGAACGAGTCCGTGTTTTGGTGCAAGTGAAGTTGCAAGTACGCAGATCTGCGAACACAACCCTGCTGGCAGTTGCGGCCAATGCTGTTTTGACCTTTCAGCCATCACTCGACAGACCGGCGCAAACGGAGAGTTTTGGACTTTCACGGGCTGGCTTCATGCACAAGCTTTTGCACTTCCGTAACTTTTCTAGAATCAGAGACGCTTACCCCTACAAATGTGTTGCAGAGGTGCAGGCCCCTTTCCCCATGCTCTGGCACAAACCTGCGATGAAGATCTGTAGACATAAGCCCATTTGCAGGTGCGGCCACTGACTGCTTGGCCTGCATGTGCTACACATACTGGGCCTTCTCACACACAGAGACTATGTGAGACTTTAACTGGTTGGCTTGAATGGTTCATCCATTTTTTTAAACGCTGCAAACAATCTGGGACCCACCGACACTGCAAAGGTTGCTAGCCCTGCTGGCGTGGCACAAACTGCCGAGAGTCTCTTGTCAACCTCTGGACCAGCTCCGTCTTTCAACTCAGTCTTTCAAACAAAGGACAAGCGAGCAGGACCCAGAAGGAAGAAGTCGTCAAAGAACGAGTCCATTATGTTGTTCAATGTACTTGCATGCAGATAGAGACACCACCTGTGACTGGAGATTTGGGGTTATGTTCAAAGAAAGACTCAGCATTTCGCAAGAAGTCGATCCTGCCACGAGAGTTGTGTCGATGGACACTTTGCACAAAACCAGGACGGCAAGAAGCACCTAACAGTTGTAACAGTTGTAACGGGTAATGGTGTAGATCAAGGTGCTGCAAAACTATCAAAAACTTTTAGCATGAGCTGATACACTCGTGGGGCCCATTCCAAACAAGGATTGCTCAGAGGCAGGAACCAGAGCATATGTTCGAGACGGATACACGCACCCGTGCTCAAGGCAAGCAATTGATTCCGTTACCTGTACTGAAGATGGCAACTGGCGCTCCGATTTGATGAATTCAAAATGCCAGGCCCAAAGACAGGCTGTAATTTCTTTCGCCGGACATCCTGGACACTTGCGCAGCACTGCGCAGCACTTCTCGCTGATTTCCCTTAGAAAAAGAATGTTGCGACCAGAAGAAGTGCTGTACCGGTACTGAAACGATCAGGAAGCCAGACAGGGGTGTGGTGGAAAAGGACCCTAGGGGCCCTAGGGCCCCTTGACCGACTATGCGTCAGCATATTCCTGGCGGTGCATATTCCCAGAATGACAGTCTAAGAACTTTCTGACTCGCGCCTTGGGAAACTACTCTGAGACTACAATTGGCCTGGGAACGTTGGCAGGAGCCGGGCCGTCTTCCGCCAAGGACTCAAAAGGACGAGGACTTTGCATCGACACTGGCGGAAACAGTTTGTGGAAAATCTCTGCTTCAAGCGTCGGTGGCACAGGGGCACGGTCCGGTTGAGACAGCGGCACGCGCCACACCTCCGAGGGAAGGCAGATTTCTTGAAAAATCGCAACCTGTGAGGTTCGAAATTAAAGACTTGGCACAAGTGCATTGGATTTCGTCATTGGGGGTTCTATTGTGCATGCGCGTATTGTGATGGCTCTGAAGTTCATCAAGTCTGCTGTTTGATGCACCTGGATAGTTGTCCTAGAGTCCATGTTGTTGATGAAGGACGTCTGTGGGACTGGAGTCTGTGGTGCCCACGACTGGGTTGATGAATCCCTCTGCAGCCCCCCCGACAGCCCCTTAAGCTGGTCAGCTTCGATATCCCGAGATGATGTCTCGCAGCCCTCACCCTGGAGTTCTCAGCATCAGTGCATCACCTATGGCTTCCTCAACTCAAGTCCCACTGGCGTTTGTATGCGTCCAAGAGAGGGCTGAGACCTTGCAGTAGATTGTGTAAAACGTCTGCGCATACTTGGGTACTTGGACGCCTTTAGGCCTTTACCGCAAGCCTACGCGCAAGCCGACATGCTCTCGATGGATGCTGGGAAACACGGAGCATCGCAAAGTGACGTCCATTTTATTCACGCAGCTCTCACACTCTCGTCACACTCTCCTCAAGTCTCCCATGCTGTTCTGAGCGTCTGGCCTTCCAAGAGATCTTGACGCTGACCGTTTTTCGAAACGCGTGTCTCAAAGCCTTGACCAGCCACCTGCGATGCTTAGGGCGTAGGGTGCCCATGGCAGGGTGCCATGGGTGGCATGGCATGACATATCTGACAGCCTGTGACATATCAAGTTGCAGCTCCGATTCAGTGTTGAATCAAGGTACCTTTGTCCAATGCAAACCTGGAACCGCCTTTCTTCGCACTGCTTCTCACGTCGAAGGTGACTTTGAGTCCTCTGGACCAATGACAACATGCACGATCCTGCTTGAAGCATCTCAAAGCTCTACTTACATGATTTTCCGAAAATTATCTTGCTTTGAGCCCAACAAAGGCATGTGCAATCCTTGCGCGACTTCAGGATGCGAAGATGATTTCTTGGATTTGGGGATGTGTTTGCTTGTACAGTGCCATGGGGATCTTTCAGAGTGGATTTTGTCAATTTACAGATTGCGTGAAGCTTGTGACCAAAGCGATCTACGGGCATTTTGAACGCTGCTCAACTGCGTTTGTTCGCATTGGTTTTCAGGTTTGCTGATGGTGCGGCCATCTATCGGGACCCAAGAGCAACCGGAGTCAATCTCCGGTTGACCCTCTGCATGTGTCAGGTTGGAAGCTCATCTTTGATTGCCCTGCCACAAAACTACGGACAACACTCAGCAAAAGAGGCATTTTCAGATGGTCAGTGCCTCTGCTCGCAACCCGTGGTCGCAAGGAGAACATGAAGCCTGAACTGACACGTATGCTCGGATGGGAAGGGGCCCGACATACATCCCAGCTCCATTTCACGCCGACAATCAACATGAAGCTGCCAAGCTGCGTTGATGTGTCTGATTCGGGTTGCTTCTCACAGGGCGCAGCTGGCCATCGACATGTCCGCAAGCACAACAATAGGCAGGTTTGGTTGATGCCCAGTGAGATTTTAAACCTGTTCTAACGGTGAATGTTGATGCTGCTTTGGCTTTCTTTTGGGAGCAAATGACAGAAGAATCTTTCAGAGCCCTTGCAAAAATACATATTCTAGACCCAGGGGGATAGACACGGATAGACTTGCGGAAAACCCGCGCCCACCGCCATGGTACTTTCAAGGACCTTGCAGTATTCTGCCGCCTTCCCAACCGCCTTTCTTCGCACTGGTTCTCAGAGTGAAGGATACATTTGTGTCCGCTTTCTGGACCAATGACAACATGCATGATTCTGCAGAAAGCATCTCAAAGCTCTACTTGCATGATTTTTGGAAATGTCTCTTGCTCTGACCTGTATGAAGACACTTTCTAGACGCATCGAATTCTGTTCCCTTTCAAGGTCTAAATGACCTCAAACATGGATAAACTTGCAGAAAACCATTGCCCACCGCCATTGTACTTTCAACGACCTTGCAATCTTTTTCTGCCCCCCCCAAACTGTCTTCCCAACTGCCTTGCCAAATGCCTTGCCGACTTGCCAACTGCCTTTCTTTGCTCTGGTTCTCACGGTCGTGGATGATGATGTGGCTATCTGTGGGGCCCAATAGCAACATAGGTCCTGTTTGACACTCTGCATGTGTCACTTTCAATGCTTATCTTCGATTGCCTTCCTAGGAATGTTGTCTGTTGAAAACAACAAACAATATGGCAGGCATCATCTTGACACTTTGGTTGCAGACTTTAGAGATATGTAACTTCCCAAAAAGACTTTGACTATTATTGAAAACATCTCATCCCGACACACAAATCGGATTCTGTGTGAACTCTACGTTGCAGTTCGGACTCAAATGTGACGGGGATCAAGGTGCCAATCAGTTTCGGACCCCTGCTGTGGGACCTTCTACCACAAGCAATGAACTCTTTGCCGGCACTGGTGCTGCTGCTGTGAAGGCAGTTTGATGCAAAAGCTCAAGCCTGATTTTGAGATTGCACTCCTAGTGGTCACTACTGCTCGCAACATGTGGACACAACGAGCGAGTGCTGCACGCAAGCTGCTTTGGCAAGAAGCGTGAACTGACACGTATGCTCGGATGGGAAGGGGCCCGACATACATCCCAGCTCCATTTCACGCCGACAATCAACATGAATCTGCCAAGCTGCGTTGATGTGTCTGATTCGGGTTGCTTCTCACAGGGCGCAGCTGGCCATCGACACGTCCGCAAGCACAACAATAGGCAGGTTTTGTTGATGCCCAGTGAGATTTTAAACCTGTTCTAACGGTGAATGTTGAAGCTGCTTTGGCTTTCTTTTGGGAGCAAGTGACAGAAGAATCTTTCAGAGCCCTTGCAAGAATTCACATTCTAGACCCAGAGGGATAGACACAGATAGACTTGCGGAAAAACCCTGCCCACCGCCACTGTACTTTCAATTGCCTTGAACTATTCTGCTTCCTCGGCATAAACCTTGCCAACCGCCTTTCTTCGCACTGCTTCTCACGTCGAAGGTGACTTTGAGTCCTCTGGACCAATGACAACATGCGCAATTCTTCTTAAAGCATCTCAAAGCTCTACTTGCATGATTGTCCGAAATGTATCTTGATTTGACCTGCATGAAGACACTTTCTAGACGCATAGAATTCTGTTCCCTTTCCAGGTCTAAATCATCTCCACTTAGTCAAACCCAGTTTTTCTGCCAGGGAGAAACATGGAGAGACTTGCGGAAACCCATGCCGGTCGCCATTGCACTTTCAACGACCTTGCAATCTTTTTCTGCCTCCCCCCTTCTCCCCAACTGTCTTCCCAACTGCCTTACCAACTGCCTTGCCGACTTGCCAGCTGCCTTTCCTTGCACTGGTTCTCACGGTTGTGGATGATGATGTGGCTATCTGTGGGGCCCAATAGCATCGTGAATCAACCTCTTTTTGACACTCTGCTTGTGTCAGTTTCAATGTGTGTCTTCGATTGCCTTCCTGCAAAACCACTTCCACTAATTCAGGGAACCTGGCCCGACCGAAAGCGACGTCTTGGCCACAACAAGCGCAAAGAGAATTCAATGAAAGAACGTCTCTCCCCACAGAGACTTCAACTTGTGGGTGCACAAAAGGCCTCAAAGGACAAAGTGAGCAGAGTAGCCTCGGGCACCTTGTGTCTGATTGCTACATATGCTGCAACATTTTGTTGCAGTCTTTGGCCAGTGACAGCACCGACAGTGGCAGCCAGACAGCTCCAACAGCTCAGCGCTGATGGGAGAAGCAAACGGTTTTTGAATAGTATAGACAGTATAGAATGATCATGTTCAAAATCAACCATCCAATTTTGGGCGGATATCACTTATACAGTATTTATACATCCCAAAAAATGGACTTGCTCATAGCATCCAAGTATCACTCCATGTGGGGCAAACTGGCAGTTCGAAGAGAACATCCGAACACTTGGTAGTTTGTCAACACGGATCAACACAGGTGGCGTCAGCCTCGGGGTCTCGTGAGTGCTAGTGCTCACTGCTGGAAAGACGTGGACAAGAGCAGATGCTGCACGCAAGTTGCTTCGGTAATGCACCTGATATTTTGCCGGGGATAGACAGGGACAGGCTTGCGGTAAACCCGTGCCCACCGCCACTGTAGTTTCAATTGCCTTGAAATATTCTGCTTCCTCGCCATATACCTCGCCAACCGCCTTTCTTCGCACTAGTTCTCAGGGTGAAAGGCGATTTTGCGTCAGCTATCTGGGACAAACATGGACAAATGACAACATGCACGATCCTGCTTGAAGCATCTCAAAGCTCTACTTACATGATTTTCCGAAATGTCTCTTGCTTTGAGCCCAACAAAGGCATGTGCAATCCTTGCGCGACTTCAGGATGCGAAGATGATTTCTTGGATTTGGGGATGTGTTTGCTTGTACAGTGCCATGGGGATCTTTCAGAGTGGATTTTGTCAATTTACAGATTGCGTGAAGCTTGTGACCAAAGCGATCTACGGGCATTTTGATCGCTGCTCAACTGCGTTTGTTCGCATTGGTTTTCAGGTTTGCTGATGGTGCGGCCATCTATCGGGACCCAAGAGCAACCGGGGTCAATCTCCGGTTGACCCTCTGCATGTGTCAGGTTGGAAGCTCATCTTTGATTGCCCTGCCACAAAACTACGGACAACACTCAGCAAAAGAAGCATTTTCAGATGGTCAGTGCCTCTGCTCGCAATCCGTGGTCGCAAGGAGAACATGAAGCCTGAACTGACACGTATGCTCGGATGGGAAGGGGCGCGACATACATCCCAGCTCCATTTCACGCCGACAATCAACATGAAGCTGCCAAGCTGCGTTGATGTGTCTGATTCGGGTTGCTTCTCACAGGGCGCAGCTGGCCATCGACACGTCCGCAAGCAGAACAATAGGCAAGTTTGGTTGATGCCCAGTGAGATTTTAAACCGGTTTTCAAGTTGAATGATGCTGCTGCTTTGGCTTTCTTTTGGGAGCAAATGACAGAAGAATCTTTCAGAGCCCTTGCAAAAATACATATTCTAGACCCAGGGGGATAGACACGGATAGACTTGCGGAAAACCCGCGCCCACCGCCATGGTACTTTCAAGGACCTTGCAGTATTCTGCCGCCTTCCCAACCGCCTTTCTTCGCACTGGTTCTCAGAGTGAAGGATACATTTGTGTCCGCTTTCTAGGACCAATGACAACATGCATGATTCTGCAGAAAGCATCTCAAAGCTCTACTTGCATGATTTTTGGAAATGTCTCTTGCTCTGACCTGTATGAAGACACTTTCTAGACGCATCGAATTCTGTTCCCTTTCAAGGTCTAAATGACCTCAAACATGGATAAACTTGCAGAAAACCATTGCCCACCGCCATTGTACTTTCAACGACCTTGCAATCTTTTCCTGCCCCCCCAAACTGTCTTCCCAACTGCCTTGCCAACTGCCTTGCCGACTTGCCAACTGCCTTTCTTTGCTCTGGTTCTCACGGTTGTGGATGATGATGTGGCTATCTGTGGGGCCCAATAGCAACATAGGTCCTGTTTGACACTCTGCATGTGTCACTTTCAATGCTTATCTTCGATTGCCTTCCTAGGAATGTTGTCTGTTGAAAACAACAAACAATATGGCAGGCATCATCTTGACACTTTGGTTGCAGACTTTAGAGATATGTAACTTCTCAAAAAGACTTTGACTATTATTGAAAACATCTCATCCCGACACACAAATCGGATTCTATGTGAACTCTACGTTGCAGTTCGGACGCAAATGTGACGGGGATCAAGGTGCCAATCAGTTTCGGACCCCTGCTGTGGGACCTTCTACCACAAGCAATGAACTCTTTGCCGGCACTGGTGCTGCTGCTGTGAAGGCAGTTTGATGCAAAAGCTCAAGCCTGATTTTGAGATCGCACTCCTAGTGGTCACTACTGCTCGCAACATGTGTTCGCAACCAGCGATTGCTGCACGCAAGCTGCTGAAGCGTGAACTGGCACGTATGCTCGGATGGGAAGGGGCACGAGATAAATCACAGGTCCCTTTCAGAGCTTAGGCCAACAATCAAAATGAGTCTGCCAAGCTGCGTTGATGTGCCTGATTCGGGTTGCTTCTCACAGGGCGCAGCTGGCCATCGACACGTCCGCAAGCACAACAATAGGTGAGATTTTAAACCTGTTCTAACGGTGAATGTTGAAGCTGCTTTGGCTTTCTTTTGGGAGCAAGTGACAGAAGAATCTTTGAGAGCCCTTGCAAGAATTCACATTCTAGACCCAGAGGGATAGACACAGATAGACTTGCGGAAAAACCCTGCCCACCGCCACTGTACTTTCAATTGCCTTGAACTATTCTGCTTCCTCGGCATAAATCTTGCCAACCGCCTTTCTTCGCACTGCCTTTGAGTCCTCTGGACCAATGACAACATGCGCAATTCTTCTTAAAGCATCTCAAAGCTCTACTTGCATGATTGTCCGAAATGTATCTTGATTTGACCTGCATGAAGACACTTTCTAGACGCATCGAATTCTGTTCCCTTTCCAGGTCTAAATCATCTCCACTTAGTCAAACCCAGTTTTTTGTGCCAGGGAGAAACATGGATAGACTTGCAGAAAACCATTGCCCACCGCCATTGTACTTTCAACGGCCTTGCAATCTTTTTCTGCCTCCCCAACTGCCTTGCCGACTTGCCAACTGCCTTTCTTTGCTCTGGTTCTCACGGTTGTGGATGATGATGTGGCTATCTGTGGGGCCCAATAGCAACATAGGTCCTGTTTGACACTCTGCACGTGTCACTTTCAATGCTTACCTTCGATTGCCTTCCTAGGAATGTTGTCTGTTGAAAACAACAAACAATATGGCAGGCATCATCTTGACACTTTGGTTGCAGACTTTAGAGATATGTAACTTCTCAAAAAGACTTTGACTATTATTGAAACATCTCATCCCGACACACAAATCGGATTCTGTGTGAACTCTACGTTGCAGTTCGGACTCAAATGTGACGGGGGTCAAGGTGCCAATCAGTTTCGGACCCCTGCTGTGGGACCTTCTACCACAAGCAATGAACTCTTTGCCGGCACTGGTGCTGCTGCTGTGAAGGCAGTTTGATGCAAATGCTCAAGCCTGATTTTGAGATTGCACTCCTAGCAGTCACTACTGCTCGCAACATGTGAACACAACGAGCGAGTGCTGCACGCAAGCTGCTTTGGCAAGAAGCGTGAACTGACACGTATGCTCGGATGGGAAGGGGCCCGACATACATCCCAGCTCCATTTCACGCCGACAATCAACATGAAGCTGCCAAGCTGCGTTGATGTGTCTGATTCGGGTTGCTTCTCACAGGGCGCAGTTGGCCATCGACATGTCCGCAAGCACAACAATAGGCAGGTTTTGTTGATGCCCAGTGAGATTTTAAACCTGTTCTAACGGTGAATGTTGAAGCTGCTTTGGCTTTCTTTTGGGAGCAAGTGACAGAAGAATCTTTGAGAGCCCTTGCAAGAATTCACATTCTAGACCCAGAGGGATAGACACAGATAGACTTGCGGAAAACCCGTGCCCACCGCCACTGTACTTTCAATTGCCTTGAACTATTCTGCTTCCTCGGCATAAATCTTGCCAACCGCCTTTCTTCGCACTGCTTCTCACGTCGAAGGTGACTTTGAGTCCTCTGGACCAATGACAACATGCGCAATTCTTCTTAAAGCATCTCAAAGCTCTACTTGCATGATTTTCCGAAATGTATCTTGTTTTGACTTTCTAGGTGCATGGAATTCTGTTCCCTTTCAAGGTCTAAATGACCTCAAACATGGATAGACTTGCAGAAAACCATTGCCCACCGCCATTGTACTTTCAACGACCTTGCAATCTTTTCCTGCCCCCCCAAACTGTCTTCCCAACTGCCTTGCCAACTGCCTTGCCGACTTGCCAACTGCCTTTCTTTGCTCTGGTTCTCACGGTTGTGGATGATGATGTGGCTATCTGTGGGGCCCAATAGCAACATAGGTCCTGTTTGACACTCTGCATGTGTCACTTTCAATGCTTATCTTCGATTGCCTTCCTAGGAATGTTGTCTGTTGAAAACAACAAACAATATGGCAGGCATCATCTTGACACTTTGGTTGCAGACTTTAGAGATATGTAACTTCCCAAAAAGACTTTGACTATTATTGAAAACATCTCATCCCGACACACAAATCGGATTCTGTGTGAACTCTACGTTGCAGTTCGGACTCAAATGTGACAGGGGTCAAGGTGCCAATCAGTTTCGGACCCCTGCTGTGGGACCTTCTACCACAAGCAATGAACTCTTTGCCAGCACTGGTGCTGCTGCTGTGAAGGCAGTTTGATGCAAAAGCTCAAGCCTGATTTTGAGATTGCACTCCTAGCAGTCACTACTGCTCGCAACATGTGGACACAACGAGCGAGTGCTGCACGCAAGCTGCTTTGGCAAGAAGCGTGAACTGACACGTATGCTCACATTCTAGACCCAGAGGGATAGATACAGATAGACTTGCGGAAAACCCCTGCCCACCGCCACTGTACTTTCAATTGCCTTGAACTATTCTGTTTCCTCGCCACATACCTTGCCAACCGCCTTTCTTCGCACTGCTTCTCAGGGTGAAGGGTGATTTTGTGTCCTCTGGGACCAAAGACAACATGTGCAAATCTGCTTAAAGCATCTCAAAGCTCTACTTGCATTTTTCCAAAAGGTATCTTGCTTTGACCTGAACGAAGACACTTTTCTAGACGCGGAATGCTGTTCCCTTTGAAAGTCTGTACCACTTCAACTTGGTCAAACCCTATTTTTTTGCCAGGGATAAACATGGATAGACCAGTGCCCACCGCCATTGTACTTTCAACGACCTTGCAATCTTTTCCTGCCCCCCCAAACTGTCTTCCCAACTGCCTTGCCAACTGCCTTGCCGACTTGCCAACTGCCTTTCTTTGCTCTGGTTCTCACGGTTGTGGATGATGATGTGGCTATCTGTGGGGCCCAATAGCAACATAGGTCCTGTTTGACACTCTGCATGTGTCACTTTCAATGCTTATCTTCGATTGCCTTCCTAGGAATGTTGTCTGTTGAAAACAACAAACAATATGGCAGGCATCATCTTGACACTTTGGTTGCAGACTTTAGAGATATGTAACTTCCCAAAAAGACTTTGACTATTATTGAAGACATCTCATCCCGACACACAAATCGGATTCTGTGTGAACTCTACGTTGCAGTTCGGACTCAAATGTGACAGGGGTCAAGGTGCCAATCAGTTTCGGACCCCTGCTGTGGGACCTTCTACCACAAGCAATGAACTCTTTGCCAGCACTGGTGCTGCTGCTGTGAAGGCACTTTGATGCAAAAGCTCAAGCCTGATTTTGAGATTGCACTCCTAGCAGTCACTACTGCTCGCAACATGTGAACACAACGAGCGAGTGCTGCACGCAAGCTGCTTTGGCAAGAAGCGTGAACTGACACGTATGCTCACATTCTAGACCCAGAGGGATAGATACAGATAGACTTGCGGAAACCCCCTGCCCACCGCCACTGTACTTTCAATTGCCTTGAACTATTCTGTTTCCTCGCCACATACCTTGCCAACCGCCTTTCTTCGCACTGCTTCTCAGGGTGAAGGGTGATTTTGTGTCCTCTGGGACCAAAGACAACATGTGCAAATCTGCTTAAAGCATCTCAAAGCTCTACTTGCATTTTTCCAAAATGTATCTTGCTTTGACCTGAACGAAGACACTTTTCTAGACGCGGAATGCTGTTCCCTTTGAAAGTCTGTACCACTTCAACTTGGTCAAACCCTATTTTTTGCCAGGGATAAACATGGATAGACCAGTGCCCACCGCCATTGTACTTTCAAGGGCCTTGCAATCTTTTTCTGCCTCCCCGGCTGGTTCTCACGGTTGTGGATGAAGATGTGGGCCAGGTCTAAAGCCGGGTTGCAAAGCGCTTTTAATCCTTATAAGCTTTCTCGCGGGCTTGTGCAGATCCGCGCAAACAGTTTTTGCTTTTGTGGCGACATTTGTTTCACAGTAGCTTTCGCGGGGGAGGGGGTTACGAAACATTGTCCATATATGATGACGCACCTGAATGTTTGAATGTTTTTATACAAGAATATCAAACTCTCATGTGCTTTCGCCACTGCCTCCACGGCTCAAACTTGGCACACTCCTTCCACGGAGCTTTCCCCACGCGTTCGCGAGTGGAGTTTTTGCTTTGGAGAGTTCCCCACTTGAACTCTGTTCATGGAGGTGTTTGACACTGCTCATGTGGCTATTTGTCGGGCCTCATAGCAACGTAAGTCAACCTCTGTTTGACACTCTGCACTTGTCTTCAATTGCCTTCCTGGGAATTCAAGTCAAAAAACAACATGGCAGGCGTCGTCTTGACACTTTGGTTGCAGACTTTAGAGACATATTACTTCTCAAGAAGACTTTGATTTGCTTCAACTGGAGCTAATTTGATATTCGAAATGCATCTCATCCCGACACACAAATCGGATTCTGTGTGAACTCCACATTGCAGTTCGGACTCAAATGTGACGGGGATCAAGGCGCCAATCAGTTTCGGACCCCTGCTGTGGGACCTTCTACCACAAGCAATGAACTCTTTGCCGGCACTGGTGCTGCTGTGAAGGCAGCTTGATGCAAAAGCTCAAGCCTGATTTTGAGATCGCACTCCTAGTGGTCACTACTGCTCGCAACATGTGTTCGCAACCAGCGATTGCTGCACGCAAGCTGCTGAAGCGTGAACTGGCACGTATGCTCGGATGCGAAGGGGCACGAGATAAATCACAGGTCCCTTTCAGAGCTTAGGCCAACAATCAAAATGAGTCTGCCAAGCTGCGTTGATGTGTCTGATTGGGGTTGCCTCTCAAAGGGAGCAGCTGGCCATCGAGTCCAATATCTATTTGACCCTCTCTGGGAGAGTGCTTGAATTGGCCTTGAGAGAATAACACCTCCTGAACCATAGGAATTTATAGACATTCGAGGGCCAAATCCCCTCAACCTGTCAAACCCTCATGTTTGGCCAACATGGATAGACTTGCGGAAAACTCGTGCCCACCGCCACTGTACTTTCAGTTGCCTTCAAGTATTCTGCTGCCACGCCAACCGTCTTTCTTCGCACTGCTTCTCAGAGTGAAGGTTGATTTTGTGTCCTCTTGGACCAAAGACAACATGTGCAAATCTGCTTAAAGCATCTCAAAGCTCTACTTGCATTTTTCCAAAATGTATCTTGCTTTGACCTGAACGAAGACACTTTTCTAGACGCGGAATGCTGTTCCCTGTACCACTTCAACTTGGTCAAACCCTATTTTTTGCCAGGGATAAACATGGATAGACCAGTGCCCACCGCCATTGTACTTTCAAGGGCCTTGCAATCTTTTTCTGCCTCCCCGGCTGGTTCTCACGGTTGTGGATGAAGATGTGGGCCAGGTCTAAAACCGGGTTGCAAAGCGCTTTTAATCCTTATAAGCTTTCTCGTGGGCTTGTGCAAAACCGCGCGCACAGTTTTTTTTCACGGCAACATTTGTTGCATAGTATCTTTCGCGGGGGTTTTCACGAAACATTGTCCGTATATGGGGAATAGACACAGATAGACGTGCGGAAAAAACCGTGCCCACGGCCATTGTACTCTCAAGGACTTTGAAATGTTTTTCTGGTGCCTTCCCATCCGCCTTTCTTCGCACTGCTTCTCAGGGTGAAGGGTGATTTTGTGTCCCCTGGACCAAAGACAACATGAGCAATTCTGCTTAGAGCATCTCAAAGCTCTACTTGCATGATTTTCCGAAATGTGCTTTGACCTGAACGAAGACACTAGGTGCAAGGAATTCTGTTCCTGTTCAAGGTCTAAATCGTCTCAACTTAGTCAAACATTTTTTTTGCCAGGGATAAACATGGATAGACTTGGGGAACACCCGTGCCCACCGCCACTGTACTTTCAGTTGCCTTCAAGTATTCTGCTGCCACGCCAACCGTCTTTCTTCGCACTGCTTCTCAGGGTGAAGGGTGATTTTGTGTCCTCTTGGACCAAAGACAACATGCGCAATTCTGCTTAAAGCATCTCAAAGCTCTACTTGCATGATTTTCCGAAATGTATCTTGCTTTGACCTGAACGAAGACACTTTTCTAGGCGCATGGAATTCTGTTCGCTTTCAAAGTCTAAATCGTCTTAACTTAGTCAACAATATGATTTGGCCAAAGATAAAGATGGATAGACTTGCAGAAAACCACTGCCCCACGATTGTACTTTCAATGACCCTGCAATATGTTTCTGCCTTGCCAACTGCCTTTGCGAACGATGATGTGGCTATCTGTGGGCCCAATAGCGATCTGAGTCAGTCTCTCTTGACACAGCGACTGCCGTAGACCGGGCATTTGCTGATGGTCAGTGGCGCTGCTGGGAGCAAGCTGTTGCACCAAAGATGACGCTTTACTTTGCTTATAACTGTTGAAAGCTGTTGCTGTACAACATGACACTTTGCTTGTATAATGTGACACTTTGCTTGCAGACTTTAGAGACATGTCACTTCCCAAGAAGACTTTGACTTGTTTCAACTGGAGCTAATTTGATATTCGAATGCATCTCATCCCGACACACAAATCGGATTCTGTTTGAACTCCACATTGCAGTTCGGACTCAAATGTGACGGGAATCAAGGCGCCAATCAGTTTCGGACCCCTGCTGTGGGACCTTCTACAAGCAATGAACACTTATTTTGCCAAGACTGGTGCTGCTGTGAAGGCAGCTTGATGGTGTACTGTTGCACCAAAGATGACGCTTGCTTTACTTGCATAAAATGACATGGTTGCAGACTTTAGAGACATATTACTTGTCAAGAAGACTTTGATTTGTTTCAACTGGAGCTAATTTGATATTCGAATGCATCTCATCCCGACACACAAATCGGATTCTGTTTGAACTCCACATTGCAGTTCGGACTCAAATGTGACGGGGATCAAGGCGCCAATCAGTTTCGGACCCCTGCTGTGGGACCTTCTACAAGCAATGAACACTTATTTTGCCAAGACTGGTGCTGCTGTGAAGGCAGCTTGATGCAAAAGCTCAAGCCTGATTTTGAGATTGCACTCCTAGTGGTCACTACTGCTCACAACACGTGGACACTTGAGTTCCAAGGGTTGGTGAACAAAAGCTAAGCAGGGGAAGATTGGAGCAAGTAGTGCGAGGCAAGATCCGAAGGGGAACATGGGCGAGGTGGAGTGACTTGGGTGGAATGAGTTGGGTGGTGGCGTGGGTTGGGTGGCTTGGGTTCCGTGGGTTCGGGGCGGGAAGGTGTGTGGAGATTGAGCCCCTGCTCATCCACTTCCAAGATGCGATGGGGGGATGCCGGGGTGGTCTGGGTTCGCGTGAGGAATATTTGGCATTTGGTCCGCCTCCTCCCTTGCTAAAGCAAGAAGAAACTCCAGCTGACAACCAGCGATTGCTGCACGCAAGCTGCTTTGGCAAGAAGCGTGAACTGACACGTATACTCGGGTGGGAAGGGGCCCGAGATGAATCACAGGTCCCTTTCAGAGTTGAGGCCAACAATCAAAATGAATCTGCCAAGCTGCGTTGATGTGTCTGATTGGGGTTGCCTCTCAAAGGAAGCAGCTGGCCATCGACACGTTGGCAAGCACAACAATGTGCAGGTTTGGAAGCTGACGCCCAATGGGCTTTTGGAACGTTTCTCACGATGAATGATGAAGCTGCTTTGATTGTTTTTTGGGACAAAATGGCGACGTGGTGGACATCCATCTGATACTTTGGCTGTGTTCGTGTCCAAGAGTGACTATCTTTGACTTGACACACTTTCTAGACCCAGGACAATTAGTAGACTTTAGAGATATGTCACTCCAAGACTTTGACTTGTTTCAACTGGAGCTAATTTGATATTCGAATGCATCTCATCCCGACACACAAATCGGATTCTGTTTGAACTCCATATTGCAGTTCGGATTGAAATGTGAAGGGGATCAAGGCGCCAATCAGTTTCGGACCCATGCTGTGGGACGCCAAGACTGGTGCTGCTGTGAAGGCAGCTTGATGCAAAAGCTCAAGCCTGCCTGATTTTGAGATTGCACTCCTAGTGGTCACTACGGCTCGCAACATGTGGTCGCAACGAGCGTTTGCTGCACACAAGCTGCTTTGGCAAGAAGCGTGAACTGACACGTATGCTCGGGTGGGAAGGGGCCCGAAATAAATCACAGGTCCCTTTCAGAGTTGAGGCCAACAATCAAAATGAATCTGCCAAGCTGCGTTGATGTGTCTGATTGGGGTTGCCTCTCAAAGGGAGCAGCTGGCCATCGACACGTTGGCAAGCACAACAATGTGCAGGTTTGGAAGCTGACGCCCAATGGGCTTTTGGAACGTTTCTCACGATGAATAATGAAGCTGCTTTGATTGTTTTTTGGGACAAAATGGCGACGTGGTGGACATCCATCTGATACTTTGGCTGTGTTCGTGTCCAAGAGTGACTATCTTTAACTTGACACACTTTCTAGACCCAGGACAATTAGTAGACTTTAGAGATATGTCACTCCAAGACTTTGACTTGTTTCAACTGGAGCTAATTTGATATTCGAATGCATCTCATCCCGACACACAAATCGGATTCTGTTTGAACTCCACATTGCAGTTCGGACTCAAATGTGACGGGGATCAAGGCGCCAATCAGTTTCGGACCCCTGCTGTGGGACCTTCTACAAGCAATGAACACTGATTTTGCCAAGACTGGTGCTGCTGTGAAGGCAGCTTGATGCAAAAGCTCAAGCCTGATTTTGAGATTGCACTCCTAGTGGTCACTACTGCTCACAACACGTGGACACTTGAGTTCCAAGGGTTGGTGAACAAAAGCTAAGCAGGGGAAGATTGGAGCAAGTAGTGCGAGGCAAGATCCGAAGGGGAACATGGGCGAGGTGGAGTGACTTGGGTGGAATGAGTTGGGTGGTGGCGTGGGTTGGGTGGCTTGGGTTCCGTGGGTTCGGGGCGGGAAGGTGTGTGGAGATTGAGCCCCTGCTCATCCACTTCCAAGATGCGATGGGGGGATGCCGGGGTGGTCTGGGTTCGCGTGAGGAATATTTGGCATTTGGTCCGCCTCCTCCCTTGCTAAAGCAAGAAGAAACTCCAGCTGACAACCAGCGATTGCTGAACGCAAGCTGCTTTGGCAAGAAGCGTGAACTGACACGTATGCTCGGGTGGGAAGGGGCCCGAGATGAATCACAAGTCCCTTTCAGAGTTTAGGCCAACAATCAAAATGAATCTGCCAAGCTGCGTTGATGTGTCTGATTGGGGTTGCCTCTCAAAGGGAGCAGCTGGCCATCGACACGTTGGCAAGCACAACAATGTGCAGGTTTGCAAGCTGACGCCCAATGGGCTTTTGGAACGTTTCTCACGATGAATGATGAAGCTGCTTTGATTGTTTTTTGGGACAAAATGGCAACGTGGTGGACATCCATCTGATACTTTGGCTGTGTTCGTGTCCAAGAGTGACTATCTTTGACTTGACACACTTTCTAGACCCAGGACAATTAGTAGACTTTAGAGACATATTATTTCTCAAGAAGACTTTGATTTGCTTCAACTGGAGCTGATTTGACATTCGAAATGCATCTCATCCCGACACACAAATCGGATTCTGTGTGAACTCCACATTGCAGTTCGGACTCAAATGTGACGGGGATCAAGGCGCCAATCAGTTTCGGACCCCTGCTGTGGGACCTTCTACCACAAGCAATGAACTCTTTGCCGGCACTGGTGCTGCTGTGAAGGCAGCTTGATGCAAAAGCTCAAGCCTGATTTTGAGATCGCACTCCTAGTGGTCACTACTGCTCGCAACATGTGTTCGCAACCAGCGATTGCTGCACGCAAGCTGCTGAAGCGTGAACTGGCACGTATGCTCGGATGCGAAGGGGCACGAGATAAATCACAGGTCCCTTTCAGAGCTTAGGCCAACAATCAAAATGAGTCTGCCAAGCTGCGTTGATGTGTCTGATTGGGGTTGCCTCTCAAAGGGAGCAGCTGGCCATCGAGTCCAATATCTATTTGACCCTCTCTGGGAGAGTGCTTGAATTGGCCTTGAGAGAATAACACCTCCTGAACCATAGGAATTTATAGACATTCGAGGGCCAAATCCCCTCAACCTGTCAAACCCTCATGTTTGGCCAACATGGATAGACTTGCGGAAAACTCGTGCCCACCGCCACTGTACTTTCAGTTGCCTTCAAGTATTCTGCTGCCACGCCAACCGTCTTTCTTCGCACTGCTTCTCAGAGTGAAGGTTGATTTTGTGTCCTCTTGGACCAAAGACAACATGTGCAAATCTGCTTAAAGCATCTCAAAGCTCTACTTGCATTTTTCCAAAATGTATCTTGCTTTGACCTGAACGAAGACACTTTTCTAGACGCGGAATGCTGTTCCCTGTACCACTTCAACTTGGTCAAACCCTATTTTTTGCCAGGGATAAACATGGATAGACCAGTGCCCACCGCCATTGTACTTTCAAGGGCCTTGCAATCTTTTTCTGCCTCCCCGGCTGGTTCTCACGGTTGTGGATGAAGATGTGGGCCAGGTCTAAAACCGGGTTGCAAAGCGCTTTTAATCCTTATAAGCTTTCTCGTGGGCTTGTGCAAAACCGCGCGCACAGTTTTTTTTCACGGCAACATTTGTTGCATAGTATCTTTCGCGGGGGTTTTCACGAAACATTGTCCGTATATGGGGAATAGACACAGATAGACGTGCGGAAAAAACCGTGCCCACGGCCATTGTACTCTCAAGGACTTTGAAATGTTTTTCTGGTGCCTTCCCATCCGCCTTTCTTCGCACTGCTTCTCAGGGTGAAGGGTGATTTTGTGTCCCCTGGACCAAAGACAACATGAGCAATTCTGCTTAGAGCATCTCAAAGCTCTACTTGCATGATTTTCCGAAATGTGCTTTGACCTGAACGAAGACACTAGGTGCAAGGAATTCTGTTCCTGTTCAAGGTCTAAATCGTCTCAACTTAGTCAAACATTTTTTTTGCCAGGGATAAACATGGATAGACTTGGGGAACCCCCGTGCCCACCGCCGTACTTTCAATTGCTTTGAAGTATTCTGCTTCCTCGCCATATACCTCGCCAACCGCCTTTCTTCGCACTGCTTCTCAGGGTGAAGGGTGATTTTGTGTCCTCTTGGACCAAAGACAACATGCGCAATTCTGCTTAAAGCATCTCAAAGCTCTACTTGCATTTTTCGGAAATGGATCTTGCTTTGACCTGAACGAAGACACTTTTCTAGGCGCATGGAATTCTGTTCCCTTTCAAGGTCTAAATCATCTCAACTTAGTCAACAATATGTTTTGGCCAGGGATAAACATGGATAGACTTGCAGAAAACCACTGCCCCACGATTGTACTTTCAATGACCCTGCAATATGTTTCTGCCTTGCCAACTGCCTTTGCGAACGATGATGTGGCTGTCTGTGGGGCCCAATAGCGATGTGAGTCAATCTCTCTTTACCCAGGGACTGCTGTAGACCAGGCATTTTCTGATGGTCAGTGGCCCTGCTGGCAGCAAGCTGTTGCACCAAAGATAACGCTTTACTTCGCTTATAAATGGTCGCAACAAGCGTTTGCTGCACGCAAGCTGCTTTGGCAAGAAGCGTGAACTGACACGTATGCTCGGGTGGGAAGGGGCCCGAAATAAATCACAGGTCCCTTTCAGAGTTGAGGCCAACAATCAAAATGAATCTGCCAAGCTGCGTTGATGTGTCTGATTGGGGTTGCCTCTCAAAGGGAGCAGCTGGCCATCGACACGTTGGCAAGCACAACAATGTGCAGGTTTGGAAGCTGACGCCCAATGGGCTTTTGGAACGTTTCTCACGATGAATAATGAAGCTGCTTTGATTGTTTTTTGGGACAAAATGGCGACGTGGTGGACATCCATCTGATACTTTGGCTGTGTTCGTGTCCAAGAGTGACTATCTTTGACTTGACACACTTTCTAGACCCAGGACAATTAGTAGACTTTAGAGATATGTCACTCCAAGACTTTGACTTGTTTCAACTGGAGCTAATTTGATATTCGAATGCATCTCATCCCGACACACAAATCGGATTCTGTTTGAACTCCACATTGCAGTTCGGACTCAAATGTGACGGGGATCAAGGCGCCAATCAGTTTCGGACCCCTGCTGTGGGACCTTCTACAAGCAATGAACACTGATTTTGCCAAGACTGGTGCTGCTGTGAAGGCAGCTTGATGCAAAAGCTCAAGCCTGATTTTGAGATTGCACTCCTAGTGGTCACTACTGCTCACAACACGTGGACACTTGAGTTCCAAGGGTTGGTGAACAAAAGCTAAGCAGGGGAAGATTGGAGCAAGTAGTGCGAGGCAAGATCCGAAGGGGAACATGGGCGAGGTGGAGTGACTTGGGTGGAATGAGTTGGGTGGTGGCGTGGGTTGGGTGGCTTGGGTTCCGTGGGTTCGGGGCGGGAAGGTGTGTGGAGATTGAGCCCCTGCTCATCCACTTCCAAGATGCGATGGGGGGATGCCGGGGTGGTCTGGGTTCGCGTGAGGAATATTTGGCATTTGGTCCGCCTCCTCCCTTGCTAAAGCAAGAAGAAACTCCAGCTGACAACCAGCGATTGCTGCACGCAAGCTGCTTTGGCAAGAAGCGTGAACTGACACGTATGCTCGGGTGGGAAGGGGCCCGAAATAAATCACAGGTCCCTTTCAGAGTTGAGGCCAACAATCAAAATGAATCTGCCAAGCTGCGTTGATGTGTCTGATTGGGGTTGCCTCTCAAAGGGAGCAGCTGGCCATCGACACGTTGGCAAGCACAACAATGTGCAGGTTTGGAAGCTGACGCCCAATGGGCTTTTGGAACGCTTCTCACGATGAATGATGAAGCTGCTTTGATTGTTTTTTGGGACAAAATGGCAACGTGGTGGACATCCATCTGATACTTTGGCTGTGTTCGTGTCCAAGAGTGACTATCTTTGACTTGACACACGTTCTAGACCCAGGACAATTAGTAGACTTTAGAGACATATTACTTCTCAAGAAGACTTTGATTTGCTTCAACTGGAGCTAATTTGACATTCGAAATGCATCTCATCCCGACACACAAATCGGATTCTGTGTGAACTCCACATTGCAGTTCGGACTCAAATGTGACGGGGATCAAGGCGCCAATCAGTTTCGGACCCCTGCTGTGGGACCTTCTACCACAAGCAATGAACACTTATTTTGCCAAGACTGGTGCTGCTGTGAAGGCAGCTTGATGCAAAAGCTCAAGCCTGATTTTGAGATCGCACTCCTAGTGGTCACTACTGCTCGCAACATGTGTTCGCAACCAGCGATTGCTGCACGCAAGCTGCTGAGTGAACTGGCACGTATGCTCGGATGCGAAGGGGCCCGAAATAAATCACAGGTCCCTTTCAGAGTTGAGGCCAACAATCAAAATGAATCTGCCAAGCTGCGTTGATGTGTCTGATTGGGGTTGCCTCTCAAAGGGAGCAGCTGGCCATGGCAAAAAAAATGTACTTCGTAGACCAGGAAAGTTGACTTTCGGGGTCCAAATCACCGCAATATGACATCTGGAATTGTCAAGCGATGGAATTTTGTCAAAAGCCTGCCACAATGAATGAACAATGCCAATAATTAATTGTTTTAATTGGCCTTGTAGCTGCGTTCTCTCTCTTTGCACCAGTTCTCAGACGGCAGGTGACGGTCCATCTTTCACCTGGTCTGTTGGAGTGTTCTTTGAAAGCATCCTGCACCCTCGCTAGTGCCTGGGAATGTGTGCCCAAATGACTTGCCCATCCAAGGAAAGCAACATCTATCAGTGCGAAGAAGAGATACTGCTGCTTCTGGGATTAGACGATTCCTTGAGCTGTTTGCAATCCAACACTGCGAAAATTCGGGGCATTCTCTTCTGGCCCAACTCGTCACACAGTTTCTTGGGTTTTGCACCAACTGACAACATGAGTGAACGTTTATGAAGGACGTTGCCACTTTTCAAGGAATGTTGTTTGTTTGACTTTGAATGAAATTTATTTTTTATGGATATGTTTTGAAACCCCTGTCGCCAATGGACGGAAATTCATAGATGGGACCACAAGATATTTCGAAGGATGGTGTTTCTTCAGACGTCATGAGCAGGTTACAATGATCCGCCCTGAACAGTGGTTGTTCGATTTTTGTTGCTACTCATTGGCAAGTCGGTTCACGCGACATTGCAGATTCACTAGCTAGTCGTGGTGTATGCGAAGGCGCTTGGCAATGTTCTCGGCTATCAGAACTACACTGGCAAGCATCTGCTTGGAAACGTTCAAAACAGGAACTGTGAGGTCAAACTTGGTCGACAGCATGATGACTTCTCTCCTTCGGCGCAATGGAAAAAATGTTTGTTTTGTTCAAAATTAGGGAACTGAAATATTTTAAAATATATAGTTGTTTCAACCCACAAGAATGCCTGATGCAGAACCATATTGAAATTAAGACAACACTTTTAGACGGCCGTTGTTTTTTTTGAATGGAAAATTGCCCCATCGTTTTACTAAAGTTTTCTTTCCAATACCTGATACCTTTTATGACGATAGCGACGGACTGAAACTTAGAATGCCTCCGTGTTTGCCCAATTTTTTGTCAGTGCCACTTAGAATACCTCCGAAAACTTCATTTTTGGGGGGCACTTAGAATGCCTATGAATGCCTCCATCACCAAAAATTCAAACCTGCGAGCTGATCGAGCTGGACTTTTTCTGTGGCACCATGGGGCGGCATTCTAAGTGCGCATGATTATCGCCATATTTGGAGACCCTTTCAACATTTTATTGGTCCAAGGCATTTTAAGTTTCAGTCCGTCGCTATTAGAAATATAGACATAAGTTTTTGATGGTATATATAATCTATTATATAATCCCCCGTTTTGGTGTGAATATGCTAGTTGTTGTCCCCTGAATCCCATTTGTGAGCTTCTGGCGTTTTGACCAAATGGTTGAAAGAAATTCCAAAAATGAATTTTATTATATTATATTATATTATATTATACTATATTATGTTATATTATATTATATTACATTATATTATATTGTATTTTATTATATTATATTGTATTTTATTATATTATATCATATTAAATGATATTATTTGATATGATATTTTATATTATTTTATATTATATTATGTATTTATATATATTTATTTATTTAGTTTATTTATTTATTTATTTTATATTTTATTTATCAATTTATATATATTTATATATAGTGAGGGTTATATATTCATAGTCGGCACGATGCCCTCTCATGAGATTGGATTTATATAGAATTATTCATATGACATAATAAATTTATACAATCCTTCAAACCATGTTTTGCATTAAAAAACGGAGGTTTTGCAACAGAATGCTGACATGTGTATATGTTTTTGGCGGCATTCTACTGCAAAAAAAAATGCAACACAATGATGACATTTGTATATGTTTTTGGCGGCATTCTATGTGGGCTGCACAAAGTACATAAAACCCCGCGTATACCGAGTATTTTTGAAAATATGGGGTTCAAATGTTTGACATGCTGCGAGCTGGGTTTTTTGGCCGGAGGCAGTCTATGTGTGGCACTCAATCTCATATTACCCTGTAAATTCTCACAAAATTTACCTACGAACGATTCATTGTAACGAATAGCCGGTAGTTGAAAATGGCATTTTACCAGGGTTATTTAAGATTTTGCTCCCGCGGCGGCATTCTTTAGGAGTGCGCGAGCTAGAGGCGCCCGGCATTCTAAGTTTCAGTCCGTCACTATAGAGCCAGGGCAAGCCGGGTGGCGGAAGTTTCCAAAAACCTATAGAACAAAGGGGTGAACGTATAGGAACGCAATGCGGCCATCTGCCTTCCAAAGCGCTTGTCTGCGTCAGCTTTTCTAACGTCCCTTTCGGTTGACATTTCGGTCGGTTGAAATCTTTTCTTTTTCGATTGTTCTCTTGATATCTCTTTCTCCTCGCATCTTTTGTTCCCGTCCTCCCTTTCCCTTTCCCTTGCCTCCTTACATGGTTCGTGCATTCAACTGCCTTTTTGTGGCAAACACGGACCCCAAAGGGCGTCCTGAAAAATTATAGAACGGGTAAATTTTTGGATATGGTAAAACTATGGTTGTGTAAATTCTGTTTCATCCATCTTGTGGACAATTTCGGACTAAACTCCACCATAGCGAGCCCCGCCACAGCGACTAAGGGCCAAAGCACAAAAATGGGACTAGTCGGACTAGTTGATTGAATTTGTGCAGATTTCTTGTGCAAGGAATCACACAGACTTCATTTGTCTGAATGTTTAAAATTGCCCTTCATGTTCTCAGCTGTTTTGATTTGTCTTTACAAATTCATATGCACTGGCTGTGCTTGACCACGGTGCAGGAAACAAATTATTCAAGCAGCTGTCGCTTCTTTTCTGCAAGCGGCCACAAGGAATTTAGTTTAGTTTAGGTGCTATTGTTGAAGCACCGTGTGTACCGTCTGCATTCATCCTTAACTGGCTTCGACTGTGCTGGCTGCTGTGAAAAGTCTATACCAAATGCGGCAAGGTATTTTAAATTCAAGGTACCTTAGCGCTGTTGATAGCTAGAGAGGAAAACCGAATTAAAGTGCTGGATCTTCGTTCGAGTGCTTTCTGAGAGTTTCGGAGAGAGTGGTGGCAATGCGTGTCCGGACGCGGTTCAACGCTGATACGCTGATTCGCTGAGTAGCTGAAAAGGTTACTACCTTGCAAGGGTGGTACGCTGTTACGCTGTTGTTTTGCTGTTACCCTGATACGCTGATACGCTGGTACGCTGATATTCTGGTACGCTGGTACGCTGTTACGCTGATACGCTGTTACGCTGGTATGCTGATACGCTGTTACGCTGATACGCTTTTACGCTGATACGCTGATACGCTGATAGGCGGCTGATACGCTGTTACGCTGGTGCGCTGATACGCGGATACGCTGAAACGGTGTAACCGGTGTGACGGTGTAACCGGTGTAACTAGCGTAACGGTGTAACCAGTTTAACGGTGTAACCTGTGTAATGGTGTAACCTGTGTAACGGTGTAACCGCTGTATCCGGTGTAACCGGTGCAACCAGTGTAACGGTGTAACCGGTGTAACCAGTGTAGCGCAAAATGCTGGACACTACTTGCGTCGGCAATGGTTTTGGAAATGCTGTGGCAACTGCATTGTCATGACACGGTATGACATCCATCTGCCAATCCTCTGAACAAGCGTGGCATCGTCAGTCCTATTCAAAAGGTATGGAGCCCCTCCAGGTCTGAGACTTCCTAAGTCATAGGGTCTGATTCCATTGACAACTTTCGATTGAAGACCAAGAGCACAAAGAAGCTGGCCAAATCTACGACGCAACGTCGCCGCTGAATATGGCCACGGCTTTTGATCTGCTGAATAACCAGCAAACACAACAAAACGATGTCAATTGGGTCAATACGAGCTGACTGATGACGAGCTCCCGGCCCCTTGTCTTTGGCTCAGGAACCCAAAGCAAGATGTAGTCAATTCCGGGAGCTGAATCGCCCAGCTCACTTCTGCCGATAGCACGGAAAGGGTTACAGGGAGCCTGGCTGCGGAGCGTTTCCTGACCAAGAGCGCGGCTGGCTTCCATTTGGACATAGATAGCGAATGGGAACGGAAAAACTGCTTTCCAGCCGCAGCAGATCATGGCAGCCTTCATTCCACCCACGGGCACTAGAGTTATCCTAGAGGTGATTACCCCAAGCGATACTGGTCTGACTCCGGACAAATGGAAGCAGGACTACAGTTTGCTTCGAGGGTGGTACGGAAGGAAGAACCAGATCTTTTCGAACAGCCCCTAAGACCTCTCCAATCCTCAACGCGCCCGTCCACGTTAATGCAATGATGGCTGCCTCAACAGGCCAGCCCCACATGAGGGCAATTCCAACCAAAGACAACATGGTCCTAACCGGCAACGCCGGGTGGTGTTGATGAGGTTCATCAATCAGCCACGCAAAAGCCAGATCCCAAGCGCCTGTGGGCTGCCGCTTCAGAATTGGACGTAAAACAACAACCGCATTGATGGTCTCAGAATACCTCGTGTAAGATTTTCCAGAACCGTGAAGATCTCGGCAATAAGCCACCAGCCAAAAAGCTCAGGATCCCAAGGCTTCTTCCCAAAGAGGTCATTCCAGCTGATGCCGTGTTCAAAAAAGAGCCAAGTCTGGAACTGCTCAATCAGCTGCCCATGACTCTGCCTCGTTTGACTTCAGAGAACTCGGTCTGCAGCTAAATGAATACTAGTCGCGCGAGCGTCCTCAGCTGCAGATTCAGGGGCCAAAGGGGCCCCGGCCCCGACTCCAGAACACAGCAAAAGAAAAATGGCCATGGCAAACCAAACACGAAATCGAAAATGGCTGCACAGGACCTGCTGAAATGGGGGTTTATGTGGCTTATGCAATCGCTGAGGAAAAGAAAATCCAAAAGGAGGAAGCATTGGCACGTTTGAGGCGTAAATCCAAATCAAAGCCCCAAACCACACGACGGCAAAATGTCCAAATCCAACGGTCGAAAAGACGACCCCGAATCCAAATCCATAGGTCGAGACATCATCAGCTGGGTGGCATGAAGAAGCTAAGCTTTCATTGAAAGAGGTGGCAGAACCTTCTTGGAGGAAGGTGATCAGAAGGAACAACCTGATCCAGTTTGCAAGAGGGCGAGAGAGCCCGGAAGAGTGGAGCTTTCTGGGGACTTCGAGTGGCACTGAGTCCCAAAGGGAAAACTTGCAAGGCCTTCTAATCTCAACATCTCGAGTAGGGTCATCAGCAACATTCAACTTTGTAGGAGCGAATGACGGGGAAGGATAAGTATTGCCAACTATCTGAATAGCAGCAGCTCGTTGGAGAATGGGCTGAAGCCCCAAACTGCTGCCCCCCCCATTCGCAAACGCACCCTGACTGATGAATCGAGAAAAACTGAAAACATCTTTCCTGGCCGCTCCTCAATTGACTGCTTCAAAAGGGATGCATAGGCTGCGGACTCAAGGATGTTGATGTGGGACTTCTTCTTCTTCCAATGCCACTCTCTAACCAAACGCCAAGCGCCTGTCCGCAAAACATCATTTGAAAGCACCGACTCCAACCCGACTCCACCACAACGCACCTCAGCACTTTTGTCCGCAGCCCGCAAGGCCGAAGAATCCACATTTCACCGTCATGCCAACAGCGTCCAGCAAATAGACCAAAAGCCGAAACTCTTTTCTGTGCACTGAAACAAAAAGAAGCCGCTAGGTGTCTGGCAAAATCTGTTCGTGACGCAAGCACCCATCGCGGCAAACTCATGGCCCATTGTTGGAAAGTCATAGTTCCAGAAAGAAGGTCAACCGCTCTGCCACCAGAAAAATGATTCAAGCTTGATCCTCCTCCTCTGCAGCCTTCTGAAAATTCCCTTTTTCCTCGACCCTTTTTCTTTGGCGATCCTTTTGTCTTTAGCTTTTGAGCATCCCCTGGCCCTGAGCCAGCTGTAGAACCCAGGCCTTGACCTGACAAAAGCTCGCTGCGCTTTGTGGTGTTTGTGTCCAGCTCCTTCAGAAATGCAATCGAGGCCGTCACCCAACGCTGATCCGCTAAGGGTGCAAATGCTCTTGCACGGGAGCTCTGAGCCAGCTGACGGCTCGTGAAGACTGAAGCTGGAACATCTTCTTGCATCGTCAATATCTGAGCGCACTCGAATCGCCCACTGTCCATAACAAGCTTGTTCTAACATCACCGCAGTCAACGCTATGCTGTCCTTTGCAGCTCCAAGATTGTCGGCCATCAAAAAGTCTGTCGCCATCATGATCTGATATTGAATGATTCCCAGCTCCTTCTGATGGCACCAGCAAATCCAAATGACCTCGGTCCGCAGAGGACGTTGGAGACATTCTTCGAGACATCGACCTCACCACTGAGTCGAAGAAAACCCCCTTGTGAAGGGCCAGCTCCGACTGGAGCTTCGCTCTCCCTGCGGCCCTCCTCGAGCCAGAGGGGACGCTCAACTGTAGATCGCTCAAAGGATCCTGACTGGAACCTGTCAGTTGCGCCAGGTTTGTAAGGGCTGTAGACTGCGCTATCATCACTTGAGCGACATATGAGGGATTTGGCCGATCCCCTTCCAACTCCTGCAGATCCGAGGGCTGGGCATTCTGAGGAGCAGCCAATGTTGAGACCTTGGAGCCCACCTTTGGAGGTTGATGGGATAGCCTTTGCCGGAGCACCCAAACTTGGTGAAGGATTCGCCGGTGGGGCTAGCGGAAGAGCCAGTGACTTTGCAACTCCTCCTCTTTGTTGGATCTGACTGGAAAACGCTGGCAACGTCGGAAGAACCTGCTGCAGCGAAGCATGAAGAGTGGCCGTAGTTGGCTTCTTTGGCTTGGGCACTGGTCCATATCCACTCATCCATATCCTGAAGGAGAGTTCTGGTCCTTCTTGCACAGAGACTCCGGGTCCTCCTCTGCCGCGGTGACCTCTGGTGTGTACCAAGGGTTCTCCTAGCCTGCGGCGACATGCTGCTGTTGAATCCAGGAAAACGCCAAAGCAATCAGCGACTGAACTTCTGGCAAAGCAAAAGGATCGTCCTCTGAGAAACTGACAAGGGAATCTTCGTTCTCCCCCATCACTCTCAAATTCGCACTGGCGGAAGCATCCATGTCCACAAGCAAAACTGGAAGGTCTGCACCAATCGGGCTCTCCCGCCCGTCCTCTAATAAAACACCTGGAACTGAAAGAACTGTGGAAGGCCCTACTTGTCCCTGACTTGAACCATTGCAAGCAAAAATCCACCTGGCCTCATCATAACAACCAAAGCACATGCTTCGACGTGCGAATCCTCCTCTTCTGCAGATCTCCACTCGAAAACAAAATCTCTTCTCTCCTCATGTCAAAGGCACCAACTCCAGCATCTCTAGTTCTCCCATGTCCACACTCATGGCTGAATAGTCGGCAGCTCGAAACCCGCTGCCCCACACAGTAGATCTTGGCTTCCGTCTCGGAAAGGAACGAATGTGACACTGAAGATCCGTGGGAGCCACCCAAAGCGGACTAATAGGATCTGCTGCTTCGGAAGCAGCAAGCCTTCGGCCCGAAGCACCACGTAGATCCTGGGCTGCAAAGAAAGCTGTGGAGTTCGATTTGGAGAGCCTGCCCGGCCTCGCAACACCGCCCTAGCCCAATTGCCGGCTTTCCAAGCCCTCTCAACTCGCTGACGTCTGTCAACCAATCCTCTGCCCAGAGAAGATGAAGAGTCCAAAAAGCGCTGAGGACATGTCTCACCCACAGCGCCAAATCCAAAAGGAGCCACTGAAGGAGTTGGAGAGCCCCTCTCTGAAGGCAATCGACAAGATTCCAAAGTGGACCGAGCAGCTGTGATCTCAGACACCAATTGAATTGCCTGAGATGAGGGCCCTGAAACACTGATAGAAAGGCCACCAAGACGAAGAGTGATGTCAACCACGTCGTCGCTGGCAAAGCTGTCGCTCATGAAGATAACCAGCCAAACGTTGACTGGCTATCGACAAATCCAAGGACTGCTTGGTTGGAGGAGAAGACCAGGGCACGGTCTGAGAAATCCAAAGGCAAGTCAGCCAAGTATGAATGCCAATCAAATGATGATGCAGGGAAGCTGCCACAGTAATATGGGCACCCCAGACCCCAAAAGTTAGTTTTCAGGCCCTGAGCAGCGATGCCAGGACAACTTGGCCCATAGAGTCTCATGTGGAATTCTTACGGTAAGTGCTAAGGCTTCAGCATTTTCCCTGAAATTTTCCGCGCAAAATGGCTCTTGTGACATCGTCCATGCGCATTTCGACCCGGTCCTGGGGCGCGGCATTCTTCCTGTAAATGTCCGCATAAAATGGTTCTTGTGACATGTCCATGTGCATTTCGACTGCGCATGCTCGCTCAGCGTGCTCAAAACCAAGCCGGAAGCAGCGCAGGCAGCCCGCAAGCCGCTGTGGAAACGGACATGAACTAACACTCACCCTTGGGTCAGAAGAGGCCCGAGATTGATCACAGCTCTCTTTCAGACCGAATTCGAACAATGAATCTGAAGATCTGCATCACCAGGGAGTCAACTGCGTCAGTGTATTTGATTGGATTAGCCTTCGGAACTGGAGGAAAGCTGAGTCGGGAGTACTCTAGTTTCAGACAAACCCAAATGGTGCGAAAAAGCAAAACAAAAGTCAAATGATCTCAAGCATTTCGACGCTTTCGACGCTTGCAGCGAAGAATGATGTCATAGAATGTCTTTGTCAACTCGACTGCTGTTGAACTTGTTGGATGTGAGAAAAACATGAAAAAGAGCTCTTACTGCCTACTCTCGGCCAAACCTACTGTGGTCCCAATGATACACCCGTTGAGAGATGATTTGTACCACCCATGCTTGGTAAATTTGGTGGAATTTTAATGCGTCCACATGAATCTCAGCGGTTGCAGTGGTTGCCATTGCTTCCTCCATTGAGGACTCAACCATCGAGTTCCCGTAGTTCCTTTTGCGCACATGGTGAGCGAGAAGTCATGCCAGCCCAAGGGCCCGGAGGAAAACTTCAGCAGCTCATCACTTGTGGTGCGAGATATCTCCTGAGTCTCTTGATACTTGATATCTTTTTATATGATGGGATTCTGATGGAGTCGGTCCGCAATGGACAACACCTGACAAGGAGCTTAGGAGCAGGCATTTGGATGCTTCGGGCACGTCGGCTGTCGACCAAATAGGTAGATGTGCTTTTGACACTCTCGTGTCAGTGTCCAAGTGCATCTGACTTCGTCTCAGAAGAAAGACTGGGACTGCTGCTGCTCATAGTTTGCCTGCATCCTCGGCTAGTTAACTGCCTCTCCTCAACAAAACTTTTTAAATTTCAGCATTGGACTGACCTTGCGGGTCAAACATTGGGATTGCATCGCTTTATCGAACGAACGCATGCTGACTGAATCTCGTCAGTTGACAGCTGGCTTGCCCGAGTCTATGGGCATTGATCAGCTCTACCTTGCACCTTGTGGGCCACCCATTCGGATGGTCTGAAATGGCGTCCAAGACTCTGCCTATGTCTGGCTTCAAACAGTCTCCGGCAGCGACGAGGCTATCAGGCTATCGGTTGGGAATGACGACATGAGAAAATGATAGAAAATGATAGAAAATGACTGTACAAGACTGTGCCTATGTCTTAAGAAAGCAGCCTAACTTGGCTGACTCTCCTCAGCAAAACTTGTTCGTGCAAGTCAACTTACATACCAAAGCCAGGGGTCGTTTGCGCCGGCATTTGGGCTTCAGCCCACATCCACGGCATCTCTCACGGTCTCTTCAACCCTCTCCTTCCCAAGTTCTCACTAGTAGGTGTCCACCAAACCATTTGGCCTCCACACCTACCAGAACTTGACTTTGGAATGCACCTTGTCTTGCATTCACCATGATTTGCCGGTACACTTGGTTACTTAGTCACCTTACAAACCAATGCCTTGCCGGGGTCGTTTACGCCAGCGGGGTTCCGATTTGCACATCCACAGACATCTAAAAACCAAATTGAGATGAGCTCTTCCAATTTTACTTTCTGGGAGCTTATCGAATCCGCATTTATCTTTGCAGCACTTTTGCGTCAGGCCTCTTTTGGCTTTCTCCCGGCCTTCCTGACTCGAGCTTTTGCTTTCGCGAGAAATATCCACATGAACTGTATCTACCTTCCTTTCATGAGAATTTGTTTATGTGGCTCAGATGGATTCTTTCACGATGTACCTCTCAGGGTCTCTTCAACCCTACCTTCGCAGGTTCTCCATGTCTTTGCCCTTGTCAAATCCCTCTGACACTTGTAGGTGTCCACCAAACCATTTGGCCTCCACACCTACCAGAACTTGACTTTGGAATGCACCTTGTCTTGCATTCAGCATGATTTGCCGGTACACTTGGTTACTTGGCTGCCTCCGCAACAAAACGTGTTCAAGCCAGTCACCTTACAAACCAATGCCGCGGGCATTTGTGTCAGCCGGGTTTAAAGTCACTTGGTTTGACTTTGCAAAAAGAATCAGAGCTCCTTTCGGGGCCCAAGGCTAGATCGATAGACTTGCGTGAGTCCATTTGATGGGTGCACTTGAAGCGAAGTTGGCCAAGTCCCGATGTAAGCAAATTTGTCAGCTGACCTCCGAACCACCTGTCGCGCTTTGAAGGGCTGGTTTTGATGAAGCAATTCTGTTGAAGAATATCTGTGAGGCTCTGCATACTTCAACTTCCATGAGCGTCTCGTGTTGCAAGGACAGAAATACCTGTCGAAGACGCGCGACAAGACTTTGCCTGGTTTCGAGCAGAAAAAAGTTTGGAATTTGAGCACACCTGATTCCGATGTACAAATCGGAGTCTTCGGTTTCAACTCTGCATGGCAGCTCAGACTCAAGTGTCATGAGAGTGTCAACGTGCCAAAATGTTCTGTTCCCTCGGGAACTTTTGCTTCAGGCAGTGAAGATACTGCGTGGTTGACCGGTGCTTTTTCAAGATATGGCTCCAACCTGATGCGTTCCTATGCTCAGCGTGCTCAAAACCAAGCCGGAAGCAGTGCAGGCAGCCCGCAAGCCGCTGTGGAAACGGACATGAACTAACACTCACCCTTGGGTCAGAAGAGGCCCGAGATTGATCACAGCTCTCTTTCAGACCGAATTCGAACAATGAATCTGAAGATCTGCATCACCAGGGAGTCAACTGCGTCAGTGTATTTGATTGGATTAGCCTTCGGAACTGGAGGAAAGCTGAGTCGGGAGTACTCTAGTTTCAGACAAACCCAAATGGTGCGAAAAAGCAAAACAAAAGTCAAATGATCTCAAGCATTTCGACGCTTTCGACGCTTGCAGCGAAGAATGATGTCATAGAATGTCTTTGTCAACTCGACTGCTGTTGAACTTGTTGGATGTGAGAAAAACATGAAAAAGAGCTCTTACTGCCTACTCTCGGCCAAACCTACTGTGGTCCCAATGATACACCCGTTGAGAGATGATTTGTACCACCCATGCTTGGTAAATTTGGTGGAATTTTAATGCGTCCACATGAATCTCAGCGGTTGCAGTGGTTGCCATTGCTTCCTCCATTGAGGACTCAACCATCGAGTTCCCGTAGTTCCTTTTTGTGCACATGGTGAGCGAGAAGTCATCCCAGCCCAAGGGCCCGGAGGAAAACTTCAGCAGCTCATCACTTGTGGTGCGAGATATCTCTTGAGTCTCTTGATACTTGATATCTTTTTATATGATGGGATTCTGATGGAGTCGATCCGCAATGGACAGCACCTGACAAGGAGCTTAGGAGCAGGCATTTGGATGCTTCGGGCACGTCGGCTGTCGACCAAATAGGTAGACGTGCTTTTGACACTCTCGTGCCAGTGTCCAAGTGCATCTGACTTCGTCTCAGAAGAAAGACTCGGACTGCTGCTGCTCATAGTTTGCCTGCATCCTCGGCTAGTTAACTGCCTCTCCTCAACAAAACTTTTTAAATTTCAGCATTGGACTGACCTTGCGGGTCAAACATTGGGATTGCATCGCTTTATCGAACGAACGCATGCTGACTGAATCTCGTCAGTTGACAGCTGGCTTGCCCGAGTCTATGGGCATTGATCAGCTCTACCTTGCACCTTGTGGGCCACCCATTCGGATGGTCTGAAATGGCGTCCAAGACTCTGCCTATGTCTGGCTTCAAACAGTCTCCGGCAGCGACGAGGCTATCAGGCTATCGGTTGGGAATGACGACATGAGAAAATGATAGAAAATGATAGAAAATGACTGTGCAAGACTGTGCCTATGTCTTAAGAAAGCAGCCTACTTCGCCACCGACACGCGGTTCCCAGAAACTCCAAGACCTGACTTCCTTAGATGCTCGTGGCGAAGCTGTCGACTGAGTCTGGAAAAGAGACCTGTCTTCCTGTTCAGCTTACACCATCTTCAGCGGCCTATTCCGGCCTTGAATTCAGAGCGTTCCGATCCGGGCCTCGGGACGGAGATAGAAACCAGTCCTGCTGACTGACCGGGGCAGGATTGGCGAAGAGCAAGTGCCAATAAGTGCCATCCAATGCCTGATGCAATCTGCACTCGACTCACTCAACCGGGGCGGACTTCACCTACTCAGATGAGGGCTACAGCTACAGCAGAAGGGCTGCTACACTGTGGCTTCTGATTGAAGTCATGGACTTCATCTTACTTCCATTCAACTGGGTCGCAAGATACTTGCTAGCCTCACGGAAATGCTTTGAAGCAGGTCATTTTCCAAGAGCGCTTCAGCTTGATTTGGCTATGCAAGAGGTTACAGTTTGAGACGAAAATAGACTTTGGTAGGCCTGTATAAATTGAACTTCTTGTCAACCTCATCTGCAATGGTATTGTTTCGCATACCACAGGCTACCTGAATCTTGCTAGTTGACAGCCGACCCCAACGAATCTCTGGACTCAAGGATCAGCTCTCAAACGTGACCTTACGCTCCAAAGGCAGGGCTTAGGCTGAGGTAGCATTCATTGGGCCACTTCACCAATGAGCGGGCCATTTACCACAGCCGCGTTGCCAAGCCTTCACCCACGAGCGCTAAATCGTTAATCGTCAGACTGTTCAACCAAGGAATCGCCAGACTGGATGGACAGCGTCTTACCTCGAAGCACAGAGCTTCCAGTTCAAGTCTTCAAGGAAAATAGGTAATCCGTGGGAAACCATGGGAAACCACAACGAGGCCAACCACTTAAAAGAAAACCCTTCACAACAAGAACTGTGAATCACAAACCGGATGAACGAGGGATGTTACAACAGCTTCATTGTCCATTGCAAAATCTCCTGATGAATTGCCTCAAGACATGGTACCAGTCTCTTGGCTGTAGATTGCGGCCAGGGTCAATAGCTTGCTGCATACGTTAAAAAGCGGGATGCCTTACTATCAAAAAACTGATTTGTGCATAGCATGACCTGAGAAAGGGGGCACGAAAGCCAGCATCCCGTCGTCTAACCCTATTTTCCCCCAATGATTTTTCACCCACTGACTTTTCCCCCATATACTTTTCACCCAAAAACTCTTCTTGCACATACTTTTCACCCATATACTTTTCACCCAGAGACTCTTCACCCAGAAACTCTTCTTGCACATACTTTTCACCCATATACTTTTCACCCAGAGACTCTTCACCCAGAAACTCTTCTTGCACATACTTTGCACCCATATACTTTTCACCCAGAAACTCTTCTTGTACATACTTTTCACCCATATACTTTTCACCCAGAGACTCTTCACCCAGAAACTCTTCTTGCACAGACTTTTCATCCATCTTCTTGCACATACTTTTCACCCATATACTTTCCACCCGGAGACTCTTCACCCAGAAACTCTTCTTGCACAGACTTTCCACCCAGAAACTCTTCTTGTACATACTTTTCACCCATTACTTTTCACCGAGAAACTCTTCACCCAGAAACTCTTCTTGCACATACTTTTCGCCCATATACTTTTCACCCAGAGGCTCTTCACCCAGAAACTCTTCTCGCACAGACTTTTCACCCATATACTTTTCACCCAGAGACTCACCCAAAAACTCTTCACCCAGAAACTCTTCTTGCACATACTTTTCACCCCCTCAGACTTTTCACCAAGAACCTCTTCACCCAGAAACTCTTCTTGCACATACTTTTCACCCATATACTTTTCACCTTTTCACCCAGAAACTCTTCACCGAGAAACTCTTCTTGTACATATTTCTCACCTATATACTTTTCACCCAGAGACTCTTCACCCAGAAACTCTTCTTGCACATCCTTTTTACCAAGAAACTCTTCACCCAGAAACTCTTCTTGCACATACTTTTGGCCCATATACTTTTCAGCAGACTCTTCACCCAGAGACTCTTCACCCAGAAACTCTTCTTGCACAGACTTTTCACCCATAAACTTTTAACCCAGAGACTCTTCACCCAGAAACTCTTCTTGCACATACTTTTCACCCATATACTTTTCACCCAGAGACTCTTCACCCAGAAACCCTTCTTGCACATACTGTGCACCCATATTCTTTTCACCCAGAGACTCTTCACCCAGAAACTCTTCTTGCACATACTGTTCACCTAGGGACTCTTCAACCAGAAACTCTTCTTGCACATACTTTTCACCCATATACTTTTCACCCAGAGACTCTTCACCCAGAAACTCTTCTTGCACAGACTTTTCATCCATCTTCTTGCACATACTTTTCACCCATATACTTTCCACCCGGAGACTCTTCACCCAGAAACTCTTCACCCAGAAACTCTTCTTGCACAGACTTTCCACCCAGAAACTCTTCTTGTACATACTTTTCACCCATTACTTTTCACCGAGAGACTCTTCACCCAGAAACTCTTCTTGCACATACTTTTCACCCATATACTTTTCACCCAGAGACTCTTCACCCAGAAACTCTTCTTGCACATACTTTTCACCCATATACTTTTTACCAGAAACTCTTCACCCAGAAACTTATCTTGCACATACTTTTCACCCATATACTTTTCACCCAGAGACTCTTCACCCAGAAACTCTTCTTGCACATACTTTTCACCCATATACTTTTCACCCAGAGACTCTTCACCCAGAAACTCTTCTTGCACAGACTTTTCACCCAGAAACTCTTCACCCAGAAACTCTTCTTGCACATACTTTTCACCCATATACTTTTCACCTTTTCACCCAGAAACTCTTCACCGAGAAACTCTTCTTGCACATACTTTTCACCTATATACTTTTCACCCAGAGACTCTTCACACAGAAACTCTTCTTGCACAGACTTTTCACCCAGAGACTCTTCACCCAGAAACTCTTCTTGCACATACTATTTACCAGTATACTTTTCACCCACAGACGGATGCACCATATATTTCTCACCCACAGTCTTTCCCCCCATATACTTTTCACCCAGAGACTCTTCACCCAGAAACTCTTCTTGCACAAACTTTTCACCCAGAGACTCTTCACCCAGAAACTCTTCTTGCACAGACTTTTCGCCCATATACTTTTCACCCAGAGACTCTTCACCCAGAAACCCTTCTTGCACATACTGTGCACCCATATACTTTTCACCCAGAAACCCTTCTTGCACATACTTTTCACCCAGAGACTCTTCACCCAGAAACTCTTCTTGCACAGACTTTTCAGCCAGAGACTCTTTACCCAGAAACTCTTCTTGCACATACTTTTCACCCATATACTTTTCACCCAGAGACTCTTCACCCAGAGACTCTTCACCCAGAAACTCTTCTTGCACATACTTTTCACCCATATACTTTTCACCCAGAAACTCTTCTTGCACAGACTTTTCACCCAGAGACTCTTCACCCAGAAACTCTTCTTGCACAGACTTTTCACCCATATACTTTTCACCCACAAACGGATCATTCATATACTTCTCTCCCACAGACTTTTTCCCAATTTACTTTTCACCCATATATGTTTCACCCAGAGACTCTTCACCCAGAAATTCTTCTTACACATACTTTTCACCCATACACTGTTCACCCAGAGACTCTTCACCCAGAAACTCTTCTTGCACAGGCTTTCCACCCAAACTTTTCTTGCACATACTTTTCACCCATATACTTTTCACCCAGAGACTCTTCACCCAGAAACTCTTCTTGCACAGACTTTTCACCCAGAGACTCTGCACCCAGAAACTCTTCACCCAGAAACTCTTCTTGCACATACTTTTCACCCATATACTTTTCACCCAGGGACTCTTCACCCAGAAACTCTTCTTGCACATACTTTTCACTCATATACTTTTCACCCAGAGACTCTTCACCCAGAAACTCTTCTTGCACAGACTTTTCACCCAGAGACTCTTCACCCAGAAACCCTTCTTGCACATACTTTTCACCTATATACTTTTCACCCAGAGACTCTTCACCCAGAAACTCTTCTTGCACATCCTTTTTACCCAGAAACTCTTCACCCAGAGACTCTTCACCCAGAAACTCTTCTGACACCTATTTTTCACCCATATACTTTTCACCCAGAGACTCTTCACCCAGAAACTCTTCTTGCACCATACTTTTCACCCAAATACTCTTCACCCACAGACTCTTCACCCAGAAACTCTTTTTGCACATACTTTTCACCCATATACTTTTCACCCACAGAGTTTTCCCCCATATACTTTTCACCCATAAACTTTTCACCCAGAGACTCTTCACCCAGAAACTCTTCTTGCACAGACTTTTCACCCCCTCAGACTTTTCACCAAGAACCTCTTCACCCAGAAACTCTTCTTGCACATACTTTTCACCTGTATTTATATATATATATATACTTTTCACCCAGAGACTCTTCACCCAGAAACTCTTCTTGCACATACTTTTTACCCAGAAACTCTTCACCCAGAAACTCTTCTTGCACATACTTTTCACCCATATACTTTTCACCCAGAGACTCTTCACCCAGAAACTCTTCTTGCACATACTTTTCACCTATATACTTTTCACCCAGAGACTCTTCACCCAGAAACTCTCCTTGCACATCCTTTTTACCCAGAAACTCTTCACCCAGAAACTCTTCTTGCACAGACTTTTCACCCATATGCTTTTCACCCACAGGCGGATCAACCATATACTTCTCACCCACAGACTTTTCCCCCATATACTTTTTACCCATATACTTTTCACACACAGACTCTTCACCCAGAAACTCTTCTTGCACAGACTTTTCACCCCCTCAGACTTTTCACCCAAGAAAACCGGACCTAGGGGGAATCGATACCCACCGTCACTGTTTTGCCGCATGGTACAGTACCCTGAAAAACCATACTTTTTGCGCGCCTAAAACACCACCTATTTACAATGTTTTGGGTCCCTTGAGACACCTACCCCCCCAGACCCCCTATTCTCACTTCGTTCGCAAATAACAACTAGCCAGCTTCCTGGCTGGCTTTCGTAATGAATGAGCATATCATCCAAAACAATGAATCATTTTTTGCGGGTCCCGACCCAAGTTCCAACCAGACATGTTCAGCCCATCCCAGAGTTTTCCCCAGCATTGTCCTTCGTTCTCATGTTGGCCATCAGATGGGTGTCAGCAAAACATCGGTCGAAAGCCTGCTCTGGAAATATGTTTGGAAACACCAAAAATATCCAAAAATGATAAATTCATGATTGCATGTTTCAATATATTTGTGGTTCAAATGTTTTGAGCCTAAGTGCGTATCAAACTAAATACAGTAAACCATGACGGTTTTACTTCTGAAAATGCAAGGACATGAAGGTAACAATCGGTCCAGACATTTGGAGGGTTCCCTGCCAAAACACTCTTTAAAAATTGATTAAGATATATTATATATAATGATCCTTGCATATCCTTGCTAAAGACTCGCTTGGAATGCTCTTGCGCAGCACTCATCTACCATCCTTGACACAGAATGACACAGATATACCCAACTTCCTATGGTCAGCCACAGTTTGAACCCTGGTCGTGGCACTCAGGCCATGCTTTTCGATCACTCGAAAACTACAACAGCTCGAACGAACCCTTCTAAAGTAGCTGCAATAGTGTTGTCTCAAGATGTCTCAAGTCATGCAAAACAACAGTTCAGAAGATGCAATTTGTTGATTTCGCGTTCCTTTTTTAAGGTTCTTCCGCAGGTTTTCGAAGTGAGTCCATTCCGAACTGGTCCGCGACCCTGGCAAGTTCACCACCAGCTGTGGAACACTTGTGAGACAATTTGGAGGACTGCTTGTCACTGCTAGTTTTGTGAATTCCTCTTTTCAGCTACGATAAACTCAGAAAAGGGGTTTGAATCAAAGTGTGTAGCAAGGTGCGGTCGGAGAAACCCCTTTGTGGTGCAGGAAAAATGTCATGTGACACGCAAAAAAGAAACAGAACTCAACACCGGCGGTATCCCTGGGTTCACTGGACATTCGAACGCAGAAACATGCCAAGCGGAATGTTGAGATCACGATGATGTGGTTCCTTCCGCAAATGGAGAAAACTCCGGTTTTCGCTTGCGAACTCATGGTTCCATGCTATGTTTTTACCACAATTTTGGAATAGCAATCAAGTCGAATGAGTGTAGACCAACTCTTTTGGTCAGCCATTGATGGGTTGCTGTTCACAAAAAAAAAATGTTCCGAGACACAGTGCGACATACAGTGGGAGACAAGCTGGGAGACAAAGCGGCAGAAGAGGTTCCAAGGTTCTGTGTGGGAGACACGGTGCGACACACGGTGGGAGACTAGCTGACAGACAAGTGCGAGACAAGGTGGGAGACACAATGCGAAACACAGTGGCAAACAAGTTTGGAGACAAGTGGAAGACACAGTAGCAAACAAGGTTCCAATGTTCCTGGTGGGTGACAAATGAGAAAAAATTGGAAACACACAATGGGAGACACAGTGGGAGACAAAGTTCCGAGGTTCGCGGAACCCTGCGCAATCCTGCGCATGCCAGAAGAGGGGGGAACTGCTACACAATGAATAAAGATTGAAACCCAACAACTTCCTGCTGTTGGGAACAAGTGGGGGACAAGTGGGAGACAAGTGCTAAAAAGCGGGCGACAAGCGGAGAAAAAGTGGGAGACAAGTAGGAGACAACTGGGACGCAATAGGGAAACAAGCGGGAGACAAGTAGAACAGGTGGGAAACAAGTGGGAAAGAAGTGGGGGACAAGTGGTACGCACGAAGGAAAGGTGTTGGCGATTCCGCATCTGTCCTTTTCCTGGTTCTTTTCAGGGTCTGACTTCCTCTCAGCTACGTCAGTCGAGACATCAGCCTTTGACTCTGGTTCCACCGTCATTTTTGCCTCAAGTTCGTTTCTCAACCAGGCTTCAAGATGTGGAAAATGCATTAACTAGTCAGGTCAAACTCGACAGAAGCACATGTCTCAGGCTCGAGGAATCCATTGCAACACTTTGATATGTTTGTACTGGACGAGGTTTCATCACTTCAGCCAAGAGAAAATGTTGGCGGGATAGCCACAATCGCTCGTTGTGTATTGTTGCGCTATTGGGGAAATAGTCGAGTTCATTGCACCTGCTACTCCACATTTTTTGGGGGGGTTGCACAACATTCGCTGCCTTGCCTTCTACAGTTGCCGCTGCTGAAGCTGTCTCAAGCATGGACACAATGACCACTTGCCATGCCAGCTTTTGCCTTCAGTAAAGACAGACTTTGGCCAAATTCTCTGGCATGCTTGACTTGGGCTCTCATGATACACCCAAGTACTTTCCAAACATATGAGGCTCGACCCCTTTGCTTCTGCCACACCAAGTGCCAACTGCAGGGCTGCTGATGCACTAGCAGTGGAGTTGTCAACATTTCTCTGTCTTTCTCCACTTCCAAGTCAGGTCACATGCAGGCTGCATCGAGGCGTCCATCTGCATCTTTTATCCACCTACTGTTTTACAGATTCTTTGACGCCGCTCTGCACACCATCAAGCTCTGAGATACGTGTTGCCTGGATAGATTTCCGGTGAAGACGAGATTGAAGCGCTTGCAGCGTGGCCTATGCAACGGATCCTCCCGAGTCCGTTTGACGAAGCGCAAACCCCAGACTCCCTGCGAATAGGGTTGTCCGAAAATGCTTCCTTTGCCGTGCCAGTTTCTGACTTCAGGTAAAACAACGCGCTCTTTGATTTGCCCAACTACCTTCCAAGCCCGTGAGGCTCCATCCCTGCGTTCTCCTGTAGAGAGTGCCAGTTACATGGCTGTTGAAGCATTCCAGGCACAGTTTCCGATGTTTCCAATGTTTCCAAGTCAAGCTTGCTGGAACCAATTTCTAAGCATCAATCTACCTGCTTTCTTGCGTTTGTTTGAAAGCGTCCTGCACGCTCTCCAGTCACCGTGTATGCCTGCCCACATGACCTTCTGCACAACATGCACATCCAAAGAAAGCAACATCGATCAATCGTGGTGAAGAAGAGATGTTGCAGCTAATGGCAACCAACGCCTCCTTTCGAAGCATTGCCAGTTGGCTTTCTGACAAGATTGCGTCAGTTTCCCGCAACAGCTTCCTTTGCCATGCCAGTTTCTGACTTCAGGTAAAACAACGCGCTCTTTGATTTGCCCAACTACTTTCCAAGCCCGTGACGCTCGATCCCTGCATTCTCCTGTACAAAGTGCCAGTCGCACGGCTGTTGAAGCACTCACGGCATGATTTTCCGCAATGTATCTTGCTTTGACCTGAACGAAGACACTTTTCTAGGCGCATGGAATTCTGTTCCCTTTCAAGGTCTAAATCTTCTCAACTTAGTCAAACAATATTTTTGCCAGGGATAAACATGGTGTGGGCGCCTCTAAGAGGCCGTGCGTTTTTGCACATGGATATATTTCTATTCAATGATGTTCCAAGGTTTCGCCACAACGAGAGCGGTTTTTCACAGATATTTATATTTTGTGGGTGTGTCAAAAGTCATGGAAGGGTATGGAAAAATGAGAGTCTCGGTGTGATTTCACTGGTTTTTGTCGGACGAAAGCCATCATGTTGGAAAAGGCAGCTGTACGCTTTTTCTTCTGTGTTGCCGACGTCTTTGTTTCAGCCGCTTTTGCGGCAAAGGTCTCCCAGACATTTGTACATGTCGTTGTGGCAATTTCTTCGCCAGAGAAAAACCCAGACACATTTCATGATGTCTGTCTCATTCAAATAGCCAGCTTTTCTATTGTTCAATGTCTTTGGGATACTTTTTATCAACGTAGCATCAACGTATCATCAACAAATGATCAGCGTGACATCCGTGTATCAACAGCGCACGATCAACGAAGCATCAAAGTATGATCAACGTAACATCAACGTAGCATATACGTCGCATCACCTTGCACGCAAGAGACATGAACGTTATTACACCCCCCCCCCCCCCCCCCCCACCCCACCCCACCCCAACCAACCAGTAGCCTCAACGGCTCCTCAACGTAGCATCAAAGTATGATCAACGTAACATCAACGTAGCATATACGTCGCATCACCTTGCACGCAAGAGACATGAACGTTATTACACCCCACCCCACCCCACCCCAAAAACATCAAAAACGCAGGGCCTCTTAGAGGCGCCCATACCATAAACATGGATAGACTCGGGGAAAACCCGTGCCCAAAATAGATGGTAAGCATGGTGTTCAATGCTTGTCTGTATCAATCTATGATCGGTCGTGCGTTGGGGGGGCCTGGCTGCAACAGGGCTCTACCGGACACGTTTGAGACCCTGAGTCAACTGAGAGTTTCAAGGCGAGGACTCACTAACTTGAGACAGTGACTCTGTGAGTCCTTGGGCCTTCGCTTCGCCGCTTCACCTTCGGTTTCAAGAATCCGAATCTAAGGACAGCCGGCGGATCAGTTTCTCAGCAACCAGACTTGCAGCGGTTAATCCAAAGCGATCAAGCGATCAACGGATGCGGCGGCACACATCGGGCCTCCGGGCCTCGCGCCGCGGGGTCAAGGCCGCTGGGATGGGTCGAGTTGTGAATCTGCTGGCCCAAAACAAATTCAACAAATCATAGCAATTCATAGCAAGTACACATGAATACTTAAATGATCGTTTGGTGGAAAATGTGGAAACCGGGAAAGAAAACACAAAAACAGCGAGCCTGTTACTCAAGGCAACACGAAAGAATCCCAAACAGGTACCCACTCCCTGTCCTCCATAGTGCCATATAGTTCTAGTTCCACCAGCCATGGCGTGCTTGGTGCAACACGGAAACTACTTCCTAGAAAGCTGAAAAATCTCATGAAGTTGTTGGTTCCAACGAGAAACCTACATATCTAATGCTCCATAGGAACAGGTTTGTACTTTCGTGGTTCTTCGCTGATTTGTTCTTATTGTTCAGGAGCCAAGAGACAACATCCGCTGAGTTTTTCAAGAGCATTTTCCCCCTGCTGTTCAATGTTCAACGCTGCAACCCTGATTTGCTTTGAAAAAGATGGTCTTTCAATGTGAATTTTATCCATATCCCGGCTGCGTGGAGCTGCTCATTTTCTCACGAAGCGATGCTGACGTAAACGACCAGGCCTCAGCAAACCATGGATGAGAATCGAAGGCAAGCACTGCAATCCGCAGCACATGGACAGAAGTCTTTGTATAATTGACAGGAACCTATCTCAATTGTCACGGAGTCAGCATCTTTTGTCCACAAAAAAGATAGCAAATGTCAGTGGTAAAAAAAGGCAAACTAAGCTGAAACCCATCATGAATCATTGGATAAATATGGATAAATATATAGTGAATGTATATAGTGAATATATATATATATATATATAGTGAATATAGTGGATTAAAATAAATTATGCCATCATGGCATGGCTTTTAAATTTACACAACTGTTCCCCAGTCAGCATCCCCCAGTCATCCGGTGAAATCTGGGGTCCTTCAAAAATCCATGGTATGTCCATTCTTTTAAGAAGTGTTTCGGCCTCAACGTTTTTCTCAACCGCTAACTTGTAATCCATGCTTTGTTGCGTCACCAAAGGTATTTGAAACATGTCCATGACAACATCTTACAACATCTTACAACCACCTCAGTATTCCACTTCCTTAGCCGAGCACAGAAACTGCAGTCAAGTCACGCGGGAAAATGTCCCAGCAGGCCTCCGAGGTTGTGAGAACTGCAGTCACTGCAGTCGCTCCTCGGCCCTGAAGGAGTTTGGTGTCGGCGGTGTCGGATCCCTGGCTTATGCAGGTTGGGTAAGTCGAGGGATCAGAAATATTCAGAAATAAGATTTGGGGGATCAGAAATGACATGACCTGCGCCATCTCTTGGAGCTGCTGTGAGATAGACTTGCATCACACGCGACGCATGTCACCTTTTTTGTGATGAGTTTGGGCAAATGCTCTTTGGCATTAGCCTTTTAGAAACAAGTCATGCGCGCCTGTAGTTTTTGAACTCAAACAGACTGCAAACATCAGGACCGAAGTGGCACCAGACCCCTCTTAGCTTCAGGTGACTTCTGCTCTTCCAAATCGGATCCTCTCCTTACCTGGAAAAGGGTTGGATCCTGAAAGTCTTTGGGGCACACGTGCATTTCTCCCTCCACAGGTCCGTTTGTTGGCGGAAAATCAAAAGCTTCAGGCATGCGATTTCAAGACAGCGAGCAGGACCCAGAAGGAAGAAGTCGTCAAAGAACGAGTCCGTGTTTTGGTGCAAGTGAAGTTGCAAGTACGCAGATCTGCGAACACAAGTCTGCTGGCAGTTGCGGCCAATGATTTTTTGACCTTTCAGCCATCACTCGACAGACCGGCGCAAACGGAGAGTTTTGGACTTTCACGGGCTGGCTTCATGCACAAGCTTTTGCACTTCCGTAACTTTTCTAGAATCAGCGACGCTTATCCCTACAAATGTGGTGCAGAGGTGCAGGCCCCTTTCCCCATGCTCTGGCACAAACCTGCGATGAAGATCTGTAGACATAAGCCCATTTGCAGGTGCGGCCACTGACTGCTTGGCCTGCATGTGCTACACATACTGGGCCTTCTCACACACAGAGACTATGTGAGACTTTAACTGGTTGGCTTGAATGGTTCATCAATTTTTTTGAACGCTGCAAACAATCTGGGACCCACCGACACTATCAACCTTTGCAAACATGTTGCAAAGGTTGCTAGCCCTGCTGGCGTGGCACAAACTGCCGAGAGTCTCTTGTCAACCTTTGGACCAGCTCCGTCTCTCAAGCAAAGGACAAGCGAGCAGGACCGAAAAGGAAGAAGTCGTCAAAGAACGAGCCCGTGTTTTGGTGCAAGTGAAGTTGCAAGTACGCAGATCTGCGAACACAAGTCTGCTGGCAGTTGCGGCCAATGCTTTTTTGACCTTTCAGCCATCACTCGACAGACCGGCGCAAACGGAGAGTTTTGGACTTTCACGGGCTGGCTTCATGCACAAGCTTTTGCACTTCCGTAACTTTTCTAGAATCAGCGACGCTTATCCCTACAAATGTGGTGCAGAGGTGCAGGCCCCTTTCCCCATGCTCTGGCACAAACCTGCGATGAAGATCTGTAGACATAAGCCCATTTGCAGGTGCGGCCACTGACTGCTTGGCCTGCATGTGCTACACATACTGGTCCTTCTCACACACAGAGACTATGTGAGACTTTAACTGGTTGGCTTGAATGGTTCATCATTTTTTTTGAACGCTGCAAACAATCTGGGACCCACCGACACTATCAACCTTTGCAAACATGTTGCAAAGGTTGCTAGCCCTGCTGGCGTGGCACAAACTGCCGAGAGTCTCTTGTCAACCTTTGGACCAGCTCCGTCTCTCAAGCAAAAGACAAGCGAGCAGGACCCAAAAGGAAGAAGTCGTCAAAGAACGAGTCCGTGTTTTGGTGCAAGTGAAGTTGCAAGTACGCAGATCTGCGAACACAAGTCTGCTGGCAGTTGCGGCCAATGATTTTTTGACCTTTCAGCCATCACTCGACAGACCGGCGCAAACGGAGAGTTTTGGACTTTCACGGGCTGGCTTCATGCACAAGCTTTTGCACTTCCGTAACTTTTCTGGAATCAGCGACGCTTATCCCTACAAATGTGTTGCAGAGGTGCAGGCCCCTTTCCCCATGCTCTGGCATCAGCAATTTTTTTGAAAGCCTCAAACAATCTGGGACCCACCGACACTACCAACCTTTGCAAACATGTTGCAAAGGTTCCTAGCCCCGCCGGCGTGGCGCAAACTGCCGAGAGTCTCTTGTCAACCTCTGGACCAGCTCCGTCTTTCAACTCAGTCTTCAAACAAAGGACAAGCGAGCAGGACCCAGAAGGAAGAAGTCGTCAAAGAACAAGTCCATTATGTTGTTCAATGTACTTGCATGCAGATAGAGACACCACCTGTGACTGGAGATTTGGGGTTATGTTCAAAGAAAGACTCGATTAATCAGCACCTGGGCAGCAGCATGTTGCAGCTACAGCAGACCGATGTTCTTCAGCCCATGAAGAAAAAAACGAGCAGCGCAACCTGCCTGAAAGCATACTGCATAGGGACTTACTTGGCGGTCGAGCTGATGCAGCTAGACGAACCTGCTTGCACGGCGATGGATTTTGAAGCTTGGCAACACTTTCCCGTGCGAAAAAGCAAAGGGAACAAACTGGGACCACCATTTACCCAGCTCGGCGCGACGTTCATACCACTTTGAAGCTACATAGCTGCGGATGTTTAGAAAACACCCGCAGAAGTGCCTGAAACCTGCAGGCCAGCTGCAATTTCACTCATCTTCATGGTTGCGCAATCATCGTGTCAGGAAGTTATTGTCTTTTCGGAACAGAACTTCTGTACGATCCGGAAGCTATGGTAGCACTATTTTGCACCGACCTTTCTGCAACGCCAGAAGCGGTCCCAGTTTCTGGAGTGGCTCGGAAGTCCATCTGGGACAAGTGATCTTTCTTGAAGGTCTGCATTTCCGCACTCTGATGCACTTGTCGTGTCAGGAATTGGCCATTTGCTTGGAGACTGGGATCTGTTCAAAACCAAACCGCTTTTGGAGATATTTAATTTGGGCAACTGGATCAAAACAGCTTTCATTCTCACGCAATTAGACCTGTTTTCCCAGTCATCTGCGGGGTCGCAAACACCTTTGGCTTAGTCCGCACGGCGGCTTCCGCATGATCGCTCCGCGGTGCAACCAAGATCACCAGTGAGTCAGCTATAGCACTGTGTCAGTCTGTAAGGTCTTAACTTGCTTTGTCAGAGCAAGACAGAGACAGCTGGAAAGGATTTTGCAGGGCTTCCAGCTGCATTCCCCACACTGGAGATGCGTGCAAGAATGTTCAGGCGCAGGTGCAGACAAGCCGTATGCTATGGAGGGTGCAGCAGGTGCAGCAGGTGCAGGAGGTGCAGCAAGCGGCACAAATCGTTGGCAGGGTCAGGCGGACAGAACAGGCAGAACAGGCAGAACAGGAACTATCAAAATTTGAATTTCAGGCTCTTCAGGCTCTGTGTGTCGAAATTTGTAGCACGCTGTGGCGACAGAACTGAAGTTGCCTTCAGAACAACAGCTTCTGGAATTTGCTCTGTTGCCAGCTGGGTGTGTCGGGGGGAAACACAAAACGCAAATAATCTTCTGAACCACCAATTTGTTGGGGGTGTCCGGGGGTTTTGCCACATTTTCAGACAATTCGGAAGCTGATCCCACTAATCAATATTTATCAGCGCCTCACACGAGTTGTGGCAGAGTGACCCAGTCCAGGAATTCATCTGACAGACTTCCCAGGATGCCATTGAGGACTTTCTGTCTCAAGAACTGATGCTTGGCTTGTGACAGCTTTCTTCGCACACTTTCTCAGTGCTGCAATTGATCCTGCAGCTCTCCGGGACAAAGAAATGGTCTGAATCCGAGACCCTGCCCTGCACGAAACAGCGATTCAGTGTTGAATCAAGGTACCTTTGTCCAATGCAAACCTGGAACCGCCTTTCTTCGCACTGCTTCTCACGTCGAAGGTGACTTTGAGTCCTCTGGACCAATGACAACATGCACGATCCTGCTTGAAGCATCTCAAAGCTCTACTTACATGATTTTCCGAAATGTCTCTTGCTTTGAGCCCAACAAAGGCATGTGCAATCCTTGCGCGACTTCAGGATGCGAAGATGATTTCTTGGATTTGGGGATGTGTTTGCTTGTACAGTGCCATGGGGATCTTTCAGAGTGGATTTTGTCAATTTACAGATTGCGTGAAGCTTGTGACCAAAGCGATCTACGGGCATTTTGAACGCTGCTCAACTGCGTTTGTTCGCATTGGTTTTCAGGTTTGCTGATGGTGCGGCCATCTATCGGGACCCAAGAGCAACCGGAGTCAATCTCCGGTTGATCCTCTGCATGTGTCAGGTTGGAAGCTCATCTTTGATTGCCCTGCCACAAAACTACGGACAACACTCAGCAAAAGAGGCATTTTCAGATGGTCAGTGCCTCTGCTCGCAACCCGTGGTCGCAAGGAGAACATGAAGCCTGAACTGACACGTATGCTCGGATGGGAAGGGGCCCGACATACATCCCAGCTCCATTTCACGCCGACAATCAACATGAAGCTGCCAAGCTGCGTTGATGTGTCTGATTCGGGTTGCTTCTCACAGGGCGCAGCTGGCCATCGACACGTCCGCAAGCACAACAATAGGCAAGTTTGGTTGATGCCCAGTGAGATTTTAAACCTGTTCTAACGGTGAATGTTGAAGCTGCTTTGGCTTTCTTTTGGGAGCAAATGACAGAAGAATCTTTCAGAGCCCTTGCAAAAATACATATTCTAGACCCAGGGGGATAGACACGGATAGACTTGCGGAAAACCCGCGCCCACCGCCATGGTACTTTCAAGGACCTTGCAGTATTCTGCCGCCTTCCCAACCGCCTTTCTTCGCACTGGTTCTCAGAGTGAAGGATACATTTGTGTCCGCTTTCTGGGACCAATGACAACATGCATGATTCTGCAGAAAGCATCTCAAAGCTCTACTTGCATGATTTTTGGAAATGTCTCTTGCTCTGACCTGTATGAAGACACTTTCTAGACGCATCGAAGTCTGTTCCCTTTCAAGGTCTAAATGACCTCAAACATGGATAAACTTGCAGAAAACCATTGCCCACCGCCATTGTACTTTCAACGACCTTGCAATCTTTTTCTGCCCCCCCCAAACTGTCTTCCCAACTGCCTTGCCAAATGCCTTGCCGACTTGCCAACTGCCTTTCTTTGCTCTGGTTCTCACGGTCGTGGATGATGAGGTGGCTATCTGTGGGGCCCAATAGCAACATAGGTCCTATTTGACACTCTGCATGTGTCACTTTCAATGCTTATCTTCGATTGCCTTCCTAGGAATGTTGTCTGTTGAAAACAACAAACAATATGGCAGGCATCATCTTGACACTTTGGTTGCAGACTTTAGAGATATGTAACTTCCCAAAAAGACTTTGACTATTATTGAAAACATCTCATCCCGACACACAAATCGGATTCTGTGTGAACTCTACGTTGCAGTTCGGACTCAAATGTGACGGGGATCAAGGTGCCAATCAGTTTCGGACCCCTGCTGTGGGACCTTCTACCACAAGCAATGAACTCTTTGCCGGCACTGGTGCTGCTGTGAAGGCAGTTTGATGCAAAAGCTCAAGCCTGATTTTGAGATTGCACTCCTAGCAGTCACTACTGCTCGCAACATGTGGACACAACGAGCGAGTGCTGCACGCAAGCTGCTTTGGCAAGAAGCGTGAACTGACACGTATGCTCGGATGGGAAGGGGCCCGACATACATCCCAGCTCCATGTCACGCCGACAATCAACATGAATCTGCCAAGCTGCGTTGATGTGTCTGATTCGGGTTGCTTCTCACAGGGCGCAGCTGGCCATCGACACGTCCGCAAGCACAACAATAGGCAGGTTTGGTTGATGCCCAGTGAGATTTTTAACCTGTTCTAACGGTGAATGTTGAAGCTGCTTTGGCTTTCTTTTGGGAGCAAGTGACAGAAGAATCTTTGAGAGCCCTTGCAAGAATTCACATTCTAGACCCAGAGGGATAGACACAGATAGACTTGCGGAAAAACCCTGCCCACCGCCACTGTACTTTCAATTGCCTTGAACTATTCTGCTTCCTCGGCATAAACCTTGCCAACCGCCTTTCTTAGCACTGCTTCTCACGTCGAAGGTGACTTTGAGTCCTCTGGACCAATGACAACATGCGCAATTCTTCTTAAAGCATCTCAAAGCTCTACTTGCATGATTGTCCGAAATGTATCTTGATTTGACCTGCATGAAGACACTTTCTAGACGCATAGAATTATGTTCCCTTTCCAGGTCTAAATTCTAAATCATCTCCACTTAGTCAAACCCAGTTTTTCTGCCAGGGAGAAACGTGGAGAGACTTGCGGAAACCCATGCCGGTCGCCATTGCACTTTCAACGACCTTGCAATCTTTTTCTGCCTCCCCCCTTCTCCCCAACTGTCTTCCCAACTGCCTTACCAACTGCCTTGCCGACTTGCCAGCTGCCTTTCCTTGCACTGGTTCTCACGGTTGTGGATGATGATGTGGCTATCTGTGGGGCCCAATAGCATCGTGAATCAACCTCTTTTTGACACTCTGCTTGTGTCAGTTTCAATGTGTGTCTTCGATTGCCTTCCTGCAAAACCACTTCCACTAATTCAGGGAACCTGGCCCGACCGAAAGCGACGTCTTGGCCACAACAAGCGCAAAGAGAATTCAATGAAAGAACGTCTCTCCCCACAGATACTTCAACTTGTGGGTGCACAAAAGGCCTCAAAGGACAAAGTGAGCAGAGTAGCCTCGGGCACCTTGTGTCTGATTGCTACATATGCTGCAACATTTTGTTGCAGTCTTTGGCCAGTGACAGCACTGACAGTGGCAGCCAGACAGCTCCAACAGCTCAGCGCTGATGGGAGAAGCAAACGGTTTTTGAATAGTATAGACAGTATAGAATGATCATGTTCAAAATCAACCATCCAATTTTGGGCGGATATCACTTATACAGTATTTATACATCCCAAAAAATGGACTTGCTCATAGCATCCAAGTATCACTCCATGTGGGGCAAACTGGCAGTTCGAAGAGAACATCCGAACACTTGGCAATTTGTCAACACGGATCAACACAGGTGGCGTCAGCCTCGGGATCTTGTGAGTGCTAGTGCTCACTGCTGGAAAGACGTGGACAAGAGCAGATGCTGCACGCAAGTTGCTTCGGTAATGCACCTGATATTTTGCCGGGGATAGACAGGGACAGGCTTGCGGAAAACCCGTGCCCACCGCCACTGTAGTTTCAATTGCCTTGAAATATTCTGCTCCCACGCCAACCGCCTTTCTTCGCACTAGTTCTCAGGGTGAAAGGCGATTTTGCGTCAGCTATCTGGGACAAACATGGACAAATGACAACATGCACGATCCTGCTTGAAGCATCTCAAAGCTCTACTTACATGATTTTCCGAAATGTCTCTTGCTTTGACCTGAACGAAGACACTTTTCTAGGCGCATGGAATTCTGTTCCCTTTCAAGGTCTAAATCATCTCAACTTAGTCAAACAATATTTTTGCCAGGGATAAACATGGATAGACTTGGGGAAAACCCGTGCCCAAAATAGATGGTAAGCATGGTGTTCAATGCTTGTCTGTGTCAATCTATGATCGGTCGTGCGTTGGGGGGGCCTGGCTGCAATAGACAAATCCTGAATCTTGCAGCATTGCCGATTGACTTCGGCAGTCGAGGTTCTCAGGGCTCTACTGGACACGTTTGAGACCCTGAGTCAACTGAGAGTTTCAAGGCGAGGACTCATCTGCGGGGTCGCAAACACCTTTGGCTTAGTCCGCACGGCGGCTTCCGCATGATCGCTCCGCGGTGCAACCAAGATCACCAGTGAGTCAGCTATAGCACTGTGTCAGTCTGTAAGGTCTTAACTTGCTTTGTCAGAGCAAAACAGAGACAGCTGGAAAGGATTTTGCAGGGCTTCCAGCTGCATTCCCCACACTGGAGATGCGTGCAAGAATGTTCAGGCGCAGGTGCAGACAAGCCGTATGCTATGGAGGGTGCAGCAGGTGCAGCAGGTGCAGGAGGTGCAGCAAGCGGCACAAATCGTTGGCAGGGTCAGGCGGACAGAACAGGCAGAACAGGCAGAACAGGAACTATCAAAATTTGAATTTCAGGCTCTTCAGGCTCTGTGTGTCGAAATTTGTAGCACGCTGTGGCGACAGAACTGAAGTTGCCTTCAGAACAACAGCTTCTGGAATTTGCTCTGTTGCCAGCTGGGTGTGTCGGGGGGAAACACAAAACGCAAATAATCTTCTGAACCACCAATTTGTTGGGGGTGTCCGGGGGTTTTGCCACATTTTCAGACAATTCGGAAGCTGATCCCACTAATCAATATTTATCAGCGCCTCACACGAGTTGTGGCAGAGTGACCCAGTCCAGGAATTCATCTGACAGACTTCCCAGGATGCCATTGAGGACTTTCTGTCTCAAGAACTGATGCTTGGCTTGTGACAGCTTTCTTCGCACACTTTCTCAGTGCTGCAATTGATCCTGCAGCTCTCCGGGACAAAGAAATGGTCTGAATCCGAGACCCTGCCCTGCACGAAACAGCGATTCAGTGTTGAATCAAGGTACCTTTGTCCAATGCAAACCTGGAACCGCCTTTCTTCGCACTGCTTCTCACGTCGAAGGTGACTTTGAGTCCTCTGGACCAATGACAACATGCACGATCCTGCTTGAAGCATCTCAAAGCTCTACTTACATGATTTTCCGAAATGTCTCTTGCTTTGAGCCCAACAAAGGCATGTGCAATCCTTGCGCGACTTCAGGATGCGAAGATGATTTCTTGGATTTGGGGATGTGTTTGCTTGTACAGTGCCATGGGGATCTTTCAGAGTGGATTTTGTCAATTTACAGATTGCGTGAAGCTTGTGACCAAAGCGATCTACGGGCATTTTGAACGCTGCTCAACTGCGTTTGTTCGCATTGGTTTTCAGGTTTGCTGATGGTGCGGCCATCTATCGGGACCCAAGAGCAACCGGAGTCAATCTCCGGTTGACCCTCTGCATGTGTCAGGTTGGAAGCTCATCTTTGATTGCCCTGCCACAAAACTACGGACAACACTCAGCAAAAGAGGCATTTTCAGATGGTCAGTGCCTCTGCTCGCAATCCGTGGTCGCAAGGAGAACATGAAGCCTGAACTGACACGTATGCTCGGATGGGAAGGGGCGCGACATACATCCCAGCTCCATTTCACGCCGACAATCAACATGAAGCTGCCAAGCTGCGTTGATGTGTCTGATTCGGGTTGCTTCTCACAGGGCGCAGCTGGCCATCGACACGTCCGCAAGCAGAACAATAGGCAAGTTTGGTTGATGCCCAGTGAGATTTTAAACCGGTTTTCAAGTTGAATGATGCTGCTGCTTTGGCTTTCTTTTGGGAGCAAATGACAGAAGAATCTTTCAGAGCCCTTGCAAAAATACATATTCTAGACCCAGGGGGATAGACACGGATAGACTTGCGGAAAACCCGCGCCCACCGCCATGGTACTTTCAAGGACCTTGCAGTATTCTGCCGCCTTCCCAACCGCCTTTCTTCGCACTGGTTCTCAGAGTGAAGGATACATTTGTGTCCGCTTTCTGGGACCAATGACAACATGCATGATTCTGCAGAAAGCATCTCAAAGCTCTACTTGCATGATTTTTGGAAATGTCTCTTGCTCTGACCTGTATGAAGACACTTTCTAGACGCATCGAAGTCTGTTCCCTTTCAAGGTCTAAATGACCTCAAACATGGATAAACTTGCAGAAAACCATTGCCCACCGCCATTGTACTTTCAACGACCTTGCAATCTTTTTCTGCCCCCCCCAAACTGTCTTCCCAACTGCCTTGCCAAATGCCTTGCCGACTTGCCAACTGCCTTTCTTTGCTCTGGTTCTCACGGTCGTGGATGATGAGGTGGCTATCTGTGGGGCCCAATAGCAACATAGGTCCTATTTGACACTCTGCATGTGTCACTTTCAATGCTTATCTTCGATTGCCTTCCTAGGAATGTTGTCTGTTGAAAACAACAAACAATATGGCAGGCATCATCTTGACACTTTGGTTGCAGACTTTAGAGATATGTAACTTCCCAAAAAGACTTTGACTATTATTGAAAACATCTCATCCCGACACACAAATCGGATTCTGTGTGAACTCTACGTTGCAGTTCGGACTCAAATGTGACGGGGATCAAGGTGCCAATCAGTTTCGGACCCCTGCTGTGGGACCTTCTACCACAAGCAATGAACTCTTTGCCAGCACTGGTGCTGCTGCTGTGAAGGCAGTTTGATGCAAAAGCTCAAGCCTGATTTTGAGATTGCACTCCTAGCAGTCACTACTGCTCGCAACATGTGGACACAACGAGCGAGTGCTGCACACAAGCTGCTTTGGCAAGAAGCGTGAACTGACACGTATGCTCGGATGGGAAGGGGCCCGACATACATCCCAGCTCCATTTCACGCCGACAATCAACATGAATCTGCCAAGCTGCGTTGATGTGTCTGATTCGGGTTGCTTCTCACAGGGCGCAGCTGGCCATCGACATGTCCGCAAGCACAACAATAGGCAGGTTTGGTTGATGCCCAGTGAGATTTTAAACCTGTTCTAACGGTGAATGTTGAAGCTGCTTTGGCTTTCTTTTGGGAGCAAGTGACAGAAGAATCTTTGAGAGCCCTTGCAAGAATTCACATTCTAGACCCAGAGGGATAGACACAGATAGATTTGCGGAAAACCCGTGCCCACCGCCACTGTACTTTCAATTGCCTTGAAAACTATTCTGCTTCCTCGGCATAAACCTTGCCAACCGCCTTTCTTCGCACTGCTCTCACGTCGATCGAAGGTGACTTGAGTCCTCTGGACCAATGAAACATGCGCAATTCTTCTTAAAGCATCTCAAAGCTCTACTTGCATGATTGTCGAAATGTATCTTGATGTGACCTGCATGAGGACACCTTTCTAGACGCATCGAATTCTGTTTCCTTTCAGGTCTAAATCATCTCCACTTAGTCAAACCCAGTTTTTTGCCAGTGAGAAACATGGATAGACTTGCAGAAAACCATTGCCCACCGCCATTGTACTTTCAACGACCTTGCAATCTTTTCCTGCCTGCCCCAACTGCCTTGCCGACTTGCCAACTGCCTTTCTTTGCTCTGGTTCTCACGGTTGTGGATGATGATGTGGCTATCTGTGGGGCCCAATAGCAACATAGGTCCTGTTTGACACTCTGCATGTGTCACTTTCAATGCTTATCTTCGATTGCCTTCCTAGGAATGTTGTCTGTTGAAAACAACAAACAATATGGCAGGCATCATCTTGACACTTTGGTTGCAGACTTTAGAGATATGTAACTTCCCAAAAAGACTTTGACTATTATTGAAAACATCTCATCCCGACACACAAATCGGATTCTGTGTGAACTCTACGTTGCAGTTCGGACTCAAATGTGACAGGGGTCAAGGTGCCAATCAGTTTCGGACCCCTGCTGTGGGACCTTCTACCACAAGCAATGAACTCTTTGCCGGCACTGGTGCTGCTGCTGTGAAGGCAGTTTGATGCAAAAGCTCAAGCCTGATTTTGAGATCGCACTCCTAGTGGTCACTACTGCTCGCAACATGTGTTCGCAACCAGCGATTGCTGCACGCAAGCTGCTGAAGCGTGAACTGGCACGTATGCTCGGATGGGAAGGGGCACGAGATAAATCACAGGTCCCTTTCAGAGCTTAGGCCAACAATCAAAATGAATCTGCCAAGCTGCGTTGATGTGTCTGATTCGGGTTGCTTCTCACAGGGCGCAGCTGGCCATCGACACGTCCGCAAGCACAACAATAGGTGAGATTTTAAACCTGTTCTAACGGTGAATGTTGAAGCTGCTTTGGCTTTCTTTTGGGAGCAAGTGACAGAAGAATCTTTGAGAGCCCTTGCAAGAATTCACATTCTAGACCCAGAGGGATAGACACAGATAGACTTGCGGAAAAACCCTGCCCACCGCCACTGTACTTTCAATTGCCTTGAACTATTCTGCTTCCTCGGCATAAACCTTGCCAACCGCCTTTCTTCGCACTGCTTCTCACGTCGAAGGTGACTTTGAGTCCTCTGGACCAATGACAACATGCGCAATTCTTCTTAAAGCATCTCAAAGCTCTACTTGCATGATTGTCCGAAATGTATCTTGATTTGACCTGCATGAAGACACTTTCTAGACGCATCGAATTCTGTTCCCTTTCCAGGTCTAAATCATCTCCACTTAGTCAAACCCAGTTTTTTCTGCCAGGGAGAAACATGGATAGACTTGCAGAAAACCATTGCCCACCGCCATTGTACTTTCAACGACCTTGCAATCTTTTTCTGCCTCCCCAACTGCCTTGCCGACTTGCCAACTGCCTTTCTTTGCTCTGGTTCTCACGGTTGTGGATGATGATGTGGCTATCTGTGGGGCCCAATAGCAACATAGGTCCTGTTTGACACTCTGCATGTGTCACTTTCAATGCTTATCTTCGATTGCCTTCCTAGGAATGTTGTCTGTTGAAAACAACAAACAATATGGCAGGCATCATCTTGACACTTTGGTTGCAGACTTTAGAGATATGTAACTTCTCAAAAAGACTTTGACTATTATTGAAACATCTCATCCCGACACACAAATCGGATTCTGTGTGAACTCTACGTTGCAGTTCGGACTCAAATGTGACGGGGTCAAGGTGCCAATCAGTTTCGGACCCCTGCTGTGGGACCTTCTACCACAAGCAATGAACTCTTTGCCGGCACTGGTGCTGCTGCTGTGAAGGCAGTTTGATGCAAAAGCTCAAGCCTGATTTTGAGATTGCACTCCTAGCAGTCACTACTGCTCGCAACATGTGTTCGCAACCAGCGATTGCTGCACGCAAGCTGCTGAAGCGTGAACTGGCACGTATGCTCGGATGGGAAGGGGCACGAGATAAATCACAGGTCCCTTTCAGAGCTTAGGCCAACAATCAAAATGAATCTGCCAAGCTGCGTTGATGTGTCTGATTCGGGTTGCTTCTCACAGGGCGCAGCTGGCCATCGACACGTCCGCAAGCACAACAATAGGTGAGATTTTAAACCTGTTCTAACGGTGAATGTTGAAGCTGCTTTGGCTTTCTTTTGGGAGCAAGTGACAGAAGAATCTTTGAGAGCCCTTGCAAGAATTCACATTCTAGACCCAGAGGGATAGACACAAATAGACTTGCGGAAAAACCCTGCCCACCGCCACTGTACTTTCAATTGCCTTGAACTATTCTGCTTCCTCGGCATAAACCTTGCCAACCGCCTTTCTTCGCACTGCTTCTCACGTCGAAGGTGACTTTGAGTCCTCTGGACCAATGACAACATGCGCAATTCTTCTTAAAGCATCTCAAAGCTCTACTTGCATGATTGTCTGAAATGTATCTTGATTTGACCTGCATGAAGACACTTTCTAGACGCATCGAATTCTGTTCCCTTTCCAGGTCTAAATCATCTCCACTTAGTCAAACCCAGTTTTTTGTGCCAGGGAGAAACATGGATAGACTTGCAGAAAACCATTGCCCACCGCCATTGTACTTTCAACGGCCTTGCAATCTTTTTCTGCCTCCCCAACTGCCTTGCCGACTTGCCAACTGCCTTTCTTTGCTCTGGTTCTCACGGTTGTGGATGATGATGTGGCTATCTGTGGGGCCCAATAGCAACATAGGTCCTGTTTGACACTCTGCACGTGTCACTTTCAATGCTTACCTTCGATTGCCTTCCTAGGAATGTTGTCTGTTGAAAACAACAAACAATATGGCAGGCATCATCTTGACACTTTGGTTGCAGACTTTAGAGATATGTAACTTCTCAAAAAGACTTTGACTATTATTGAAACATCTCATCCCGACACACAAATCGGATTCTGTGTGAACTCTACGTTGCAGTTCGGACTCAAATGTGACGGGGGTCAAGGTGCCAATCAGTTTCGGACCCCTGCTGTGGGACCTTCTACCACAAGCAATGAACTCTTTGCCGGCACTGGTGCTGCTGCTGTGAAGGCAGTTTGATGCAAATGCTCAAGCCTGATTTTGAGATTGCACTCCTAGCAGTCACTACTGCTCGCAACATGTGAACACAACGAGCGAGTGCTGCACGCAAGCTGCTTTGGCAAGAAGCGTGAACTGACACGTATGCTCGGATGGGAAGGGGCCCGACATACATCCCAGCTCCATTTCACGCCGACAATCAACATGAAGCTGCCAAGCTGCGTTGATGTGTCTGATTCGGGTTGCTTCTCACAGGGCGCAGCTGGCCATCGACACGTCCGCAAGCACAACAATAGGCAGGTTTTGTTGATGCCCAGTGAGATTTTAAACCTGTTCTAACGGTGAATGTTGATGCTGCTTTGGCTTTCTTTTGGGAGCAAATGACAGAAGAATCTTTCAGAGCCCTTGCAAGAATTCACATTCTAGACCCAGAGGGATAGACACAGATAGACTTGCGGAAAAACCCTGCCCACCGCCACTGTACTTTCAATTGCCTTGAACTATTCTGCTTCCTCGGCATAAACCTTGCCAACCGCCTTTCTTCGCACTGCTTCTCACGCCGAAGGTGACTTTGAGTCCTCTGGACCAATGACAACTTCTTAAAGCATCTCAAAGCTCTACTTGCATGATTTTCCGAAATGTATCTTGCTTTGACTTTCTAGGTGCATGGAATTCTGTTCCCTTTCAAGGTCTAAATGACCTCAAACATGGATAGACTTGCAGAAAACCCGTGCCAACACCAGGTAATCGGTCGGGGGGGTTGTCACTGTACTTTTCAATTGTTTGCCTTACTATTCGCGTCCCGTTCCGTTCTCGGCATAAATCCTTGCCAACCTGCCTTTCTTCGCTACTGCTTCTCAGCACGAAGGTGACTTTGAGTCTCTGGACTCAATGCGCAATTCTTCTTAAGCATTCACTAGCTCTACTTTGCTATGATTTGCCGAAACTGTATCTTTGCTTTTGATTTGGAACTTTCTAGTGCATGGGTCGAGCGTGTGCGTGTTCCCTTTCAAGGTCTAAATGCCCTCAAACATGGATAGACTTGCAGAAAACCATTGCCCACCGCCATTGTACTTTCAACGACCTTGCAATCTTTTCCTGCCCCCCCAAACTGTCTTCCCAACTGCCTTGCCAACTGCCTTGCCGACTTGCCAACTGCCTTTCTTTGCTCTGGTTCTCACGGTTGTGGATGATGATGTGGCTATCTGTGGGGCCCAATAGCAACATAGGTCCTGTTTGACACTCTGCATGTGTCACTTTCAATGCTTATCTTCGATTGCCTTCCTAGGAATGTTGTCTGTTGAAAACAACAAACAATATGGCAGGCATCATCTTGACACTTTGGTTGCAGACTTTAGAGATATGTAACTTCTCAAAAAGACTTTGACTATTATTGAAACATCTCATCCCGACACACAAATCGGATTCTGTGTGAACTCTACGTTGCAGTTCGGACTCAAATGTGACGGGGGTCAAGGTGCCAATCAGTTTCGGACCCCTGCTGTGGGACCTTCTACCACAAGCAATGAACTCTTTGCCGGCACTGGTGCTGCTGCTGTGAAGGCAGTTTGATGCAAATGCTCAAGCCTGATTTTGAGATTGCACTCCTAGCAGTCACTACTGTTCGCAACATGTGAACACAACGAGCGAGTGCTGCACGCAAGCTGCTTTGGCAAGAAGCGTGAACTGACACGTATGCTCGGATGGGAAGGGGCCCGACATACATCCCAGCTCCATTTCACGCCGACAATCAACATGAATCTGCCAAGCTGCGTTGATGTGTCTGATTCGGGTTGCTTCTCACAGGGCGCAGCTGGCCATCGACACGTCCGCAAGCTGGATAGACTTGCAGAAAACCATTGCCCACCGCCATTGTACTTTCAACGACCTTGCAATCTTTTCCTGCCCCCCCAAACTGTCTTCCCAACTGCCTTGCCGACTTGCCAACTGCCTTTCTTTGCTCTGGTTCTCACGGTTGTGGATGATGATGTGGCTATCTGTGGGGCCCAATAGCAACATAGGTCCTGTTTAACACTCTGCATGTGTCACTTTCAATGCTTATCTTTGATTGCCTTCCTAGGAATGTTGTCTGTTGAAAACAACAAACAATATGGCAGGCATCATCTTGACACTTTGGTTGCAGACTTTAGAGATATGTAACTTCTCAAAAAGACTTTGACTATTATTGAAACATCTCATCCCGACACACAAATCGGATTCTGTGTGAACTCTACGTTGCAGTTCGGACTCAAATGTGACGGGGGTCAAGGTGCCAATCAGTTTCGGACCCCTGCTGTGGGACCTTCTACCACAAGCAATGAACTCTTTGCCAGCACTGGTGCTGCTGCTGTGAAGGCACTTTGATGCAAAAGCTCAAGCCTGATTTTGAGATTGCACTCCTAGTGGTCACTACTGCTCGCAACATGTGGACACAACGAGCGAGTGCTGCACGCAAGCTGCTTTGGCAAGAAGTGTGAACTGACACGTATGCTCGGATGGGAAGGGGCCCGACATACATCCCAGCTCCATTTCACGCCGACAATCAACACGAAGCTGCCAAGCTGCGTTGATGTGTCTGATTCGGGTTGCTTCTCACAGGGCGCAGCTGGCCATCGACACGTCCGCAAGCACAACAATAGGCAGGTTTTGTTGATGCCCAGTGAGATTTTAAACCTGTTCTAACGGTGAATGTTGATGCTGCTTTGGCTTTCTTTTGGGAGCAAATGACAGAAGAATCTTTCAGAGCCCTTGCAAGAATTCACATTCTAGACCCAGAGGGATAGACACA